>CM053028.1:267149737-267666804 GCA_028564925.1 Lithobates sylvaticus | reverse complement strand
CTGTTCCTGCACAAAGTGTCATTTTTGCAGGAAAAAAAGCTATTTAAAATCACTCGCGGCTAATGAAATGTCGGCTCCGTAACACAGAGAACAGTCATTCATTGAAAAAAAAAAGCGTAGGGGTCCCCCCAAATTCAATAACCAGGCCCTTCAGGTCTGCTATGGATCTTAAGGGGAACCCCAGCCAAAAAAAAAAAAATGGCGTGGGGTCCCCCCTAAATATCCATACCAGACCCTTCAGGTCTGGGATGGATTTTAAGGGGAACCGCAGCCAAAAAAAAAATTACATGGGGTCCCCCTCAAAATCCATACCAGACCCTTATCCGAGCACGCAACCTGGCAGGCCGCAGAAAAGAGGGGGGAAGAGAGCGGCCCCCCCTCCCGCCTGAACCGTACCAGGCCACATGCCCTCAACATTGGGAGGGTGCTTTGGGGTCCCCCCCAAAGCACCTTGTCCCCATGTTGATGAGGACAAGGGCCTCATCCCCACAACCTTGGCCATTGGTTGTGGGGGTCTGCGGGCGGGGGGCTTATTGGAATCTGGAAACCCCCTTTAACAAGGGGACCCCCAGATCCCGCCCCCCCCCCTGTGTGAAATGGTAAGGGGGTACAAAAGTACCCCTACCATTTCACCAAAAAAGGTGACAAAAATTGTAAAAATGACAGGAGACGGTCTTTGACAATTCCTTTATTAAAATCTTCTTTCTTCTTTCTTCTAGTCTTCCTTTCTTCATCTTTCGGTTTCTTCATCTTCTCCTTCCGGCATCTTCTTCCATCTTCTTCTTCCTCCGATCCACTTCTTCCTCCGGTCTTCTCGTCCTTCTCTTACGGCATCTTCTTCCATGGCGTCAGCGTCTGTTCTCGGGCCACTCCTCGCAATGGGAGGCTCCCGCTCTGTGAGGCTTTGCTCCGGCTGACAGGTCTTTTATAACGGAGGGCACCTGGTGACCCCGCCCCCCCTCTGACTTCATGGGGAAAGCCATAGGGCATTCCCCATGACGTCCCTGTGCGTCAGAGGGGGCGGGGTCACCAGGTGCCCTCCGTTATAAAAGACCTGTCAGACGGAGCGAAGCCTCACACAGCGGGAGCCTCCCATTGCGAGGAGCGGCCCGACAGAAGAACAGATGCCGACGCCATGGAAGAAGATGCCGGACGAGAAGACCGGAGCAAGAAGAAGCGGATCGGAGGAAGAAGATGATGGAAGAAGAAGATGGAAGAAGATGCCGGAAGGAGAAGATGAAGAAACCGAAGAATGAAGAAAGGAAGACCAGAAGAAAGAAGAAAGAAGATTTTAATAAAGGAATTGTCAAAGACCGTCTCCTGTCATTTTTACAATTTTTGACACTTTTTTGGTGAAATGGTAGGGGTACCCCCTTACCATTTCACACAGGGGGGGGCCGGGATCTGGGGGTCCCCTTGTTAAAGGGGGCTTCCAGATTCCGATAAGCCCCCCGCCCGCAGACCCCCACAACCACCGGCCAGGGTTGTGGGGATGAGGCCCTTGACCTCATCAACATGGGGACAAGGTGCTTTGGGGGTCTCAGACCACCAAAGCATCCTCCCAATGTTGAGGGCATGTGGCCTGGTACGGTTCAGGAGGGAGGGGGGCCGCTCTCACCCCCCTCTTTTCCTGCGGCCTGCCAGGTTGTGTGCTCGGATAAGGGTCTGGTGTGGATTTTGAGGGGGACCCCACGCCATTTTTTTTTTTTTTTTTTTTGCCGGGGTTCCCCTTAAAATCCATCCCAGACCTGAAGGGTCTGGTATGGATATTTAGGGGGGACCCCACGCCATTTTTTTTTTTTTTTTTGGGCTGGGGTCCCCCTTAATATCCATACCAGACCTGAAGGGCCTGGTTATTGAATTTGGGGGGACCCCTATGCTTTTTTTTTTTTTTATATCAATGAATGACTGTTCTCTGTGTTACGGAGCTGACAATTCATTTGCCAGCAATAGCCGCGAGTGATTTTAAATAGCTTTTTTTCCTGCAAAAATTACACTTTGTCATTCGAATCATTCAAATTCATTCGAATTCATTCAAATTCATTCGTTATATCCGCTATAATAATTTCTTTCGAATTAGTTGAAATTCGATATTGGTAGTTGGATTCGAATAATTTGGAGCTGAAATTCGTAAACCAGATTATTCCTGCAAAAATGACACTTTGTCATTCGAATCATTCGAATCCATTCGAATTCATTCAAATTCATTCGAATCATTCGTTATATCCGCTATAATAATTTCTTTCATATTAGTTGAAATTCGATATTTGTTAGTCGGATTTGAATAATTTCGGCGTCGAAATTCGTAAACGGAATTTCGTATTCCGTACGGAATTCGTATTAGAAAAAATTCGTACTACGGATTCGTAAATTCGTACGAATTTCGAAAAATTTGTACGAATTACGAATTCGTACGAAACTAATCGCACATGTCTAGAAACCACTGGATCATTCAATTCCCACAGAGGGGCAGCCCAAGCTAGCGCCTCCCCTGACAGGAGGGATATAATATATGCTACTTTCGCCCGATTGGACAGGAAGTTTTGGGGCTGAAGTTCAAAATGAATTGTACACTGGCTAAGGAACCCCCTGCAAGCCTTGGAGTCCCCAGAGAAACGGGCCGGAGCTGGTAGTTTTAATGAATGTGTGGCTGCGACTGATGTTATAGGTGCACCAGCAGATAGCGGTTGAGGTTGTTGAACCGGGGGTCCTAATGAGGCCTGAACCTGTTCAGAACGGGATGCCAAATCCTGAAGGAATCGCATCACCTGGGTCTGATGCAATTCTTGAGTCTCAAGTCTGCGAACTAAGCCCTGCAATGGATCATCTGCGGGTAGCGGCACATCAGCTGGGTCCATGGCTGATCAAACTGTCAGGTCACCTGAGACCAGGTGACAGGTGCACTCAGTAGGAATCGGAAGTGCACCGCTAGGTAGTGGACCTTAGGACTGACTGCTGCGGATTGTACCCAGGAGATTCAGGACACAGGTCTACTGGATCACTAACACAGATCCCAGTGGGAGCTAGAGCATAGATTCCCCAGGGCGCGGAGTCTAAGAGCCAGCAGGTGTTCGCCAGAGCCTCTAGTGGTGAGGATGGACTTTGCTGCAGTCTGGCTCCAGGTCGCGACCTCCAGGGTCTCACAGCTCACGCTCACAGTAGACTACAGGAGAAGGAAGCAGCAGGCTGGAATGACAAGGATAGTAAGGGGATAAGGCAGAGGTCAGGGTAACTAGCAGACAGGAACAACAGAGTACACGCCAAAGGTTCAGGGTCACAGGCAGACAGGGATGGTTGGGGACATACCAAAGGGTCAATGTCACAAGCAGACAGGAATCGTTGAGAACACGCCAAGGTCGGTAACAGAGACAAACATAAAGCACACGGCAAGCAGGAACCAGGAAGCCGAACACACCATGGATACACAATGGTTGATCAGCACGGCTTGCAGTGCACAGGTTAATATAGGTTCCCCTGATAGGGCCTGGGGTGGAGCCATGCTTAGAGGAGAGTTTATAAAAACCACCAGGTGAGAGTGGCTGGCCTCTTAGTCTGAACACATGGAGGAGAGGTAAGCAAACAGGGGAAGATTACTGCATAACCGTGACAGACTCGTCCACACAAATTTTTTGGTCTGGGATGAACACTTCTAAATCGCTGGGAAAATGAATTGATTAGGGGGCGTATCTTGTACAATTTGTCGTGGTTGAGATGATCTCAGGGAAGGCACTGTGAATTGTCATTGAAGTGGAGAAAACGCATAATCATTTTGTATCTTGCCCTGGACATGACAGCAGAATATATGGGCATGTGTTGGATGGGGTTGGTGGACCAATATGCATGGACTTCGTTCTTTTTAGTAAGCCCCATATTGAAAGTAAGGCCCAAAAACTATTTTAATTCATCCAGTGTGACACGTCACCACTGGAACATGCGGGCGTAGGAAGAATTGGGGTTGGCAGCAATAAAATGGGATGCATACAGATTAGTTTGATCCACTATATTCTGCAAAAAATATTGTGGGAAAAATAAAGAAAAATAATCGAATTGAGAAAAATTTGTATTGTCGGGCTGTGCGGTGAAAGGGGGTATGATAGCGGATCCTGAGTTGGCAGGCAACCATAAGGGGTTTGCCAGGGCATCGGGAAGGTAGGACTGGGGCTGGGTTCTTCGGGTTGGGCATGTATTTCCAGTACTTGTACTGGGCTCCTCTTCCTGGGGTCTGGCGCTGCTGGTGGTGGGCAGATCTCATGATCTTGGTCCTGATCTTGGTCCCGATCTTGGTCCAGATCAAATTTTTTTGGGAGGGACGGTTTTCTCTGCGGACTCGGACTCTGGTCCACTTTTCTCCACTGGCTCATATTCCGAACCAGAATTGGATGATGGGAGTTCCCTGCTGCTCTCATCATCCAACATGGCAAGAATTTCATATGCCTCCTCAGGTGTGTAAACCCTTTGGGACATTATGGCAGTGCTTATTGGCGGGCCTGTGTAATGGTACTGCAGGTGGTAGTGGTACCGATGGAGGTATTAGTGGCGGGCCTGTGTGGTGGTACCAATGAGGGTATGGGTGGTGGTGGTACCAATAGCCGTACAGGTACCGATGGCAGTACAAGTGGTGGTACGGGTGGTGGTGGCGGTACAGGTGGCAGTACGGGGGTGGTGGCGGTACAGGTGGCAGTACGGGGGTGGTGGTACCGATATCGGTACAGGTGGTGGTGGTGGTACCGATGGCGGTACGGGTGGTGGCATACAGGTGGTGATGGCGGTACAGGTGGCGGTACGGGTAGTGGTGGTACCGATGGCGGCACTAGAGGCGATACTGGTAGCGGCCTGTGTGGCAGTATAGATGGTGGGCCTGATGGCGATACTAGTGGTGGTACTGGTGGTGGTACTGATGGCGGTACTGGTCGCCTTGGTGTCGGTATCAATGGCGGTTGGCCTGGGACACATGGGCTGATTGATAGATGGGCTGAATGACAGATAGGTTGATTGGCTGGACTGATTGACTGGGCTGTGCGACAGGTGCTCTTTATTGGGGGGGCCGTGTTGTGCACAGTAAAACAGTAAAAGACAAGACACTGATCTCACTTACTGATCCCTGCTCTCTCCTGACACGATCGGTGTGTGAGGAGCAGTGTTGGTCATCTTACTTTAAAAAAGTAATTTAGTTAAGTTACAAATTACTTCTCCCCAAAAAGTAATTGCGTTAGTAACTCAGTTACTACATTGGAAAAGTAATTAGTTACTCTGCAAAGTAACTGACTTTTTTTTTTTAAATATTCTATACGTGTAACTAAGGGGCCTGTCTAGTATTACTGTAACCAAGGGGCGCATTTATTATTGTTATATATCGTGTAACCAAGGGGCTGCTCTATTATTACTCTAACCAAGGGGCAGTTCTGTTATAGCGTGTAAGCAAGGGGCGGGTCTATTATTATTATATCGTGTAAGGGGCGGATTTCTACAGAAGAGGGCGAATGTTAAATTAATGGGCAGAGATCGATATATAACAATAATAATAAATGCGCCCTTGGTTACAGTAATACTAGACCCGCCCCTTAGTTACACGATAGACGCCCCTTGCAGAGTAGCACGAGCATCATGAGGGTGCGGCATCGCCTCGTACAATTACATGTTAACTGCGCCTGTGCTGTGTAGAGTTCACTCAGAGCTGTTTAGGTTCTGCAATTTTCGGAAGCTCCGTAGTCCTTCGTACTGCGCAAGCGCTGCGCCTGCGCAGTACAGGCGGTCCTTATCCGGCGGGGGAACTTTTTTGGCAGGACACCGGAATTACACTACTGCCATCTAGTGACGGTAGATGTAATTGGGGTAACTAAGCCAAAGTAATGGGAAGTGAGTTACCATGAGGGGAAAAGTAATCAGTTAGATTACTAGTTACCCTCTAAAGTAACTGAGTTACGTAACTCAGTTTATTTTAACTCAGTTACTTACATCACTGGTGAGGAGAGAGCATGGATCAGATAGTAACTGCTGCTGTGTTTACATTTGTGACCGGCTGTGATTGGACACAGCCGGTCACGTGGTAAACACGTGATAAACATGGTAAACGCTTACCCTGATCGGGGAAGCGCTGTGTCCAAGGGGCACGCGCCTTCCCCGATCCCCGCTATGCACGCCTCTGGTGACGTGCACGGAGCTCGCCGCCGAGAATCTTGTGTCATGTGATCGGCTGTGATTTTGACACAGCCAATCGCGTGGTAAACAGCCAGTTACATTGGCTGTTTACCATGATCGGGGAAGCCCTGTGTCCGAGGGACACACGCCATCCCTGATCGCCGCGCTGCACGCCCCCATGGGCGCGCGCCGGCATGTTATCCTGCAGGACATCATATGACGCCCAGTCAGGATAACGCAGCCACTTCCCGGACGTCAATATGCTATTGACCGGGCGGGAAGTGGTTAATAAATGAAAAAAATCATGGAAGCTCATGTGCGCGCCTGGTCACCATTCTGCTGAGAATGCCTTGCACATAAGCATTTCTGAAGGCAAACGTCTTAAGCCCCATACACACTAGGGATGGGCCCGGTGCTCGATGCGAACCCATGTTCGCATCGAGCACCGGGTTTTCGCTCGCTCGGCGAGCCCAGAACTATTTTGGCCGCTCGCATCACATTCGCATCACATTCGTGTGATGCGAGCGGCCCCGCAATGCATTGCGGCCGGCGCGGCCGGCGCAGTGCATTGCTGGCTGATGATTGGCCAAGCATGCACTGTGACCACGCATGCTTGGCCAATCACAGCGCCAGAAACTCGGAGAGCCATAATTGGCTACAGGCAGGACGCCTGTAGCCAATTACAGCTCAGGGGCTTTAGTACACGCCCCCTCATTTAAAAGGCCGCCACGCCGTCGGCGCCGGTCACATGAGTTCCGGCTTTAGGAGAGAGCAGGCTGATTCTGTGTCACTCTTTGCTAGATTCATTTAGAAAGATTTGCTCTACTTTGCTAAACCTTTGCTACCTGTCATTGATCATCCATTGCTGCTGCTGGTTAGTGTGTTTTTAGCTGCTGCTGGGGGTTAGTCTGGTGCATGTCTTACTGTTAGTACAGTATTTCAGTAGTACCAACCGCAGTGCTGTTAGTACAGCACTGCACCCCAAAAGCACCCATAGGACTTGTAGTGTGTTAGTGGCAGGCACTGGCAGCAAACAGAGCTCCTATATTTTCTTCCCAGAAGCACCCATAGGACTTGTAGTGTGTTAGTGGCAGGCACTGGCAGCAAACAGAGCTCCTATATTTTCTTCCCAGAAGCACCCATAGGACTTGTAGTGTGTTAGTGGCAGGCACTGGCAGCAAACAGAGCTCCTATATTTTCTTCCCAGAAGCACCCATAGGACTTGTAGTGTGTTAGTGGCAGGCACTGGCAGCAAACAGAGCTCCTATATTTTCTTCCCAGAAGCACCCATAGGACTTGTAGTGTGTTAGTGGCAGGCACTGGCAGCAAACAGAGCTCCTATATTTTCTTCCCAGAAGCACCCATAGGACTTGTAGTGTGTTAGTGGCAGGCACTGGCAGCACACAGAGCTCCTATATTTTCTTCCCAGAAGCACCTATAGGACTTGTAGTGTGTTAGTCCCATCACACAGAGCTCCTATATTTTGTTCCCAGAAGCACCTATAGGACTTGTAGTGTGTTAGTCCCATCACACAGAGCTATATTTTCTTCCCAGAAGCACCTATAGGACTTGTAGTGTGTTAGTCCCATCACACAGAGCTCCTATATTTTGTTCCCAGAAGCACCTATAGGACTTGTAGTGTGTTAGTCCCATCACACAGAGCTATATTTTCTTCCCAGAAGCACCTATAGGACTTGTAGTGTGTTAGTCCCATCACACAGAGCTCCTATATTTTGTTCCCAGAAGCACCTATAGGACTTGTAGTGTGTTAGTCCCATCACACAGAGCTATATTTTCCTCCCAGAAGCACCTATAGGACTTGTAGTGTGTTAGTCCCATCACACAGAGCTCCTATATTTTGTTCCCAGAAGCACCTATAGGACTTGTAGTGTGTTAGTCCCATCACACAGCTCCTATATTTTCTTCCCAGAAGCACCTATAGGACTTGTAGTGTGTTAGTCCCATCACACAGAGCTCCTATATTTTATTCCCAGAAGCACCTATAGGACTTGTAGTGTGTTAGTCCCATCACACAGAGCTATATTTTCTTCCCAGAAGCACCTATAGGACTTGTAGTGTGTTAGTCCCATCCCACAGAGCTCCTATTTTTTGTTCCCAGAAGCACCTATAGGACTTGTAGTGTGTTAGTCCCATCACACAGAGCTATATTTTCTTCCCAGAAGCACCTATAGGACTTGTAGTGTGTTAGTCCCATCACACAGAGCTATATTTTCTTCCCAGAAGCACCTATAGGACTTGTAGTGTGTTAGTCCCATCACACAGAGCTCCTATATTTTGTTCCCAGAAGCACCTATAGGACTTGTAGTGTGTTAGTCCCATCACACAGAGCTATATTTTCTTCCCAGAAGCACGTATAGGACTTGTAGTGTGTTAGTCCCATCACACAGAGCTATATTTTCTTCCCAGAAGCACCTATAGGACTTGTAGTGTGTTAGTCCTATCACACAGAGCTATATTTTCTTCCCAGAAGCACCTATAGGACTTGTAGTGTGTTAGTCCCATCACACAGAGCTCCTATATTTTGTTCCCAGAAGCACCTATAGGACTTGTAGTGTGTTAGTCCCATCACACAGAGCTATATTTTCTTCCGAGAAGCACGTATAGGACTTGTAGTGTGTTAGTCCCATCACACAGAGCTCCTATATTTTGTTCCCAGAAGCACCTATAGGACTTGTAGTGTGTTAGTCCCATCACACAGAGCTATATTTTCTTCCCAGAAGCACCTATAGGACTTGTAGTGTGTTAGTCCCATCACACAGAGCTCCTATATTTTCTTTGCAGAAGCACCCATAGGACTTCTAGTGTGTTAGTGGCATCACACAGAGCTCCTATATTTTCTTCCCAGAAGCACCCATAGGACTTCTAGTGTGTTAGTGGCATCACACAGAGCTCCTATATTTTCTTCCCAGAAGCACCCATAGGACTTGTAGTGTGTTAGTCCCATCACACAGAGCTCCTATATTTTGTTCCCAGAAGCACCTATAGGACTTGTAGTGTGTTAGTCCCATCACACAGAGCTCCTATATTTTCTTCCCAGAAGCACCCATAGGACTTGTAGTGTGTTAGTCCCATCACACAGAGTTCCTATATTTTCTTCCCAGAAGCACCCATAGGACTTGTAGTGTGTTAGTCCCATCACACAGAGCTCCTATATTTTCTTTCCAGAAGCACCCACAGGACTTCTAGTGTGTTAGTGGCATCACACAGAGCTCCTATATTTTCTTTCCAGAAGCACCCATAGGACTTGTAGTGTGTTAGTGGCATCACACAGAGCTCCTATATTTTCTTCCCAGAAGCACCATAGGACTTGTAGTGTGTTAGTCCCATCACACAGAGCTCCTATTTTTTGTTCCCAGAAGCACCTATAGGACTTGTAGTGTGTTAGTCCCATCACACAGAGCTCCTATATTTTCTTCCCAGAAGCACCCATAGGACTTGTAGTGTGTTAGTCCCATCACCCAGAGTTCCTATATTTTCTTTGCAGAAGCACCCATAGGACTTGTAGTGTGTTAGTCCCATCACACAGAGCTCCTATATTTTCTTTGCAGAAGCACCCATAGGACTTCTAGTGTGTTAGTGGCATCACACAGAGCTCCTATATTTTCTTCTAAGAAGCACCCATAGGACTTCTAGTGTGTTAGTGGCATCACACAGAGCTCCTATATTTTCTTTGCAGAAGCACCCATAGGACTTCTAGTGTTTTAGTGGCATCACACAGAGCTCCTATATTTTCTTCCCAGAAGCACCCATAGGACTTGTAGTGTGTTAGTCCCATCACACAGAGCTCCTATATTTTGTTCCCAGAAGCACCTATAGGACTTGTAGTGTGTTAGTCCCATCAAACAGAGCTATATTTTCTTCCCAGAAGCACCTATAGGACTTGTAGTGTGTTAGTCCCATCACACAGAGCTCCTATATTTTCTTCCCAGAAGCACCCATAGGACTTCTAGTGTGTTAGTGGCATCACACAGAGCTCCTATATTTTCTTCTCAGAAGCACCCACAGGACTTCTAGTGTGTTAGTGGCATCACACAGAGCTCCTATATTTTCTTTGCAGAAGCACCCATAGGACTTCTGTGTGTTAGTGGCATCACACAGAGCTCCTATATTTTCTTTGCAGAAGCACCCATAGGACTTCTAGTGTGTTAGTGGCATCACACAGAGCTCCTATATTTTCTTCTCAGCAGCACCCACAGGACTTCTAGTGTGTTAGTGGCATCACACAGAGCTCCTATATTTTCTTTGCAGAAGCACCCATAGGACTTCTAGTGTGTTAGTGGCATCACACAGAGCGCCTATATTTTCTTCTAAGCAGCACCCACAGGACTTCTAGTGTGTCAGTGGCATCACACAGAGCTCCTATATTTTCTTTGCAGAAGCACCCATAGGACTTCTAGTGTGTTAGTGGCATCACACAGAGCTCCTATATTTTCTTCTAAGCAGCACCCACAGGACTTCTAGTGTGTTAGTGGCATCACACAGAGCTCCTATATTTTCTTTGCAGAAGCACCCATAGGACTTCTATTGTGTTAGTGGCATCACACAGAGCTCCTATATTTTCTTCTAAGCAGCACCCACAGGACTTCTAGTGTGTTAGTGGCATCACACAGAGCTCCTATATTTTCTTTGCAGAAGCACCCATAGGACTTCTATTGTGTTAGTGGCATCACACAGAGCTCCTATATTTTCTTTGCAGAAGCACCCATAGGACTTCTAGTGTGTTAGTGGCATCACACAGAGCTCCTATATTTTCTTTGCAGAAGCACCTATAGGACTTCTAGTGTGTTAGTGGCATCACACAGAGCTCCTATATTTTCTTCTCAGCAGCACCCACAGGACTTCTAGTGTGTTAGTGGCATCACACAGAGCTCCTATATTTTCTTTGCAGAAGCACCCATAGGACTTCTAGTGTGTTAGTGGCATCACACAGAGCTCCTATATTTTCTTCTCAGCAGCACCCACAGGACTACCGACTACAATGGCTGGAAGACCGCCAAGGGGAGGCAGAGCATGCAGAGCCAAGAACACAGGGCAGGCAGGCTCTGTTTCTAGTGGACGTGGCCGTGGCCGTGGACGTGGTCGTGCATCGTCATCAGCACGTGGCCATGGGACACGCGCGTCTTTGTTTTCGGCAGCTGGACATGTGGAGCCGCATCATGCTGAAGGCTTGGTAGAATGGATGACCAAGCCCTCCTCATCCTCCTCATCCTCTCTCACCCAGGCTCAGGGTACTGGCAGAGCAGCTGCCAACGCGTACTCAATGGCATCATCAGCCACCCCTTCCCTAGACCCACCATGTCCTCCTGAGGAGTCCCCCGAACTCTTTGAGCACAGTGTTGGGTACATGCTCCAGGAGGATGCCCAACGATTCGAAGGCTCGGATGATGATACCCAGCTTGAGAAAGTCAGTAGTGTGCGCGCAGAGAGAGGGGATGCTGAAGGACAGCAATCTGGCAGTACTGTTCCACCAGCTGCAGCTTACTGCCAGGTTTGCTCTAGTGGTGAAGAGGGAGGGGATGATGAGGTCACTGACGCCACGTGGGTGCCTGGAGGGAGAGAGGATGAGGAGGAGGAGGAGGAGGAGGAGGATGATGCGGCGTCACATGTCCAACGAGGCAGGATGCCCCCTGGAGGTCAGCTAGAGGCCAGCACAGCAACTGTACAACACCGCAGAGCTCCGCCTGTGCAGGGCGCTGCCTCTGCACGTTATCAGAAAAGTTCTTTGGTGTGGGCCTTTTTTGAGACGAGTGCATCAGATCGCACCACTGCTATTTGCAATATTTGTCTCAAGCGTATCTCGCGTGGCCAAAACATCAGCCGCTTGGGCACCACAAGCATGAGCAGACATATGTCGACCTGCCATGCAGCTCGTTGGCAGGCACACATAAAAGACCCACACCAAAGAACTAAGCGGACCTCTCCTTGCTCCTCATCAGCTGGGATCTCCATCCCCACTACATCTTCAGTCCTCTCTGAAAGCTGCTGTGAGAGGACTGAAGGTGTAGAATTAGGTGTGTCACAACCAAGTACTTGCAGTACACCGACGTCCGATAGTAGCAGGCAAATTTCCCTGCCCCAGCTGCTGGACCGTCGAAAGAAGTACACTCCCAGCCATCCACATGCCCAGCGGTTGAATGCTAGCTTGGCTAAATTGCTAGCACTTCAACTGCTGCCTTTTCAGTTGGTAGACTCGGCCCCCTTCCGTGAGTTTGTTCAATGTGCGGTTCCTCAGTGGCAGGTTCCCAAACGCCACTTTTTCTCACGGAAGGCGATTCCGTCTCTCTACCGGCATGTGGAAGGCAATGTCCATGCCTCGCTGGACAGGGCGGTCAGCGGTAAGGTGCATATTACCGCTGACTCATGGTCCAGCAGGCATGGACAGGGACGTTACCTTTCTTTCACGGCCCATTGGGTCACTCTATTGGCAGCTGGGAGGGATGCAGGACAAGGTGCAGTAGTGTTGGAGGTTGTTCCGCCACCACGCCTCCAAAACGCTACTACTGCTACTGGTTGTGACACACCTCTCGCCTCCACCCCCTCCTCTTCTTCTTCCTCCAGTGCTCTGTCCTCGGAACCAGCGGTGCTCCGTAGGCGTACAAGGGGCTACGCAAGTGCGCAGGCAAAAAGATGCCATGCCGTGCTTGCGCTGGTGTGTTTGGGGGACAGGAGCCACACTGGGCCAGAGGTTCTGGCAGCTCTGCAGGGGCAGGCCGAGAGGTGGTTGACGCCACGTCAGCTTAAGCCAGGAATGGTCGTTTCTGACAATGGCACCAACCTCCTCTCCGCCCTGCGACAGTGGCAGCTCACCCATGTGCCCTGTATGGCTCACGTCCTCAACCTGGTGGTGCAGCGGTTCTTGGGCAGGTTCCCAGGCTTACAGGATGTCCTGAGGCAGGCCAGGAAAGTCTGTGTGCATTTCCGCCGATCTTATAATGCCAGTGCTCGGCTGACTGAGCTGCAAAAGGAGCTGAACCTGCCCAAGAACCGCCTAATATGTGACATGCCCACCAGGTGGAACTCAACGTTGGCCATGCTGCAGCGACTGCACACGCAGCAGAGGGCCATCAATGAGTACCTTTGCGACTACGGCACCAGGACAGGGTCAGGGGAGCTTGTTTTTTTTTCCCCACTCCATGATCAGGGATGCATGCACTTCCTCTCACCAGAAGCACCCATAGGACTTGTAGTGTGTTAGTCTGGCATCACACAGAGCTCCTATATTTTCTTCCCAGAAGCACCCATAGGACTTGTAGTGTGTTAGTCCCATCACACAGAGCTCCTATATTTTCTTCCCAGAAGCACCCATAGGACTTGTAGTGTGTTAGTCCCATCACACAGAGCTCCTATATTTTCTTCCCAGAAGCACCATAGGACTTGTAGTGTGTTAGTCCCATCACACAGAGCTATATTTTCTTCCCAGAAGCACCTATAGGACTTGTAGTGTGTTAGTCCCATCACACAGAGCTCCTATATTTTGTTCCCAGAAGCACCTATAGGACTTGTAGTGTGTTAGTCCCATCACACAGAGCTATATTTTCTTCCCAGAAGCACCTATAGGACTTGTAGTGTGTTAGTCCCATCACACAGAGCTCCTATATTTTGTTCCCAGAAGCACCTATAGGACTTGTAGTGTGTTAGTCCCATCACACAGAGCTATATTTTCTTCCCAGAAGCACCTATAGGACTTGTAGTGTGTTAGTCCCATCACACAGAGCTCCTATATTTTGTTCCCAGAAGCACCTATAGGACTTGTAGTGTGTTAGTCCCATCACACAGAGCTATATTTTCTTCCCAGAAGCACCTATAGGACTTGTAGTGTGTTAGTCCCATCACACAGAGCTCCTATATTTTCTTCCCAGAAGCACCTATAGGACTTGTAGTGTGTTAGTCCCATCACACAGAGCTCCCATAGAGCTCCTATATTTTGTTCCCAGAAGCACACAGAGCTCCTATATTTTCTTCCCAGAAGCACCTATAGGACTTGTAGTGTGTTAGTCCCATCACACAGAGCTCCTATATTTTATTCCCAGAAGCACCTATAGGACTTGTAGTGTGTTAGTCCCATCACACAGAGCTCCTATATTTTCTTCCCAGAAGCACCTATAGGACTTGTAGTGTGTTAGTCCCATCCCACAGAGCTCCTATATTTTGTTCCCAGAAGCACCTATAGGACTTGTAGTGTGTTAGTCCCATCACACAGAGCTATATTTTCTTCCCAGAAGCACCTATAGGACTTGTAGTGTGTTAGTCCCATCACACAGAGCTCCTATATTTTCTTCCCAGAAGCACCTATAGGACTTGTAGTGTGTTAGTCCCATCACACAGAGCTCCTATATTTTTGTTCCCAGAAGCACCTATAGGACTTGTAGTGTGTTAGTCCCATCACACAGAGCTATATTTTCTTCCCAGAAGCACGTATAGGACTTGTAGTGTGTTAGTCCCATCACACAGAGCTCCTATATTTTCTTCCCAGAAGCACCTATAGGACTTGTAGTGTGTTAGTCCTATCACACAGAGCTATATTTTCTTCCCAGAAGCACCTATAGGACTTGTAGTGTGTTAGTCCCATCACACAGAGCTCCTATATTTTGTTCCCAGAAGCACCTATAGGACTTGTAGTGTGTTAGTCCCATCACACAGAGCTATATTTTCTTCCGAGAAGCACCTATAGGACTTGTAGTGTGTTAGTCCCATCACACAGAGCTCCTATATTTTCTTCCCAGAAGCACCTATAGGACTTGTAGTGTGTTAGTCCCATCACACAGAGCTCCTATATTTTCTTCCCAGAAGCACCTATAGGACTTGTAGTGTGTTAGTCCCATCACACAGAGCTCCTATATTTTCTTTCCCAGAAGCACCTATAGGACTTGTAGTGTGTTAGTCCCATCACACAGAGCTCCTATATATTTTCTTCCCAGAAGCACCTATAGGACTTGTAGTGTGTTAGTCCCATCACACAGAGCTCCTATATTTTTCTTCCCAGAAGCACCCATAGGACTTGTAGTGTGTTAGTCCCATCACACAGAGCTCCTATATTTTCTTCCCAGAAGCACCTATAGGACTTGTAGTGTGTTAGTCCCATCACACAGAGCTCCTATATTTTCTTCCCAGAAGCACCTATAGGACTTGTAGTGTGTTAGTCCCATCACACAGAGCTCCTATATTTTCTTCCCAGAAGCACCCTATAGGACTTGTAGTGTGTTAGTCCCATCACACAGAGCTCCTATATTTTCTTCCCAGAAGCACCTACAGGACTTGTAGTGTGTTAGTCCCATCACACAGAGCTCCTATATTTTTTTCCCAGAAGCACCTATAGGACTTGTAGTGTGTTAGTCCCATCACACAGAGCTCCTATATTTTCTTCCCAGAAGCACCTATAGGACTTGTAGTGTGTTAGTCCCATCACACAGAGCTCCTATATTTTCTTCCCAGAAGCACCTATAGGACTTGTAGTGTGTTAGTCCCATCACACAGAGCTCCTATATTTTCTTCCCAGAAGCACCCATAGGACTTGTAGTGTGTTAGTCCCATCACCCAGAGTTCCTATATTTTCTTCCCAGAAGCACCTATAGGACTTGTAGTGTGTTAGTCCCATCACACAGAGCTCCTATATTTTCTTCCCAGAAGCACCCATAGGACTTCTAGTGTGTTAGTCCCATCACACAGAGCTCCTATATTTTCTTCTAAGCAGCACCCATAGGACTTGTAGTGTGTTAGTGGCATCACACAGAGCTCCTATATTTTCTTTGCAGAAGCACCCATAGGACTTCTAGTGTTTTAGTGGCATCACACAGAGCTCCTATATTTTCTTCCCAGAAGCACCCATAGGACTTGTAGTGTGTTAGTCCCATCACACAGAGCTCCTATATTTTCTTCCCAGAAGCACCATAGGACTTGTAGTGTGTTAGTCCCATCACACAGAGCTCCTATTTTCTTCCCAGAAGCACCCATAGGACTTGTAGTGTGTTAGTCCCATCACACAGAGCTCCTATATTTTCTTCCCAGAAGCACCCATAGGACTTCTAGTGTGTTAGTGGCATCACACAGAGCTCCTATATATTCCTTGCAGAAGCACCCATAGGACTTCTAGTGTGTTAGTGGCATCACACAGAGCTCCTATATTTTCTTTGCAGAAGCACCCATAGGACTTCTAGTGTGTTAGTGGCATCACACAGAGCTCCTATATTTTCTTTGCAGAAGCACCCATAGGACTTCTAGTGTGTTAGTGGCATCACACAG
This sequence comes from Lithobates sylvaticus, assembly GCA_028564925.1. Classification (NCBI taxonomy): domain Eukaryota; kingdom Metazoa; phylum Chordata; class Amphibia; order Anura; family Ranidae; genus Lithobates; species Lithobates sylvaticus. The sequence goes on along the minus strand of CM053028.1, from coordinate 267,650,406 downwards.
AGCTCCTATATTTTCTTCTCAGCAGCACCCACAGGACTTCTAGTGTGTTAGTGGCATCACACAGAGCTCCTATATTTTCTTTGCAGAAGCACCCATAGGACTTCTAGTGTGTTAGTGGCATCACACAGAGCGCCTATATTTTCTTCTAAGCAGCACCCACAGGACTTCTAGTGTGTCAGTGGCATCACACAGAGCTCCTATATTTTCTTTGCAGAAGCACCCATAGGACTTCTAGTGTGTTAGTGGCATCACACAGAGCTCCTATATTTTCTTCTAAGCAGCACCCACAGGACTTCTAGTGTGTTAGTGGCATCACACAGAGCTCCTATATTTTCTTTGCAGAAGCACCCATAGGACTTCTATTGTGTTAGTGGCATCACACAGAGCTCCTATATTTTCTTCTAAGCAGCACCCACAGGACTTCTAGTGTGTTAGTGGCATCACACAGAGCTCCTATATTTTCTTTGCAGAAGCACCCATAGGACTTCTATTGTGTTAGTGGCATCACACAGAGCTCCTATATTTTCTTTGCAGAAGCACCCATAGGACTTCTAGTGTGTTAGTGGCATCACACAGAGCTCCTATATTTTCTTTGCAGAAGCACCCATAGGACTTCTAGTGTGTTAGTGGCATCACACAGAGCTCCTATATTTTCTTCTCAGCAGCACCCACAGGACTTCTAGTGTGTTAGTGGCATCACACAGAGCTCCTATATTTTCTTTGCAGAAGCACCCATAGGACTTCTAGTGTGTTAGTGGCATCACACAGAGCTCCTATATTTTCTTCTCAGCAGCACCCACAGGACTACCGACTACAATGGCTGGAAGACCGCCAAGGGGAGGCAGAGCATGCAGAGCCAAGAACACAGGGCAGGCAGGCTCTGTTTCTAGTGGACGTGGCCGTGGCCGTGGACGTGGTCGTGCATCGTCATCAGCACGTGGCCATGGGACACGCGCGTCTTTGTTTTCGGCAGCTGGACATGTGGAGCCGCATCATGCTGAAGGCTTGGTAGAATGGATGACCAAGCCCTCCTCATCCTCCTCATCCTCTCTCACCCAGGCTCAGGGTACTGGCAGAGCAGCTGCCAACGCGTACTCAATGGCATCATCAGCCACCCCTTCCCTAGACCCACCATGTCCTCCTGAGGAGTCCCCCGAACTCTTTGAGCACAGTGTTGGGTACATGCTCCAGGAGGATGCCCAACGATTCGAAGGCTCGGATGATGATACCCAGCTTGAGAAAGTCAGTAGTGTGCGCGCAGAGAGAGGGGATGCTGAAGGACAGCAATCTGGCAGTACTGTTCCACCAGCTGCAGCTTACTGCCAGGTTTGCTCTAGTGGTGAAGAGGGAGGGGATGATGAGGTCACTGACGCCACGTGGGTGCCTGGAGGGAGAGAGGATGAGGAGGAGGAGGAGGAGGAGGAGGATGATGCGGCGTCACATGTCCAACGAGGCAGGATGCCCCCTGGAGGTCAGCTAGAGGCCAGCACAGCAACTGTACAACACCGCAGAGCTCCGCCTGTGCAGGGCGCTGCCTCTGCACGTTATCAGAAAAGTTCTTTGGTGTGGGCCTTTTTTGAGACGAGTGCATCAGATCGCACCACTGCTATTTGCAATATTTGTCTCAAGCGTATCTCGCGTGGCCAAAACATCAGCCGCTTGGGCACCACAAGCATGAGCAGACATATGTCGACCTGCCATGCAGCTCGTTGGCAGGCACACATAAAAGACCCACACCAAAGAACTAAGCGGACCTCTCCTTGCTCCTCATCAGCTGGGATCTCCATCCCCACTACATCTTCAGTCCTCTCTGAAAGCTGCTGTGAGAGGACTGAAGGTGTAGAATTAGGTGTGTCACAACCAAGTACTTGCAGTACACCGACGTCCGATAGTAGCAGGCAAATTTCCCTGCCCCAGCTGCTGGACCGTCGAAAGAAGTACACTCCCAGCCATCCACATGCCCAGCGGTTGAATGCTAGCTTGGCTAAATTGCTAGCACTTCAACTGCTGCCTTTTCAGTTGGTAGACTCGGCCCCCTTCCGTGAGTTTGTTCAATGTGCGGTTCCTCAGTGGCAGGTTCCCAAACGCCACTTTTTCTCACGGAAGGCGATTCCGTCTCTCTACCGGCATGTGGAAGGCAATGTCCATGCCTCGCTGGACAGGGCGGTCAGCGGTAAGGTGCATATTACCGCTGACTCATGGTCCAGCAGGCATGGACAGGGACGTTACCTTTCTTTCACGGCCCATTGGGTCACTCTATTGGCAGCTGGGAGGGATGCAGGACAAGGTGCAGTAGTGTTGGAGGTTGTTCCGCCACCACGCCTCCAAAACGCTACTACTGCTACTGGTTGTGACACACCTCTCGCCTCCACCCCCTCCTCTTCTTCTTCCTCCAGTGCTCTGTCCTCGGAACCAGCGGTGCTCCGTAGGCGTACAAGGGGCTACGCAAGTGCGCAGGCAAAAAGATGCCATGCCGTGCTTGCGCTGGTGTGTTTGGGGGACAGGAGCCACACTGGGCCAGAGGTTCTGGCAGCTCTGCAGGGGCAGGCCGAGAGGTGGTTGACGCCACGTCAGCTTAAGCCAGGAATGGTCGTTTCTGACAATGGCACCAACCTCCTCTCCGCCCTGCGACAGTGGCAGCTCACCCATGTGCCCTGTATGGCTCACGTCCTCAACCTGGTGGTGCAGCGGTTCTTGGGCAGGTTCCCAGGCTTACAGGATGTCCTGAGGCAGGCCAGGAAAGTCTGTGTGCATTTCCGCCGATCTTATAATGCCAGTGCTCGGCTGACTGAGCTGCAAAAGGAGCTGAACCTGCCCAAGAACCGCCTAATATGTGACATGCCCACCAGGTGGAACTCAACGTTGGCCATGCTGCAGCGACTGCACACGCAGCAGAGGGCCATCAATGAGTACCTTTGCGACTACGGCACCAGGACAGGGTCAGGGGAGCTTGTTTTTTTTTTCCCCACGTCAGTGGAGCATGATCAGGGATGCATGCACTGTCCTCTCACCATTTGAGGAGGCCACGAGGATGGTGAGCAGTGACAGTGCATGCATCAGTGACACTGTACCTCTTGTCCACCTGTTGGAGCATACGCTGCGTGGGATAATAGACAGGGCACTTGAGGCAGAACAGAGGCAGGAAGAGGAGGACTTCCTTGCCTCTCAAGGCCCCCTTTATCCGGACAGTGTTCCTTCTGTCCCACCCATCACACAGGAAGAGGATGAGGAGGAGGAGGAGGAGGAGGAGGATTGTGTGAGCATGGAGGTGGAGCCTGGCACTCAGCATCAGCAGCAGTCTTTTAGGGATGATGTACAGTCCCAACAAACCAGTGGACTTGTACGTGGCTGGGAGGAGGTGGCTGGCGATCATGTCATCCTCAGTGACCCAGAAGACTCCGGACCGAATGCCTCAGCTAACCTACGCTGCATGGCCTCCCTGATCCTGCAAAGCCTGCGGAAGGATCCTCGTGTTCTTCCGATCAAGGAGAGGGACCATTACTGGCTGTCCACTCTCCTTGATCCACGGTACAAGGGTAAGGTTGCGGACCTTATCTTGCCGTTGCAGAGGGAGCAGAGGATGAGACATCTCAGGGAGGCCTTGCAGAAAGGTCTGTGCAACGCGTTCCCAGAAACTGGGAGGTTACAAACTCCTGGTCCTGGGCGACGAGTTGCTGAGGCTTCGGTCAGTAGCAGAAGGAGCGGTGGGGAAGGTGGACGTCTGACCGATGCGTTCAGACAATTTTTTAGTCCGCAGCCCCAAGGTATGATCGGTTCCAGCAACCATCGCCAGCGTCTGATATACATGGTGCAGGAATACCTTGGGGCAAGGTCAGACTTGGACACCTTTCCCACCGAAAATCCTCTGGCTTACTGGGTCCTGAGGATGGATCACTGGCCAGAGCTTGCACAGTATGCAATTGAGCTACTGGCCTGTCCTGCCTCCAGCGTTCTTTCCGAACGCACATTCAGTGCTGCTGGAGGATTTGTCACCGATCATAGGGTGCGCCTGTCCACCGACTCGGTTGATCGACTGACCTTCATCAAAATGAATCAGTCTTGGATCACCACCAGCTACCAGGCACCTGAAGCGGATATAACGGAATAATTTATAATGTCACATCCCTTCAAGACTGCCTATGCTGATGCTGAGTGACTGTCCTGTTATGTTCACTGACTATCCTCTTCCTCCTCCTCAATGATCCATGCCACCACACCAGTGCCTAAGGCACAATTTTTCAGCCCCTGTATAACAGGGGCGTGTACTTACAATTTTTTAAAAAAAAAAATGCTTCGCAACACGTGTGACTGCTGTGCTCCAAGTACAGTATCTGTGAGGGGTTGCAGTGTTGTGGCACCAGCACCAGTGCCTAAGGCACAATTTTTCAGCCCCTGTTTAACAGGGGCGTGTAATTACAATTTTTAAAAAAAATGCTTCGCAACACGTGTGACTGCTGTGCTCCAAGTACAGTATCTGTGAGGGGTTGCAGTGTTGTGGCACCAGCACCAGTGCCTAAGGCACAATTTTTCAGCCCCTGTTTAACAGGGGCGTGTAATTACAATTTTTTAAAAAAAATGCTTCGCAACACGTGTGACTGCTGTGCTCCAAGTACAGTATCTGTGAGGGGTTGCAGTGTTGTGGCACCAGCACCAGTGCCTAAGGCACAATTTTTCAGCCCCTGTTTAACAGGGGCGTGTAATTACAATTTTTTTAAAAAAATGCTTCGCAACACGTGTGACTGCTGTGCTCCAAGTACAGTATCTGTGAGGGGTTGCAGTGTTGTGGCACCAGCACCAGTGCCTAAGGCACAATTTTTCAGCCCCTGTTTTAACAGGGGCGTGTAATTACAATTTTTAGGCAATGCTTTGCAACAGGTCTCATTGCTGTGCTAAGAGTACAGTATCTGTGAGGGGTTGCAGTGTTGTGGCACCAGCACCAATGTCTAAGGCACAATTTTTCAGCCCCTGTTTAACAGGGGAGTGTAATTACAAATCTTGATCTAATAGTTCACAGCAGGGCCCATTCCTGCGCCCACCAAGAGTAACTATGAGGGCCTACAGTCTTGTGGCAACACCGTCCACCACCACCGCCAAAGGCCCAATTTTTCTGCCCTGTTCATCAGGTGCTTGCAAATACAAATCTTGATCTAATAACTCACAGCAGGGCCCATTCCTGCGCCCACCAAGAGTAACTGTGAGAGCTTACAGTCTTGTGGCAACACCGTCCACCACCACCACCACCACCACCGCCAAAGGCCCAATTTTTCTGCCCTGTTCATCAGGTGCTTGCATTTACAAATCTTGCTCTAATAACTCACAGCAGGGCCCATTCCTGCGCCCACCAAGAGTAACTGTGAGAGCTTACAGTCTTGTGGCAACACCGTCCACCACCACCACCACCGCCAAAGGCCCAATTTTTCTGCCCGGTTCAACAGGTGCATGCAAGTACAAATCTTGATCTATTAACTCACAGCAGGGCCCATTCCTGTACCCACCAGTCTTGTGGCTACACCAACATCTAATAGGGCAAATTTCTGCAGAGTATATACGCCAGGCCCCTACTTTCAACACATCCAACTTACAAACGACTCCTACTTGCAAATGGAAAGAGAAAACAGGAAGTGAGAGGAAATCTACCCCTAGGAAGGGAAATTCTATCCTGTTAGATTTAATTTGGGAAAAAGGTATCTCCTCTCTACTGATACTTTATCACCAATCCTTGTTTCAATTAAAACCCCACTTTTCCAAAAACATTTGTCATTGGGACGGAAAGTGAGGTGACATGTTCTGAACAGATGTGCAAAGACAGCAAATGTTACAGGGGTGATAACCCCTCCCTATGTTCTCCAAAAAGCTTAAAAATAGATTTTTTTGGGATGGAGCTACACTTCATAATGTACCTGTTCAGATTCTACTTAAGAACAAACCTACAGTCCGTGTCTTGTTTGCACCACCTATATACTGCTGTTCAGAGTATATAGGGTTGTAGGTATAGGGTTTTATTTTGGGTGCGGGGTCCCCCTTAATATCCATACAAGACCCAAAGGGGCTGGGGTGGGGGGGGGGGGGGTGATGGGGTAGCCATGCCATTTTTCTCAAGGATTTTCAGCCATATGGCGGCCAGGACAAGACATGACATTAAAGCCGCAAGTGGTTTTAAATGGCTTATTTTTTTCCTTTACAAATGTCATTTTGTGCAAGGACAGTTCTAAACACGGGAAACACATGCCACTTCACAGGCATACTTTAGACACCCCCCAGGTACCATATTTAAAGGAAAATTTCACTTTTTTTTTTTCACTTTATGCATCATTAAAATGACTGCTCCCGAAAAAACGTTAGTTTTTAAAAGTTCTTTTTGCATTGATATATGTCCCCTGGGGCAGGACCCGGGTCCCCAAACCTGTTTTATGACATTAACATGCATATTGGCCGTTGTAATTAGCACTTTTGATTTCGAACGTTCGCGTCCATTATAACGTATAGGGTTCGAAAATTCGCGCGAACTTTCGGTCCGTTCGAAGGTTCTGGTTCGAACCGAACCCGGGGTTGTTCGGCTCATCCCTAGTCACCACGTTCAGAATGATCGGATTTTCCGACAACTTTGTCCGACCGTGTGTATGCAACACCAGTGTCGGACTAAATCCGTCGGACCAAATCCGATGGATTTGGTGGTCGGATTTTCCGACCGTGTGTATGGGGCTTTATAGGTATTTGTTGATACTTGATGTTTTGAATTGGAATTCAGATCAATTCGAAAAGTTTTTGAATCAATTTTGAATAGTTTTCCAATTTCCAAAGTGAATAAAATAGAATAGAAAATAAAGGAATAGAATTGAAAAAAAAATTACAAAATAGAAAAGAATATAACAGAAAATAAAATAATATAATATAATAGAGTAAAACAGAACAAAGTAGGATAGAAAAGAAAATAACAGAATAGAACAGTGGTACGGATGTGCCTTGTAGCTGGGCAGGAACCCTGGAACAGCCGACAGCGAGGAGGTCTTCTGTAGTACAGCAGGAAAGCTGGATCAGCCGGCTGCAGGAGGGTGCAGAGTCAGACTTTAACCACTTCCCGACCGCCCCATGTAGATATACGTCGGCAGAATGGCACGTACAGGCAGAACCACGTACCTGTACGTGCCATTCTTCAGGCGCGTGGGGGGTCCGATCGGACCCCCCCCGGCCGGCGGGGACGGTCGGGATCGCTTCAGGAGCGATCCGGGATGAGGGGACGGCCAGTGGTTTCTGGCCACCCCCTCGCGATCGCTCCTGGCGAATCAGATGCTTCCTCTGTCTGTGTCAATCAAAACACAGGCAGAGGAAGTGATGTCACGCTCGGTGCGCCGGTCTATGTGACCGGAACGCCGAGCTGTCAACATGTACAGGTTAGTGCACCAACAGTACACTGACACCAGTACACATAGGCACACAAAACACCCCCCTGTCACCCCCAGATCACCCCCCAGATCACCCCCTCCCCCCCCCAGTCACAGTGTCACTAATTGCAGTGATCATTTTTTTACTGATCACTGCATTTAGTGTCAGTGTGACTGTAATAACTGTCAGTGCAGTTAGTTTTAGGTCCAAGGTAGCCCCCTACCCCCCCCTAATAAAGGTTTAACCCCTTGATTGCCCCCCAGGTAACCCTTTCACCCCCTTTTGCCAGTGTCACTAAGCGATCGTTTTTCTGATCGCTGTATTAGTGTCACTGCTGTCGCTAGGTAACCATTTTTTTTTTTTTTAGGTAACCGCCATGTTTATATAGGTTCATAAATAGGTTTATAGGTCAGGTACCCCCATATTACAACCTAAATAAAGGTTTTAACCCCCTGATTGCCCCTAGAGTTAACCCTTTCACCAGTGATCACTGTATAACTGTCACTGGTGACGCTGGTTAGCCAGTTAGTTATTTCGTTATTTAGGTTCCCCGTCAGGTTTTTATATAGCGTCAGGTACCCCCATATATTACCTAATAAAGGTTTTAACCCCCTGATTGCCCCTAGTTAACCCTTTCACCCCCTTTTGCCAGTGTCACTAAGCGATCGTTTTTCTGATCGCTGCATTAGTGTCGCTAGGTAACCAGTTTTTTTTTGTATTACTGTTACGGGTGACGCTGGTTAGTTAGCTTGTTTTTTATACTGTCAGGGCACCCGCCATTTATTACCCAATAACGGTTTAACCCCCTGATCGCCCGGCGGGTGATATCAATTAGGTTTTAGGGTCAAATAAGGTCTGCGTCGCCCCAGGTTAGTGCCAGTACCGCAAACACCCACGCGCAAAGCATACACCTCCCTTAGTGGCACAGTATCTGAACAGATCAATATCTGATCTGATCAGATCTATACTAGCGTCCCAGCAGTTTAGGGTTCCAAAAAAAAACGCATTGTTAGCGGGATCAGCCCAGATACCTGCTAGCACCTGCGTTTTCCCCCTCCGCCCAGCCCAGCCCACCCAAGTGCAGTATCGATCGATCACTGTCACTTACAAAACACTAAGCACACATAACTGCAGCGTTCGCAGAGTCAGGCCTGATCCCTGCGATCGCTAACATTTTTTTTGTGGTAGCGTTTTGATTCAGTCGCTTCAGTCAGGAGCTTTTTTACCTGTGAATCTCAAAAAAAAAAAAAAAAAAAAAAAATAGTTGTCGTTTTATTGTTCTCTCTCTCACTCTATTCTCTCTCTATTGTTGCTCTTTTTTTACTCCATTCTATTCTGCAATGTTTTATTATGTTTTATCATGTTTTATCATGCTTGCTTTTCAGGTATGTAATTTTGTTTACTGTGTTTTAGTGTTAAGCATTTTTTTGTTTTCAGGTGCGCCATTCAGTTGCAACGCGGATTTATTTATCTTGACAGCAACAGCGTTTGCTCCCACGATACATAAAGCCGCGACTCCAACGCTGTAGGAGGTGATTTCACCACCACAGTTAAAAAAAAGAGCATATATGCCGAAGCATGGGGGCAGCAGGGGGGGGGGAGGAGCGATTGGCTCCTAATGCCACGTACATACGGTCGAAATTCCGACCGTGTGTACACGGCATAACTTTTGCGGGAGGATGCCCCCATGCATCGGCATATATAAATGGTGCATGTATGCCCATCATTAGAAGTGGGTGGATGAAGGGAGGTATTCTAATGGTGGGCATACCCACCAATCAATCTCTTTTTTTCGTTCAGCCAAGAGGCTGCATGAAAAAAAAAAGATTACAATATATGTCCAGTATGTTGCTGGACTTTGAATGGTTATACCAGAATGATGCCTGCAGGTTTAGGTATCATCTTGGTATCATTCTTTTCAGCCAGTGATCGGCTTTCATGTAAAAGCAATTCTAGCGGGTAATTAGCCTCTAGACTGCTTTTACAAGCAGTGGGAGGGAATGTCCCCCCTCCCGGATATAAACCGCGCCATTGGGAAATTGGGAAAGCATTTTATCACACCAATCTTGGTGTGGTCAGATGCTTTGAGGGCAGAGGAAAGATCTAGGGTCTAATAGACCCCAATTTTTTCAAAAAAAGAGTACCTGTCACTGCCTATTGCTATCATAGGGGATATTTACATTCCCTGAGATAACAATAAAAATCATAACAAAGAAAAAAAATGGAAGGAACAGTTTAAAAATAAAATAAAAAAGCTAAATAAATAAAAAAAAAACCAAAAAAAAAAAAAAAAAGCACCCCTGCCCCCCCTTCTCTTGCGCAAAGGCGTACACAAGCGTTGGTCTGGCGTCATATGTAAACAGCAATTGCACCATGCATGTGAGGTATCACCGCGAAGGTCAGATCGAGGGCAGTAATTTTAGCAGTAGACCTCCTCCGTGAATCTAATGTGGTATCATGTAAAGGCTTTTAAAGGCTTTTAAAAATGTATGTAGTTTGTCGCCACTGCGTGTTTGTGCGCAATTTTAAAGCATGTCGTGTTTGGTATCCATGTACTCGGCCTAAGATCATATTTTTGATTTCATCAAAAATTTGAGCAATATAGTGTGTTTTAGTGCATTAAAAAAAAAAAAAAAGTGTATTTTTTCCACAAAAAATGCGTTTGAAAAATCGCTGCGCAAATACTGTGTGGAAAAAAAAAAATGCAACACCCACCATTTTAATCTGTAGGGCCTTTGCTTTAACATTATATATAGTGTTTGGGGGTTCAACGTAATTTTCTTGCAAAAAAAAAAAATATGTTTTCATGTAAACAAAAAGTGTCAGAAAGGGCTTTGTCTACAAGTGGTTAGAAGAGTGGGTGACGTGTGACATAGGCTTCTAAATGTTGTGCATAAAATGCCAGGACAGTTCAAACCCCCCCCAAATGACCCCATTTTGGAAAGTAGACACCCCAAGCTATTTGATGAGAGCAATGTTGAGCCCATTAAATATTTTTTTTTTTTGTCCCAAGAGATTGAATAATGAAAAAAAAAAAAAATATATATATTTTTTTTTTACAAAAAGTTGTCACTAAATGATATATTGCTCAAACATGTCATGGGCATATGTGGAAATACACCCCAAAATACATTCTGTTGCTTCTCCTGAGTACGGGGATACCACATGTGTGGGACTTTTTGGGAGCCTAGCTGCGTACGGAACCCCAAAAACCAATCACCGCCTTCAGGCTTTCTAAGGGTGTAATTTTTTTATTTCACTTCTCACTGCCAATCACAGTTTCGGAGGCCATGGAATGCCCAGATGGCATAAAACCCCCCAAAATGACCCCATTTTGGAAAGTAGACACCCCAAGCTATTTGCTGAGAGGTATGGTGATTATTTTGCAGATCTCGCTTTTTGTCACAAAGTTTTGAAAATTGAAAAAAAAAAAAAAAAAATGTTTTTTTCTTTACTTTCTTCATTTTCAAAAACAAATGAGAGCTGTAAAATACTCACCATGCCTCTCAACAAATAGCTTGGGGTGTCTACTTTCCAAAATGGGGTCATTTGGGGGGGTTTTGTGCTATTTTGGCATTTTATGGCCTTCGAAACGGTGATAGGTAGTGAGGAGTGAAATCAAAAATTTGCACCCTTAGAAATCCTGAAGGCGGTGCTTGGGTTTCGGGGCCCCGTACGCGGCTAGGCTCCCAAAAAGTCCCACACATGTGGTATCCCCATACTCAGGAGAAGCAGCAAAATGTATTTTGGGGTGCAATTCCACATATAACTATGGCATGTGTGAGCAATATATCATTTAGTGACAACTTTTTGAAAAAAAAAAAAAAATCTTTTTTATTTTTGTCTTTATTCAATCACTTGGGACTAAAAAAAAAAATATTCAATGGGCTCAACATGCCTCTCAGCAAATAGCTTGGGGTGTCTACTTTCCAAAATGGGGTCATTTGGGGGGGTTTTGTACTTCTCTGCCATTTTAGCACCTCAAGAAATGAAATAGGCAGTCATAAATTAAAAGCGGTGTAAATTCCAGAAAATGTACTCTAGTTTGTAGACGCTATAACTTTTGCGCAAACCAATAAATATACGCTTATTGGCATTTTTTTTACTAAAGACATGTGGCTGAATACATTTTGGCCCAAATGTTTGACTAAAATTGAGTTTATTAGATTTTTTTTATAACAAAAAGTAGAAAATCTCATTTTTTTTCTAAATTTTCGCTCTTTTTCCGTTTATATCGCAAAAAATAAAAATCACAGAGGCAATCAAATACCATCAAAAGAAAGCTCTATTTGTGGGAAGAAAAGGACGCAAATTTCGTTTGGTTACAAAATTGCATGACCGCGCAATTACCAGTTAAAGTAGTGCAGTGCGAAATTGAAAAAAGACCTCTGGTCCTTTGGCTGCCAAATGGTCCGGGGCTGAAGTGGTTAATAATGCTTAAATTGAAACAATAAAAGTGTAATATTCCTTTAAATTTCGAACCTGGGGGGTGTCTATAGTATGCATGTAAAGGGGCGCATGTTTCCTGTGCTTAGAACTGTCTCTGCAAAAAGTGTAATTTTTGCAGGAAAGAAAGCTATTTAAAATCACTCGTGGCTAATTTTAATTGATTGCTCCCGTAACACAGAGAACAGTCATTCATTGAAAGTCATTCATAAAAAAGAGTCATTGATAAAAAATAAAAAAAAAGCGTGGGGGTCCCCCCAAAATCAATAACCAGACCCTTGAGGTCTGGGATGGATTTTAAGGGGAACCCCAGCCAAAAAAAATGGCGTGGGGTCCCCCTCAAAATCCATACCAGACCCTTATCCGAGCACGCAACCTGGCAGGCCGCAGGAAAAAGGGGGGACGAGAGCGGCCCCCCCTCCCGCCTGAACCGTACCAGGCCACATGCCCTCAACATTGGGAGGATGCTTTGGGGGTCTAAGACCCCCAAAGCACCTTGTCCCCATGTTGATGAGGACAAGGGCCTCATCCCCACAACCGTGCCCGGTGGTTGTGGGGGTCTGCGGGCGGGGGGCTTATCGGAATCTGGAAGCCCCCTTTAACAAGGGGACCCCCAGATCCCGGCCCCCCCCCTGTTTGAAATGGTAATGGTAAGATAGCACCTTTAGAAATCATCCTTTTTCACCAAAAAAGTGTAAAAAATTGGAAAAATGACAGGAGACGGTCTTTGACAATTCCTTTATTAAAGTCTTCTTCTTCTTCTTTCTTCATCCTTCGGTTTCTTCATCTTCTCCTTCCGTCATCTTCTTCCATCTTCTTCCATTTTCTTCTTCCTCCGATCCGCTTCTTCTTGCGCTGGTCTTCTCGTCCTTCTCGTCCGGCATCTTCTTCCATGGCGTCGGCATCTGTTCGTCTGTCGGGCCGCTCCTCGCAATGGGAGGCTCCCGCTGTGTGAGGCTTCGCTCCGTCTGACAGGTCTTTTATAACGGAGGGCACCTGGTGACCCCGCCCCCCTCTGACGTCATGGGGAAAGCCATAGGGAATTCCCCATGACGTCCCCGTGCGTCAGAGGGGGCGGGGTCACCAGGTGCCCTCCATTATAAAAGACCTGTCAGAGGCAGCGAAGCCTCACACAGCGGGAGCCTCCCATTGCGAGGAGTGGCCCAAGAAGAGACACCGACACCGACGCCGACGCCATGGAAGAAGATGCCGGACGAGAAGGACGAGAAGACCAGCGCAAGAAGAAGCGGATCGGAGGAAGAAGAAAATGGAAGAAGAAATGGAAGAAGATGACGGAAGGAGAAGATGAAGAAACCGAAGGATGAAAGAAAGAAGATTTTAATAAAGGAATTGTCAAAGACCGTCTCCTGTCATTTTTACAATTTTTGACACTTTTTTGGTGAAATGGTAGGGGTACTTTTGTACCCCCTTACCATTTCACACAGGGGGGTGTGGCGGGATCTGGGGGTCCCCTTGTTAAAGGGGGCTTCCAGATTCCGATATGCCCCCCGCCCGCAGACCCCCACAACCACCGGGCACGGTTGTGGGGAGAGGCCCTTGTCCTCATCAACATGGGGACAAGGTGCTTTGGGGGTCTTAGACCCCCAAAGCATCCTCCCAATGTTGAGGGCATGTGGCCTGGTACGGTTCAGGCGGGAGGGGGGCCGCTCTCGTCCCCCCCTCTTTTCCTGCGGCCTGCCAGGTTGCGTGCTCGGATAAGGGTCTGGTATGGATTTTGAGGGGGACCCACGCCATTTTTTTTTTTTGGCTGGGGTCCCCCTTAATTTCCATCCCAGACCTCAAGGGCCTGGTTATTGAATTTGGGGGGACCCCCACGCATTTTTTTTTTTTTTTTTTTGTTCTTTTATCAATGAATGACAGTTCTCTGTGTTACGGGAGCCATCAATTCATTAGCCGCGAGTGCTTTTAAATAGCTTTTTTCCTGCAAAAATTACACTTTTTGCAGGGACAGTTCTAAGCACAGGAAACCTGCCCCCCTTCACAGGCAACCTATAGACACCCCCCAGATGTGATACTGCAATGCTGTACTAACAGCACGCACACACAAATCCCCAGAAATAAAGCACATATTGTCAGCAGTCAGCAGCACACTGACACGCTCACACTGAAACACAATATGCAATCTTATACCGTGGGGCGTGTACTAAAGCCCCTGAGCTATAATTGGCTACAGGCATCCTGCCTGTAGCCAATTATGGCTCTCCTCGCTGCCGGCGCTGTGATTGGCCAAGCATGCGGGGTCACAGTGCATGCTTGGCCAATCATCAGCCAGCATTGCACTGCGACTGGCGCAATGCATTGCGGGCCGCTCGCATCACACGAATTTGATGCGAGCGGCCCAAATAGTTCTGGGCTCGCCGAACGGGCGAACGCCCGATGTTCGATTCGAACATGGGTTTGAATCGAACACCGGGCCCATCCCTAGTGGGCAGCGATCAAACCAAAGGAAGAGACAGAAGAGTAGTCTGAACAGGCCGGGGTCAGATGGGACCTTTTAAAGGCAAGAATCAATCTCTTGGCATGAATGTTGGACTCCGGCTCCCAGGAGTTTTCCTCTGCCCCGTACCCCTTCCACTTCACCAGAAACTGGACTTGATTGCATCTTTTCCTGCAATCCAGGATGGATTCAACCTCATATTCAGCTATTCCATCGATGATCACAGGTTCAGGGGGACCGATCTGGAACTGCAGGCTTGAGTAGGGCCACGTGAAAGACCGGATGAATCCGGAATGATTCTGGTAACTTCAGCTCGTAAGCCACATTATTAATTTTCCTTAGTACTGGGAAGGGACCCACGAATTTAGGGCCCAATTTCTTGGACGGGTATGCCAATCTTAAGTTCAAGGTAGGGATGAGCCGAACACCCCCGGGTTCGGTTCGAACCAGAACCTTCGAACGGACCGAAAGTTCGCGCGAATTTTCGAACCCTATACGTTATAATGGACGCGAACGTTCGAAATCAAAAGTGCTAATTACAACGGCCAATATGCATGTTAATGTCATAAAACAGGTTTGGGGACCCGGGTCCTGCCCCAGGGGACATATATCAATGCAAAAAGAACTTTTAAAAACTAACGTTTTTTCGGGAGCAGTCATTTTTAATGATGCATAAAGTGAAAAAAAAAAAAGTGACATTTTCCTTTAAATATGGTACCTGGGGGGTGTCCAAAGTATGCCTGTGAAGTGGCATGTGTTTCCCGTGTTTAGAACTGTCCTTGCACAAAATGACATTTGTAAAGGAAAAAAAGAAGCCATTTAAAACCACTTGCGGCTTTAGGTTTGATCTTAAGTAGAATCTGAACAGGTACATTATGAAGTGTAGCTCCATCCCAAAAAAATCTATTTTTAAGCTTTTTGGAGAACATAGGGAGGGGTTATCACCCCTGTAACATTTGCTGTCTTTGCACATCTGTTCAGAACATGTCACCTCACTTTCCGTCCCAATGACAAATGTTTTTGGAAAAGTGGGGTTTTAATTGAAACAAGGATTGGTGATAAAGTATCAGTAGAGAGGAGATACCTTTTTCCCAAATTAAATCTAACAGGATAGAATTTCCCTTCCTAGGGGTAGATTTCCTCTCACTTCCTGTTTTCTCTTTCCATTTGCAAGTAGGAGTCGTTTGTAAGTTGGATGTTTGAAAGTAGGGGCCTGGCGTATATACTCTGCAGAAATTTGCCCTATTAGATGTTGGTGTAGCCACAAGACTGGTGGGCACAGGAATGGGCCCTGCTGTGAGTTAATAGATCAAGATTTGTAATTGCATGCACCTGTTGAACAGGGCAGAAAAAATGGGGGGTGGGGGTGGTGGTGGTGGTGGACGGTTTTGCCACAAGACTGTAAGCTCTCACAGTTACTCTTGGTGGGCGCAGGAATGGGCCCTGCTGTGAGTTATTAGATCAAGATTTGTAATTGCAAGCACCTGATGAACAGGGCAGAAAAATTGGGCCTTTGGCGGTGGTGGTGGACGGTGTTGCCACAAGACTGTAGGCCCTCATAGTTACTCTTGGTGGGCGCAGGAATGGGCCCTGCTGTGAGTTATTAGATCAAGATTTGTAATTGCAAGCACCTGATGAACAGGGCAGAAAAATTGGGCCTTTGGCGGTGGTGGTGGACGGTGTTGCCACAAGACTGCAGGCCCTCATAGTTACTCTTGGTGGGCGCAGGAATGGGCCCTGCTGTGAACTATTAGATCAAGATTTGTAATTACCCGCCCCTGTTAAACAGGGCTGAAAAATTGTGCCTTAGGCACTGGTGCTGGTGCCACAACACTGCAACCCCTCACAGAGACTGTACTTGGAGCACAGCAGTCACACGTGTTGCGAAGCATTTTTTTAAAAAATTGTAAGTACACGCCCCTGTTAAACAGGGGCTGAAAAATTGTGCCTTAGGCACTGGTGCTGGTGCCACAACACTGCAACCCGGCCCTCACAGATACTGTACTTGGAGCACAGCAGTCACACGTGTTGCGAAGCATTTTTTTTAAAAAATTGTAAGTACACGCCATTGTTAAACAGGGGCTGAAAAATTGTGCCTTAGGCACTGGTGCTGGTGCCACAACACTGCAACACGGCCCTCACAGAGACTGTACTTGGAGCACAGCAGTCACACGTGTTGCGAAGCATTTTTTTTAAAAAATTGTAAGTACACGCCCCTGTTAAACAGGGGCTGAAAAATTGTGCCTTAGGCACTGGTGCTGGTGCCACAACACTGCAACACGGCCCTCACAGAGACTGTACTTGGAGCACAGCAGTCACACGTGTTGCGAAGCATTTTTTTAAAAAATTGTAAGTACACGCCCCTGTTAAACAGGGGCTGAAAAATTGTGCCTTAGGCACTGGTGCTGGTGCCACAACACTGCAACCCGGCCCTCACAGATACTGTACTTGGAGCACAGCAGTCACACGTGTTGCGAAGCATTTTTTTAAAAAATTGTAAGTACACGCCCCTGTTAAACAGGGGCTGAAAAATTGTGCCTTAGGCACTGGTGCTGGTGCCACAACACTGCAACACGGCCCTCACAGAGACTGTACTTGGAGCACAGCAGTCACACGTGTTGCGAAGCATTTTTTTTAAAAATTGTAAGTACACGCCCCTGTTAAACAGGGGCTGAAAAATTGTGCCTTAGGCACTGGTGCTGGTGCCACAACACTGCAACACGGCCCTCACAGAGACTGTACTTGGAGCACAGCAGTCACACGTGTTGCGAAGCATTTTTTTAAAAAATTGTAAGTACACGCCCCTGTTAAACAGGGGCTGAAAAATTGTGCCTTAGGCACTGGTGCTGGTGCCACAACACTGCAACACGGCCCTCACAGAGACTGTACTTGGAGCACAGCAGTCACACGTGTTGCGAAGCATTTTTTTTAAAAATTGTAAGTACACGCCCCTGTTAAACAGGGGCTGAAAAATTGTGCCTTAGGCACTGGTGCTGTGGCATGGATCATTGAGGAGGAGGAAGAGGATAGTCAGTGAACATAAGAGGACAGTCACTCAGCATCAGCATAGGCAGTCTTGAAGGGATGTGACATTAAAAATTATTCGGTTATATCCGCCTCAGGTGCCTGGTAGCTGGTGGTGATCCAAGACTGATTCATTTTGATGAATGTCAGTCGATCAACCGAGGCGGTGGACAGGCGCACCCTATGATCAGTCACAAATCCTCCAGCAGCACTGAATGTGCGTTCGGAAAGAACGCTGGAGGCAGGACAGGCCAGTAGCTCAATTGCATACTGTGCAAGCTCTGGCCAGTGATCCATCCTCAGGACCCAGTAAGCCAGAGGATTTTCGGTGGGAAAGGTGTCCAAGTCTGACCTTGCCCCAAGGTATTCCTGCACCATGTATATCAGACGCTGGCGATGGTTGCTGGAACCGATCATACCTTGGGGCTGCGGACTAAAAAATTGTCTGAACGCATCGGTCAGACGTCCACCTTCCCCACCGCTCCTTCTGCCACTGACCGAAGCCTCAGCAACTCGTCGCCCAGGACCAGGAGTTTGTAGCCTCCCAGTTTCTGGGAACGCGTTGCACAGACCTTTCTGCAAGGCCTCCCTGAGATGTCTCATCCTCTGCTCCCTCTGCGACGGCAAGATAAGGTCCGCAACCTTACCCTTGTACCGCGGATCAAGGAGAGTGGCCAGCCAGTAATGGTCCCTCTCCTTGATCCGAAGAACACGAGGATCCTTCCGCAGGCTTTGCAGGATCAGGGAGGCCATGCAGCGTAGGTTAGCTGAGGCATTCGGTCCGGAGTCTTCTGGGTCACTGAGGATGACATGATCGCCAGCCACCTCCTCCCAGCCACGTACAAGTCCACTGGCTTGTTGGGACTGTACATCATCCCTAAAAGACTGCTGCTGCTGATGCTGAGTGCCAGGCTCCACCTCCATGCTCACACAATCCTCCTCCTCCTCCTCCTCCTCCTCCTCCTCCTCATCCTCTTCCTGTGTGATGGGTGGGACAGAAGGAACACTGTCCGGATAAAGGGGGCCTTGAGAGGCAAGGAAGTCCTCCTCTTCCTGCCTCTGTTCTGCCTCAAGTGCCCTGTCCATTATCCCACGCAGCGTATGCTCCAACAGGTGGACAAGAGGGACAGTGTCACTGATGCATGCACTGTCACTGCTCACCATCCTCGTGGCCTCCTCAAATGGTGAGAGGACAGTGCATGCATCCCTGATCATGCTCCACTGACGTGGGGAAAAAAAAAACCAAGCTCCCCTGACCCTGTCCTGGTGCCGTAGTCGCAAAGGTACTCATTGATGGCCCTCTGCTGCGTGTGCAGTCGCTGCAGCATGGCCAACGTTGAGTTCCACCTGGTGGGCATGTCAGATATTAGGCGGTTCTTGGGCAGGTTCAGCTCCTTTTGCAGCTCAGTCAGCCGAGCACTGGCATTATAAGATCGGCGGAAATGCACACAGACTTTCCTGGCCTGCCTCAGGACATCCTGTAAGCCTGGGAACCTGCCCAAGAACCGCTGCACCACCAGGTTGAGGACGTGAGCCATGCAGGGCACATGGGTGAGCTGCCCCTGTCGCAGGGCGGAGAGGAGGTTGGTGCCATTGTCAGAAACGACCATTCCTGGCTTAAGCTGACGTGGCGTCAACCACCTCTCGGCCTGCCCCTGCAGAGCTGCCAGAACCTCTGGCCCAGTGTGGCTCCTGTCCCCCAAACACACCAGCGCAAGCACGGCATGGCATCTTTTTGCCTGCGTACTTGCGTAGCCCCTTGTACGCCTACGGAGCACCGCTGGTTCCAAGGACAGAGCACTGGAGGAAGAAGAAGAGGAGGGGGTGGAGGAGAGAGGTGTGTCACAACCAGTAGCAGTAGTCGCGTTTTGGAGGCGTGGTGGCGGAACAACCTCCAACACTACTGCACCTTGTCCTGCATCCCTCCCAGCTGCCAATAGAGTGACCCAATGGGCCGTGAAAGAAAGGTACCGTCCCTGTCCATGCCTGCTGGACCATGAGTCAGCGGTAATATGCACCTTACCGCTGACCGCCCTGTCCAGCGAGGCATGGACATTGCCCTCCACATGCCGGTAGAGAGACGGAATCGCCTTCCGCGAGAAAAAGTGGCGTTTGGGAACCTGCCACTGAGGAACCGCACATTGAACAAACTCACGGAAGGGGGCCGAGTCTACCAACTGAAAAGGCAGCAGTTGAAGTGCTAGCAATTTAGCAAGGCTAGCATTCAACCGCTGGGCATGTGGATGGCTGGGAGTGTACTTCTTTCTACGGTCCAGCAGCTGGGGCAGGGAAATTTGCCTGCTGCATTCGGACGTCGGTGTACTGCAAGTACTTGGTTGTGACACACCGAATTCTACACCTTCAGTCCTCTCAGAGCAGCTTTCAGAGAGGACTGAAGGTGTAGTGGGGATGGAGATCCCAGCTGAGGAGGAGCAAGGAGAGGTCCGCTTAGTTCTTTGGTGTGGGTCTTTTATGTGTGCCTGCCAACGAGCTGCATGGCAGGTCGCCATATGTCTGGTCATGCTTGTCGTGCCCAAGCGGCTGATGTTTTGGCCACGCGAGATACGCTTGAGACAAATATTGCAAATAGCAGTGGTGCGATCTGATGCACTCGTCTCAAAAAAGGCCCACACCAAAGAACTTTTCTGATAACGTGCAGAGGCAGCGCCCTGCACAGGCGGAGCTCTGCGGTGTTGTACAGTTGCTGTGCTGGCCTCTACCTGGCCTCCAGGGGGCATCCTGCCTCGTTGGACATGTGACGCCGCATCCTCCTCCTCCTCGTCCTCCTCCTCATCCTCTCTCCCTTGAGGCACCCACGTGGAGTCAGTGACCTCATCATCCCCTCCCTCTTCACCACTAGAGCAAACCTGGCAGTAAGCTGCAGCTGGTGGAACTGTACTGCCAGATTCCTCAAGCTGGGTATCGTCATCCGAGCCTTCGAATCGTTGGGCATCCTCCTGGAGCATGTACCCAACACTGTGCTCAAAGAGTTCGGGGGACTCCTCAGGAGGACATGGTGGGTCTAGGGAAGGGGTGGCTGATGATGCTCTGTCAGTACCCTGAGCCTGGGTGAGAGAGGATGAGGAGGATGAGGAGGGCTTGGTCATCCATTCTACCAAGCCTTCAGCATGATGCGGCTCCACATGTCCAGCTGCCGAAAACAAAGACGCGCGTGTCCCATGGCCACGTGCTGATGACGATGCACGACCACGTCCACGTCCACGGCCACGTCCACTAGAAACAGAGCCTGCCTGCCCTGTGTTCTTGGCTCTGCACGCTCTGCCTCCCCTTGGCGGTCTTCCAGCCATTGTAGTCGGTAGTCCTGTGGGTGCTGCTGAGAAGAAAATATAGGAGCTCTGTGTGATGCCACTAACACACTAGAAGTCCTATGGGTGCTTCTGCAAAGAAAATAGAGGAGCTCTGTGTGATGCCACTAACACACTAGAAGTCCTATGGGTGCTTCTGCAAAGAAAATAGAGGAGCTCTGTGTGATGCCACTAACACACTAGAAGTCCTGTGGGTGCTTATGCAAAGAAAATAGAGGAGCTCTGTGTGATGCCACTAACACACTAGAAGTCCTGTGGGTGCTTATGCAAAGAAAATAGAGGAGCTCTGTGTGATGCCACTAACACACTAGAAGTCCTGTGGGTGCTGCTGAGAAGAATATATAGGAGCTCTGTGTGATGCCACTAACACACTAGAAGTCCTATGGGTGCTTCTGCAAAGAAAATAGAGGAGCTCTGTGTGATGCCACTAACACACTAGAAGTCCTGTGGGTGCTGCTGAGAAGAATATATAGGAGCTCTGTGTGATGCCACTAACACACTAGAAGTCCTATGGGTGCTTCTGCAAAGAAAATAGAGGAGCTCTGTGTGATGCCACTAACACACTAGAAGTCCTGTGGGTGCTTCTGCAAAGAAAATAGAGGAGCTCTGTGTGATGCCACTAACACACTAGAAGTCCTGTGGGTGCTTATGCAAAGAAAATAGAGGAGCTCTGTGTGATGCCACTAACACACTAGAAGTCCTGTGGGTGCTTATGCAAAGAAAATAGAGGAGCTCTGTGTGATGCCACTAACACACTAGAAGTCCTGTGGGTGCTTATGCAAAGAAAATAGAGGAGCTCTGTGTGATGCCACTAACACACTAGAAGTCCTGTGGGTGCTGCTGAGAAGAATATATAGGAGCTCTGTGTGATGCCACTAACACACTAGAAGTCCTATGGGTGCTTCTGCAAAGAAAATAGAGGAGCTCTGTGTGATGCCACTAACACACTAGAAGTCCTGTGGGTGCTTCTGCAAAGAAAATAGAGGAGCTCTGTGTGATGCCACTAACACACTAGAAGTCCTGTGGGTGCTTATGCAAAGAAAATAGAGGAGCTCTGTGTGATGCCACTAACACACTAGAAGTCCTGTGGGTGCTTATGCAAAGAAAATAGAGGAGCTCTGTGTGATGCCACTAACACACTAGAAGTCCTGTGGGTGCTGCTGAGAAGAATATATAGGAGCTCTGTGTGATGCCACTAACACACTAGAAGTCCTGTGGGTGCTTCTGCAAAGAAAATAGAGGAGCTCTGTGTAATGCCACTAACACACTAGAAGTCCTGTGGGTGCTGCTGAGAAGAATATATAGGAGCTCTGTGTGATGCCACTAACACACTAGAAGTCCTATGGGTGCTTCTGCAAAGAAAATAGAGGAGCTCTGTGTGATGCCACTAACACACTAGAAGTCCTGTGGGTGCTGCTGAGAAGAATATATAGGAGCTCTGTGTGATGCCACTAACACACTAGAAGTCCTGTGGGTGCTTATGCAAAGAAAATAGAGGAGCTCTGTGTGATGGGACTAACACACTTCAAGTCCTATAGGTGCTTCTGGGAAGAAAATATAGCTCTGTGTGTGTGATGGGACTAACACACTTCAAGTCCTATAGGTGCTTCTGGGAAGAAAATATAGCTCTGTGTGTGTAATGGGACTAACACACTTCAAGTCCTATAGGTGCTTCTGGGAACAAAATATAGCTCTGTGTGTGTAATGGGACTAACACACTTCAAGTCCTATAGGTGCTTCTGGGAACAAAATATAGCTCTGTGTGTGTGATGGGACTAACACACTTCAAGTCCTATAGGTGCTTCTGGGAAGAAAATATAGCTCTGTGTGTGTAATGGGACTAACACACTTCAAGTCCTATAGGTGCTTCTGGGAACAAAATATAGCTCTGTGTGTGTGATGGGACTAACACACTTCAAGTCCTATAGGTGCTTCTGGGAACAAAATATAGCTCTGTGTGTGTAATGGGACTAACACACTTCAAGTCCTATAGGTGCTTCTGGGAACAAAATATAGCTCTGTGTGTGTGATGGGACTAACACACTTCAAGTCCTATAGGTGCTTCTGGGAAGAAAATATAGCTCTGTGTGTGTGATGGGACTAACACACTTCAAGTCCTATAGGTGCTTCTGGGAACAAAATATAGCTCTGTGTGTGTGATGGGACTAACACACTTCAAGTCCTATAGGTGCTTCTGGGAAGAAAATATAGCTCTGTGTGTGTAATGGGACTAACACACTTCAAGTCCTATAGGTGCTTCTGGGAACAAAATATAGCTCTGTGTGTGTAATGGGACTAACACACTTCAAGTCCTATAGGTGCTTCTGGGAAGAAAATATAGCTCTGTGTGTGTGATGGGACTAACACACTTCAAGTCCTATAGGTGCTTCTGGGAAGAAAATATAGCTCTGTGTGTGTAATGGGACTAACACACTTCAAGTCCTATAGGTGCTTCTGGGAACAAAATATAGCTCTGTGTGTGTAATGGGACTAACACACTTCAAGTCCTATAGGTGCTTCTGGGAAGAAAATATAGCTCTGTGTGTGTGATGGGACTAACACACTTCAAGTCCTATAGGTGCTTCTGGGAAGAAAATATAGCTCTGTGTGTGTAATGGGACTAACACACTTCAAGTCCTATAGGTGCTTCTGGGAACAAAATATAGCTCTGTGTGTGTAATGGGACTAACACATTTCAAGTCCTATAGGTGCTTCTGGGAAGAAAATATAGCTCTGTGTGTGTGATGGGACTAACACACTTCAAGTCCTATAGGTGCTTCTGGGAAGAAAATATAGCTCTGTGTGTGTAATGGGACTAACACACTTCAAGTCCTATAGGTGCTTCTGGGAACAAAATATAGCTCTGTGTGTGTAATGGGACTAACGCACTTCAAGTCCTATAGGTGCTTCTGGGAACAAAATATAGCTCTGTGTGTGTGATGGGACTAACACACTTCAAGTCCTATAGGTGCTTCTGGGAAGAAAATATAGCTCTGTGTGTGTAATGGGACTAACACACTTCAAGTCCTATAGGTGCTTCTGGGAAGAAAATATAGCTCTGTGTGTGTAATGGGACTAACACACTTCAAGTCCTATAGGTGCTTCTGGGAAGAAAATATAGCTCTGTGTGTGTAATGGGACTAACACACTTCAAGTCCTATAGGTGCTTCTGGGAAGAAAATATAGCTCTGTGTGTGTAATGGGACTAACACACTTCAAGTCCTATAGGTGCCTCTGGGAACAAAATATAGGAGCTCTGCCTGCCTGCCACGAACACACTACAAGTCCTATAGGTGCTTCTGGTAACAAAATATAGGAGCTCTGCCTGCCTGCCACTAACACACTACAAGTCCTATAGGTGCTTCTGGTAACAAAATATAGGAGCTCTGCCTGCCTGCCACGAACACACTACAAGTCCTATAGGTGCTTCTGGTAACAAAATATAGGAGCTCTGCCTGCCTGCCACTAACACACTACAAGTCCTATAGGTGCTTCTGGTAACAAAATATAGGAGCTCTGCCTGCCTGCCACGAACACACTACAAGTCCTATAGGTGCTTCTGGTAACAAAATATAGGAGCTCTGCCTGCCTGCCACGAACACACTACAAGTTCTATAGGTGCTTCTGGTAACAAAATATAGGAGCTCTGCCTGCCTGCCACGAACACACTACAAGTCCTATAGGTGCTTCTGGTAACAAAATATAGGAGCTCTGCCTGCCTGCCACGAGCACACTACAAGCCCCTCTTTGTCAATCAATCTTTGTAACTGAATCTATCTAACTCAATCTCTGCAAGTGAATCTCTCTATCTATCTAAATGCAGCAGAGTGTCACAGAAACAGCCTGCTCAATCTGCGCCGGAACAGCATGTGACCGGCGCAGACGGCGTGGCGGCGTTTTATAGGGGGGGGCGTGTACTACAGCCCCTGAGCTGTAATTGGCTACAGGCGTCCTGCCTGTAGCCAATTATGGCTCTTCGAGTTTCCGGGGCTGTGATTGGCCAAGCATGCGGGGTCACAGTGCATGCTTGGCCAATCATCAGCCAGCAATGCACTGCGTCGGCCGCGCCGGCCGCAATGCATTGCGGGGCCGCTCGCATCACACGAACGTGATGCGAGCGGCCAAAATAGTTCTGGGCTCGCCGAGCGAGCGAACGCCCGGTGCTCGATGCGAACGTGGGTTCGCATCGAGCACCGGGCCCATCCTTAGTTCAAGGTAGATAACCAGACCTGATCCCCGGGTTTGAGATCAAGCTCCCCCTTCTCTTCTTGTCAAATACCTCTTTATTGTAATTCTGAGTCCTTGTCATAGTCTCCTGCGGAAGCTTGTTGTTTGACTCGATGAAGTTTAGGTTCTCTTGGACAGCTGGTACCGGACACTCCGGGAGGTTGTTGGACAGGAACAGGGTATGGAAACCGTAATTTGCAAAAAATGGGGATTGCTTTTTGGCAGAATGAACAAAATTATTATATGCAAATTCGGCAAGAGGTGGAAGAGGAGCCCAATCATCCTGGGAGAACGAGGAGAAGCAGCGCAGATACTGTTCCAGCGTCTGATTTGTTCTCTCCGTCATTTGGCCATTTGTTTGAGGGTGATAGGCAGAAGAGAAGGAAAGGTCAATCTCCAGAGACCCACAAAGTGCCCTCCAAAACTCGGAAGTGAATTGCGCTCCTCGATCTGATGCAATATTTGCAGGAATGCCATGAAGTCTCACTATCTCCTTAATGAATGTCTTAGCCGTCTCTGCGGCAGAGGGTGTGCCCTTCATTGGCAAAAAGTGAGACATTTTGGATAATCTATCTACCACCACAAAGATTGTAGTACAATTTTCTGAGGGTGGCAGCTCGACAATAAAATCCATGGAGATCATCCTCCATGGTCTCTCGGGTAATGGCGTCAACAAACCCCATGCCTTAGACTTGCTGCCCTTGTTCTGGATGCAGGTAACACATGCCTCCACATAATCCTTACAGTCCTTCCGTAACTGTGGCCACCAGAATGTGTGCTGAAGCAGTTCAGAGGTCTTGTGCACACCGAAATGCCCGGCCAGCATGTGATCATGACAGGAACTAAGGACCAAAACTCGCGCTTCCTGGGGTACGAAAATCTTGTCCCTATACCACAGAAGATCCTCTCTGGCCTGTAGAGTAGTGTCAGGCGGGGAAACGACACCAATAGAATCTTGTTTAATTTGACAAAGTAAATCCCCTTGGAGCAGGAGGAAGTGTCTGGGGATGAAGGAACCTCATGTTTATTGTACATTCGTGACAAAGCGTCAGGCTTGGTGTTCTTTGACCCGGGGCGATAGGTTATGTGGAACGAGAAGCTGGTAAAGAAAAGTGCCCACCTGGCCTGTCGCGGTCTCAGTCTCTTGGCAGTCTTTATATATTCCAGATTCTTATGATCTGTATAAACAAGAATCGGGTGAGCTGCTCCTGCCAGAAGATAGCGCCATTCTTCAAGCGCGGCCTTGATTGCTAACAACTCTCGATCGCCAACATCGTAGTTTTTCTCTGCTTCAGATAACTTGTGGGTGAAACATGCGACTGGGTGCAGAAGGGCTTTAGGTCCCTGTCTCTGGGAAAGCACTGCCCCAACTGCTATCTCCGAGGGATCTACCTCCAAGATGTATGGCAGGGTCAAGTCAGGGTGCTTTAAGACTGAGGCTGAGATGAACAGATCTTTCAAATTTGTAAAGCTTGAGCTTCAGGAGTTTAAGGCCCTGCTTGGTTAATCTTGTGATGGGGGAAATGATGGTGCAAAATCCCTTTATAAACTTCCTGTAGAAGTTTGCGAAGCCCACAAACCGTTGAATTCCTTTCCTGTCGGTAGGGGCTGGCCAGTCCAGAATGGCAGAAACCTTCTGAGTGTCCATTTTAATGTCTTCCATAGAAATGATCAGACCAAGGAACTGGATGCTCTGTTGTTCGAAGATACATTCTTCAGGTTTGGCGTATAAACCATGCAGTCAGAGTCGTGTTAAAGCGTTTCTAACCTGTTCTCGATGTTCAGCTAAAGAGGGGGAAAAAATCAGAATGTAAATAATATCAAATAGGTCAAGATAGTCTCTGAAGATGTCATTCACGAACTGTTGGAATGTGGCAGGGGCGTTCCAAAGGCTGAAAGGCATAACTAAATATTCAAAGTGCCCGAACAGTGTGCGGAAGGCGGTTTTCCACTCATCTCCACTCTGAATGCGGACTAAATTGTAGGCACCCCAAAGATCCAGCTTGGATAACACTACTGCAGACTCCAGTCTTTGAAAAAGTTCTGGCACTAAAGGAAAAGGATATCGGTTCTTAATTGTGATTTTGTTAAGTGCCCAATAATCTATGCATGGGCTTAGGGAGTGATCTTTCTTTTCTACAAAGAAAATTTTTGCACCCGCCGGAGAGGTGGAGGGTCGGATGAACCCTTTTTCTAGGTTGTTGTTGGATTCAATATGAACTCATGTAGTCTCACATCGGTTCCTTCACAGTGCCTTTTTGGAGAGTAGGATACACTCCCTGGATCGGAATGTAGCCAGTTAAACAACTATGTTATATCTATGAGAGCTGATCTGCATTACAATGCTTGCTCTGATCTGTCTATAAGATAAGCAAGCTTCAAGGGAGACTGTTACTACTAAGATGGCTATGGATACCTATTGGATGGAAGGCAAGTGGGGGGTGGCTATGAGTGGGTGTGTAGGTTTGAATGAAGAGTTCGCACTCACAGGAAGTCCGTCTCTGTTTGCTGGGACGCCCTGACATGAGAATGTGTGCCTGAGAACCTCATGGTCTGGCGGCCATCTTGAGTCCTTCCCTTATGGATCATGGCGACGGCCCTCTCTCGGTCATCTGAGTCTAGCCGGTGCTACAAGCCTCATGGAGGGCCCTGTGATAAGTATCTTTGATATTCATGTATTATATGATTTGATTGTAAGCTTTGTGATATTGTAGTGTCTTTTAATACTTTATGACAAACAAAACTTAATAACCTGCGCCAAATGGAATATAGTACTAAATAAACATAAACTGTGAAAGTCGCATAAAATAAAAAAATAAAATTAAAAATAAAAATAAAATTAAAAATAAAAATAAAATTAAAAATAAAATAAAATTAAAAATAAAAATAAAAATAAAATAAAATAAAATAAAATAAAATGAGGACCTCCCAGAAGATCCAAGGTATGAAAATAGGCTCCCTGGAGGAACGCATATCCCTATACGCAGATGACATGCTGCTGTATCTAACAAATCCCCAAAGCACGGTCCCGATTATGCTCAGCCTGATAGAAGAATTTGGTAAATTCTCGGGTCTCAGGATAAATTGGACAAAATCCAACATTTTTAGAGTAGACAGTGACCTCCCGTTCGATCTCCCAACAGACTGCCCACTCCAATTAACTGACAAATTTAAATACTTAGGGATCACGATACAACTCCCTATATCCTCTTATATTGCAAATAATTTGATACCATGTATAGATTCTTTTAAGCACAAAATGACCAGCTGGACAAGTCTACCATTAACATTGATGGGTAGGGTTAACCTATTCAAAATGGTATTCTTGCCCAAGTTCTTATATATCCTCGCAAATAGTCCGGTATATATCACCAAGAAGACATTCCAAGAAATAGACTCTTTGTTAACAACATTCCTATGGTCTCCTAAGAACCCTAGAATAGCACTAAAAACACTGCAGTTACCAACGACTCAGGGGGGACTGGCACTTCCAAACCTCAGGCACTACTACTTGGCATCACAACTTGTCTATGTACATTGGTGGCTGTTCCCACAAATTGCCAACGCTGCGACAGCAGCAGAGGCAGCGACACTCTCATCGCAGGAGACCCTTAGTAACCTGATATTTTGTAAAATTGTCAAGGAAAGGAGGGGCACGAACATAATACGGGTGTCTATGGATATTCATAGACGGTGTCTCCATTTAGTTCCAGAGGACACACCGTCTGTATCTCCCAATCAACCGGTATGGAATAACCCCACGTTTACACACTTCCTAAGCCTCCCTGGCGCTTCTGCCTGGGAGGCAAAAGGTCTGAAACTTGTACACCAACTATACGATCAAGGGACATTTAAACCGTTCAATATACTACAACAGGAACTTGGGGTGCCAGAGATATGGCGCTTCAGGTATCTGCAACTGAAACATGCAGCAATGGCCCAATTGGGTCTAAGAAATGTCAGGTTTCAAAACTCTACGATAGAAGAAACACTATTACAACCCGAGCACTCGGGATTGATCTCAGAATATTACAAATTGTTGTCGCAAGGAGGTACGGGGCAATTACAGAATGTAAAAAGGTACTGGCTCATGGATATACCAGATATGACAGAGGAAAACTGGGAGGAATTTATGGATACGTACTTTACCACCACTATTTCAGCCAGGGATAAAATGATACAGCTGCGTATCTTTCATAGAGTTTACTACACACCCCCTACGCTTATTTCGTATGAAGAAAATAAACAGCTCTATCTGCCATAAATGTAACAAACTTACAGGTGACTTGCTCCACATGCTCTGGAGCTGTGAAAAGGTGCGCCCATTTTGGTCACAAGTAACCCACTTCATAGCGACTAATTTTGAACTACCAAATATATGCAGCCCAAAGTGGTGCGTACTGGCAGTCTTCGAGGATGTGGACATGAGCACATACCAAAAGCAATTTTTACGTCTTTTATTATTCTATGCTAGGAAAACGGTGGTTATGCAATGGATACATTCCACACCGATTTCTTTGAATTTATGGAAGAATATAATCAATCAGGTCTTGCCTGTTTACAAATTGACTTATGAAGCCAGAGGGTGTGCAGCTAAATTCGAGAAGATATGGGGCAGGTGGACAGATCTTATAGATGCATGTGAATACCCTGAGGGGGTCTAGAACCCTGAGAGTGATAAATAAATGAGTATACAGGATACCTTATGCTGACTGAGACTGGTGTTCATAGTGAAATTTTTATAGAAGGCATATTTAAATTTAATGGCAATAGGTGACAGACTGCAGTCCTTGCCATGCAAAGACACTGAGGAGGTACACAAGGTGCGACTGTGACTTTTGATAGTTGAGGTTCAATGTAAAAGATGCAATGACACGCTTATTGACACTTGATGGTGTAGTGACATGAATATGTACAAGTTTCTCTTCATTACATGGCTAATGTGTTAGAATGTTTTACTTTATCTTAGATGGCATTATTGACAAGGATATGGTATGGATAAGAGCACTTGTTTGATAGAGCGGATGATCCGACCGTAATGTACAAGATTGGTGTTGTAATACGATTGTAAATGTATTCTGTATGTAATGAAGATTAATAAAAACAGTTTAAAAAAAAATAAAAATAAAATAAAAATAAAAATGAAAATGAAAATAAAAAATCACTTGGAAAATGGAAATTGATATAAAATTAATAGTTTACCAATTAGACAAAAAACAATTCAGATCTAAATCAATATTGAGGCCATGCGGGTGGAGAGTACCTAATCTATGGATCCATTGGGTTTCGTTTCTAGATATCGCCTGTTTCAGATTAGAGCCCCGCCAATGGGGTTCTACCCTATCTATACCACAGAATCTCAGACCTCTAGGGTCACAATTGTGAAAAAGTCTGAAATGGTTGCATAAACTATGATGTTTAAAACCCTTTTTAATTCTATTCACGTGTTCCCTCAGTCTGATACCTAATTTACGAGTGGTCCTACCCACGTACTGAAGGCCACATGGACAGGCCAGGAGGTAGGTAACGTGATTTTTTAATTTCGTACGTTTTGCCTTGGGTCAGAGATGCAAATTGTGTAGTTTTTCTTATCCTATGTTTCGAGGTACGACAAACCACACATCTCCCACAGCTAAAAAAGCCAGTTTGATCTAGAAAAGTGTATCGCTTTTCGGGGGGATTGACGACATTGTGTGCCAGCTGAAGTCGTAGAGTGGGTGGTTTAGTGTAAATGAATTGAGGCACCGGAGGAAGAATTTTTTCAAGTTCCCGGTCTTTGAGTAGTAATGGCCAATGGTTCTTCACAATTTTCTCAAACTGTTTGTACTGTCTAGTGAAACCAGTCATGAAGGCAGTACCGTATTCTTTCTTAGTAGTCTTGGTGCCACTCAGAAGAGACTCTCTACTTACATTTCGGATGTTATCTCTAATATTAAGCAATTCGTGGTGGTTATAACCTTTCTCTTTGAACCTATTACAGATGATATCACTTTGGATTTCATAATCCTTGATGTTTTTACAGTTTCTACGTATTCTTAATAATTGGCTTTTAGGTACACCTCTTAACCATCTTGGGTGATGGCAACTACTTAGAGGTATATATCCATTACGGTCGACTTCTTTGAAAAAAGTCCGGGTAGAAAGTCTACCGTGGTCCTTAAAGATCATCAGATCCAAAAAATTGACCGATTCCAAATTAGAAACATCTGTGAAAGAAATTCCATATGGATTGGCACCTATCTTTTGTAAAAAATTCAGAAAACTATCTTTTGATCCTGCCCATATGACAAATATGTCGTCAATATAATGCTCAGATGAGGAATATCCTGGCCATAAATGGCCTGTGATTCCCACTAACTCATAAAGAGATTGGCAACTGAGGGGGCGTATTTAGCACCCATGGCCACTCCTTTCTTTTGTCTATAATATTTTCGTTCGTGCCAGAAAAAATTATGACTCATAGCCAATTCAAGAGATTCTAGAATAAAGTCATTTTGTTTGGACTTGATTATAGTATCTAGGGCCCATTTGACTGCCTGCAAAGCGTGATTCTGCTTAATATTGGTGTAAAGTGAATTTACATCTATGCTGGCTAAGATGTGATCGTCAGCAATTTGCAAGGGATCAATGAGGCCAATAAAGTCTCTGCTATCCTTGAGATATGCTGGACATTTCTGAACCAGGGGCTGCAAAAAGTGGTCTAGGTATTCACCTAGTCTGGCGAATAATGAATCCACCCCACTTACTATGGGTCTCCCCGGCGGTTTAATAGGATCCTTATGTATCTTTGGTAATTGATAGATGACGGGCACCCTTGGTGCATCAGGAATCAGATATCTATTTTCTTTTTTGTTAATTATTCCGGCTTGGTATGCAGCTCTAATCATCAGTTTGAGTTTGTATATTTATTGGTTGGACCTCCTTTTAATTCTTCATATGTTTCAGTATCTGAAACTAAACGATTCAATTCTGAAAGATAATCGCCTTTATTCAATATGACGACCCCCCCTCCCCCCCCCCCCCCCCCCCCTTTGTCTGCCTGTCTAATAACTATGTCTTTTTTTTGTTCTAATAATAATAGACCTTTTACAATATCTTTTTTCTGTCTACTTGGATGAATATTGAGGTGTTTCAAATCTTGTTCCACTAAAGACTTGAACACCTCAACGAAGTGGTTGTTAGACACCTTGGGGTTGAAAATATAGTTATTTATTAAATTGGTATGAATGAATTCCTCATCTGACTCTCTGGAAGGTAAACTATTTTTAACAAAATTTTTTTTAATATTAATCTTACGGATGAACTTTTGAAAATCAATAAAAACATAAAATTTATTAAAATCCTTATCAATTGCGTATTTTAGTCCTAGTTGAAGAACTTTGTTTTCATCGTCTGAGAAAATGGCGTCACTAAGGTTAAAAATGCCAGCTGCTAGATTTCTCGTTTTCTCTTTCCGTTTTCCCCCTCGGCACCCTCTGGTTCTCCGTTTCTTAAATCTTGGAAGAAGGGGGGTTGGGCCATGGGGTACCATGGTCTCCATTCCTCCTCCCTCTGATCTTGGGGATAATTGCCCCTCCCTCGGCCTCTGGGGTTGGAACCTCCTCTGGCTCGCCAGGGGGGACCTCCATACCACCTTTTCTGAAAATCCCCTCTTTGATTACTGGGGTGACCACCTCTACCTCTGGGGGGGTATTGGTTGTTATAATATGGGGTCCATGAAGGGCCTCCATAACCCCCTCTAGGATCATGTCCTCTATAATTAGAAGGGCCCGGGGTTTGTTGAGAATATTCCTGTCTCAGAGGCTCAAATCTATTTGAGACAGGAACTACATATTGAGGAGCAGGTGATTGGGTAGAGCCTCTACCTCTGCCATGTTGACCAACCCTTGTAGAATTGTTCCATTGGCCTTCATATTGTACATGACGGACAGGAGTTTTAGGAGGAACAGATCCCGCATCCATGTCCGACACATCATCACCCGGGATGCTGGATAGTTCCTCTGCCAACTCCTGCCATCTGTAGACCTTATTGGATTTGTAATCGTTAATATCTCTGACATATTTTTTCATTTTTTTCTTCTGTAGATCTTTATCTAGTTTAATGACAAAATCCTGCAAATGTTTCATTTTTTCTTTATAGTCACCTGTGGTAATAGAGGGTCCTAATTTAGACTTAATGGCATTAATGTTAGCCTCCAACAGTTTGAGTTTTTTCTCCTTCCTTGCTATGATAATTTGTAACAATTTCTTTTCAGCATGATTAAAGAAGGAGAACCACTCATCCTCTAAATCTTTGTCTGTCATGCCATCATTAGGGCCTATGTCCCACCTAAGTCTTCTTGGGGTGATGTTTTCTTTGAGATATTTGTTGAGTGAAAACATCCCACCAAGTCTTAACCTGTTTATCCAAAGCACCTTTAAGGTGTTTGAAATCTTGATTAATGTCTGTATTAGTATTGGTTTGAGAAAAGAAAGTGTCAACATCAAGCTGTCTGTTGTTAACAAATGTGAAAATTTCCATGGCTGCAAAGTGCACTCAAATGTGAGAAAAATGACAAACAAAACTTAATAACCTGCGCCAAATGGAATATAGTACTAAATAAACATAAACTGTGAAAGTCGCATAAAATGCGATAAAATAATCATGTGACAAACACTACTGCTGCTGCTGCCTGAAAAGGTTAAATAAACCTTGAAAAATGGAATATAAGGAAATAGAGGCTGCGCTAGCAAATGTGACTCACCACTGTGAGTGTAAGTGAAACATATACAAAATAATATGTATAATAGTATATCAAACTGTGCAACAATGGGTACAATGTTGAAATGGTGTAAGAGGTGACTTTTGTTAAATTGATCAAATGTTGAATCACTGGTGATAGACAAAACCAATTTAGCAGACTAAAATAATTAGGATAATTAAAGTCATAAATTGCAGGTAGTCATTAGACGATGATCCCCTTTGAAACCCCACTCACCAAAACGATATGACCCACGGCTTTGCAGTCCTAGGGTCTTAGAAAGTATTTGTGAGACGGTGGGGTGGATGCTGTCAGGAATCCTATTAAAAACTTCGGGTGGACCAGCGAAGACTCCAGTTATAGATAAGTGGCGTGGAGAGGAAAAAACAAAAACAACATGTGTGGTATCGCCGTGATAAACCTGTGTAGCACTGTGCAATAGTAACTCACTACTAAGCAGACAGGGATCAGCGAGTTCCGGGTGCGCGCTTGGCGTGCGCTCCAAAGCAGAACAGGAAGCAGCGTCACTGGCTAACTGACCGGAAATTGAGTCAACGCGTTTCGCCCCTCCTCCAGGGCGTCATCAAGGACATCACTTCCGGCCAGAGTTGAAAGCTTATAAATGCTCTAGGCGGCTGGCGCCTCCCAGTTAACCAGCCAATCCAAAAGATACTTGATTGGGCTGAATTAAACTTGCTTCCAGATTGCATCATTTCCTATAGTCAGTTGCTCATTGAAAACTTTATTGGCAAATGAACAACATGACGGAACATGATAAGCAAGATACAAAGTATAACAGAATAAAGCTTTTTGGTATATAATCGATATCTCAGATACCGTTAGTAAAAAACAACAATTGATAGGGAGATAATGGATAAAAACCAAATGATTTGATGTTAAAAACAGATGATAAATCATACAGATACTAATTTGAAATAGATAATAATAATGAAATAAAAGTAAAAATAAAAAATAATAGAAACAAAAATAAAATAAAAGTAAAAAATAAAAATAGGATAATAAAATAAAATAAAATAAAAATAAATTAAAATTAAAATAAAATAAAGAAAGTAAAAATAAAAATAAAATTAAAATTAAAATTAAAATTAAAATAAATATAAAAATAAAAATAAAAATATAAAAATGTAATAAAAATAAAATTAAAAATAAAAATAAAATTAAAAAATAAAAAAAAAAATAAAAATAAAATAAAATAAAATAAAATAAAATAAAATAAAATAAAAATAAAAATGAAAATGAAAATAAATCACTTGGAAAATGGAAATTGATATAAAATTAATAGTTTACCAATTAGACAAAAAACAATTCAGATCTAAATCAATATTGAGGCCATGCGGGTGGAGAGTACCTAATCTATGGATCCATTGGGTTTCGTTTCTAGATATCGCCTGTTTCAGATTAGAGCCCCACCAATGGGGTTCTACCCTATCTATACCACAGAATCTCAGACCTCTAGGGTCACGATTGTGAAAAAGTCTGAAATGGTTGCATAAACTATGATGTTTAAAACCCTTTTTAATTCTATTCACGTGTTCCCTCAGTCTGATACCTAATTTACGAGTGGTCCTACCCACGTACTGAAGGCCACATGGACAGGCCAGGAGGTAGGTAACGTGAGTGGTCGCACAAGTGATACATTTTTTAATTTCGTACGTTTTGCCTTGGGTCAGAGATGCAAATTGTGTAGTTTTTCTTATCCTATGTTTCGAGGTACGACAAACCACACATCTCCCACAGCTAAAAAAGCCAGTTTGATCTAGAAAAGTGTATCGCTTTTCGGGGGGATTGACGACATTGTGTGCCAGCTGAAGTCGTAGAGTGGGTGGTTTAGTGTAAATGAATTGAGGCACCGGAGGAAGAATTTTTTCAAGTTCCCGGTCTTTGAGTAGTAATGGCCAATGGTTCTTCACAATTTTCTCAAACTGTTTGTACTGTCTAGTGAAACCAGTCATGAAGGCAGTACCGTATTCTTTCTTAGTAGTCTTGGTGCCACTCAGAAGAGACTCTCTACTTACATTTCGGATGTTATCTCTAATATTAAGCAATTCGTGGTGGTTATAACCTTTCTCTTTGAACCTATTACAGATGATATCACTTTGAATTTCATAATCCTTTATGTTTTTACAGTTTCTACGCATTAATAATTGGCTTTTAGGTACACCTCTTAACCATCTTGGGTGATGGCAACTACTTAGAGGTATATATCCATTACGGTCGACTTCTTTGAAAAAAGTCCGGGTAGAAAGTCTACCGTGGTCCTTAAAGATCACCAGATCCAAAAAATTGACCGATTCCAAATTAGAAACATCTGTGAAAGAAATTCCATATGGATTGGCACCTATCTTTTGTAAAAAATTCTGAAAACTATCTTTTGATCCTGCCCATATGACAAATATGTCGTCAATATAACGCTTATAGAACCTCAGATGAGGAATATCCTGGCCATAAATGGCCTGTGATTCCCACCAACTCATAAAGAGATTGGCAACTGAGGGGGCGTATTTAGCACCCATGGCCACTCCTTTCTTTTGTCTATAATATTTTCGTTCGTGCCAGAAAAAATTATGACTCATAGCCAATTCAAGAGATTCTAGAATAAAGTCCTTTTGTTTGGACTTGATTATAGTATCATCTAGGGCCCATTTGACTGCCTGCAAAGCGTGATTCTGCTTAATATTGGTGTAAAGTGAATTTACATCTATGCTGGCTAAGATTGCAAGGGATCAATGAGGCCAATAAAGTCTCTGCTATCCTTGAGATATGCTGGACATTTCTGAACCAGGGGCTGCAAAAAGTGGTCTAGGTATTCACCTAGTCTGGCGAATAATGAATCCACCCCACTTACGATGGGTCTCCCCGGCGGTTTAATAGGATCCTTATGTATCTTTGGTAATTGATAGATGACGGGCACTGAAGGGAATTTCTGGCTTCTACGACCACCCAGACACGTTTTAGGTAATGCAGGAAACTTCCGTTGACCCCTATCAGGCCCGGAGATATCAATAATGTGACACAGGAGACGCTTGGTTGTGTACACTTCGATATCAATATTGCGGACTCAGAGAACCATATTTATGCAGAATTCAAGGAAACAAGGAGGAGTTATGATGCTTAACACGTATACATAAGAAATAGCTTCAGTCAATATTCTACGTCATAGCTAGTGAACATAAGCCAAAATTCACATCTATTTTACTACAAAATATATATGTATTCTTGAACAGATGTTGTTATCTTATCTAAAACAAATGCAAGTCCAAGCTAGGTCAAAGTCCACAGACTAAGAATACCTTGTGAGAACGTTATCTATAGATAACAGTTTAAACATACGTGGGTTTCACCTTAAACTCATATATTGAGAATTACTCTTAAAACATCTAAAACAAGATGGAGTCTATCATGCTATCATTCCTTACAACCCCCTCTTTGAGACACTTATGTCTCACTACATTTCACAGTTATGTAATCTTTCTTCTATCATAATACACACTGAGATAAATTCTATTCGCAGCAGCAGGATCAGGGGTTCGGGATGCCCTAACAATTATGCACATTATAAGCTTATAACAGGCATATAGGAACAAAACAAAAAGAATAATCATAATTATAGTTATGGCAGCACTTTTTAACCATGTAAGTATTCCTATTCCAGAACTTAGGTTTGCAAAAGGATCCCATGTCTTAGCAATATTTCTAGCTTCATCTTGTAATCTGCTTACTTCTTTCCGGTGTTGTGCAATTATATCATAATAATCTGGTACCTCAATACTTGTGTTATGAAACCAGGTACAACACTCATAATCTTCTGTGTTTTCACATAACCCTGTTAAAGCAGCACTCATGCTTTCTATGGCTAACTCGTGTAGTTCTAATTGTTTTCTAATTGCCCTAGTTTCTATATTCAATTTAGTAATATCATCAGAATTCTTTTCCATTACTTCATCAATGATTCCAGTGTAATTATTCAACCTTTTCATTAAGTCTATTCCCCACCCAGTCCATGAGGGGAACCAAGCCCATGCCATATCTTTTTCAAGAAATAACTCCCTTTTATTGCGGTGTCTGAGGGGGTACCTAGGATGCATGCTAGCTTCAAGGAGATGTCTTCCCTTGCTATCTCCTACTACGCCCATGATGGGGACTAGGGATGCAAGATAACACCATCCTCGGGCTTCAGTGGGGATCCAAGGGTGACAGATTTTTCCACAACAAATATAAATACTGTCTCCTAGGGCTAAGGCTTGTTTGTTAAATATTATCATCATTTCATCGGAAAGACTAGAAAAGGTTAAACTCGACAATACTTGTCCTACTGTGGAACTGGAACTGGAGCTAAGAAAGTCTATCAGAGTGGTGTTTAGGGCAGGTTCTGAAGTGTGAAAGAAAGGGCTTTCAATTGAAGTCATTGAAAAGTTAATTTTAGCTTGTTGGCAAACTTCAGCTCCGTTTGTGGAGTTTCCCAACCTAAAACACCAGTCTGGGAAATTACTTCTACCAATAATTTGGAAAGTAAGGGCATTATTTGAAAGCGTTCTTGTGACATTTGTAAGAACGACAGGCGGTGTGCCATTAAGGAAAGGGGTGAAGTTTAGAGGTACTGCCATTAGGGGGATCCTAGCAGTGCTAGGATGGAGTTTACTACATATCCAACATTTTTCAAATCCAGATTTCTGGGCATAGCTATATTTAAACTTCAATAATAACATTTTATCTGTAAAACTTTCTGAGTTTTCATTTCTTTTGTGTCTGTCATGTGTAGTATTCATATTATTCTGTTGTAGAGTTTTAGAGGCTCCACAAATACCCTTTATGAGTCCCAAATCTTCAGGGTGATAAATACAGTTAGTTATCAGCAAAGTTGGCAGGAACACAATCAGAGCAGCCCAGCATAAGAGGCACAAGGCCTTCCCAGAAGTCTGTGGTGAAATAAGCGAGGCCATCTTGTTCGGAGTCTTGACCACGTCCTTCACGCCTCGGTGCTTTATCTTTGTCTTTGTCTTGCTTCTTAGGGTCCTGGTTGACCTTCTTTACACGACTTGCATGAATCCAGGCCTGTTGTCCTTCTACCAGAATAGCTGTGCGGGTAACTGCGATCACTGTGGTTGGAGGTCCGAAGGGATACTTCTGTTTCTTGGTGCGTTTCAATTGCTGGACCACCACGGTGTCACCCACCTGGAAAGGGTGCGTAGGTTCCTGTGAAGAAGAAGGAGAGGTGCGAGCAACGTTTCTTTCAACGTGATCCAAAGTTTCAATAAGTTTTTTTACATATACTTCCTGAATAAGATCTAGGTCCCCTCTTTCTAACATAAGTGGCTGTCTGGCCCATGGGGTGGGGAATGGTCTACCCATTAAGATTTCAAAAGGAGAGTATCCTGTCTTTTTAGAGGGTGTCATTCTTACCTCGGCTAGTACAGCTGGTAGGACCTTCTTCCAATTTGCATACGTACCTCCAGTGGCCTTCCTGATCTTATCTTTAATGGTTCTGTTCATCCTTTCCACTATACCTGAACTCTGGGGGTGGTAAGGAATATGAAACTTCCATTCTATTTTCAGTGTTTTTACCAAGTCTTGACAAACTTTGGCCACAAATGCAGGACCATTGTCAGAGTTGATTTGTAGTGGGCAACCCCACCTAGGAATAATTTC
The DNA here is from genome assembly GCA_028564925.1 of Lithobates sylvaticus. Taxonomy (NCBI): domain Eukaryota; kingdom Metazoa; phylum Chordata; class Amphibia; order Anura; family Ranidae; genus Lithobates; species Lithobates sylvaticus. Next base: position 267,611,134 of record CM053028.1, on the reverse strand, counting down.
TTGTGTCAGAATCCTCACTACTGTTTGTGCATCTTCCTTTGTAGTTACAAACATTTTTATCCATCTCGAAAAAATGTCCACTATTACGAGCAAATATTCCTGTCTTTTACCTAGTTTGGGCATGTGTGTAAAATCTATCTGCAGATGAGTGAATGGTGTAGATGGATATATCAGATGTTCATGTTTTGCTTTGTGAGGGTTCGTAGGGTTATTCCGAATGCATGTGATGCATCTGGAAACATATGCCTTAACGAGAGAGGGAAGACCTGGAATGTAAAAATCCTTAGCCAAAAGTTCACATGTGACTTTCCACCCTCTGTGACCTATCCCATGGTATTGTGAAATAAAAATGGGTGCGCTGGCTACAGGGATACATGGTCTCCCCTCTTGGCAGACAAGGCCAGTTTCTGGGCTTGTCTGCACACCTATTGAGTTCCATTGCTGGATGTCTTGGTCTGTGGCATATGCTTGGAGATCACGCAATGTTTGATCCAAAAGAGGAATTTCTGGTGAGAGTAATGGCATTTGTATGTTTGCAGGCTGTGTGGATGCTGCTTCTTTCTGTATTAAAATTTCCTGAAATTGGTCAATCGTCTGTGTGGTCCATTCCGATATCATCTGTTTGACCACCAAGGCGAACTGGGGTTTTAGATTATTCATATAAGTTTGAATAAACAAAGCTCCCACATCAGTAGTTATAGCTAATCCAGCTTCTGTTGTCCAATTTTCATGAAATCTTTTCCAGAACTCAACTACAGTCTCTCCTGACTTCTGTTTGCATGCTATGGCAGTAGGGAGGGAACTTTTATTTTTAAATACTCTCATCATTTCAGTCTCTAATTCTGTCCACATGGTGTTCCTACCTGGTACTGTGTTTAACCCATATGTTCCTGCGTTTCTAGTGTCAATAGTGTTTATACTTGGAACATTTTCCCAGCTCCAGGAACTAGTGTGTCCTATAATGCCATCAATGATAAGACGCATGTCTTCCTGTGTAGGGATGAGCCGAACACCCCTGGGTTCGGTTCGCACCAGAACCTTCGAACGGACCGAAAGTTCGCGCGAATTTTCGAACCCTATACGTTATAATGGACGCGAACGTTCGAAATCAAAAGTGCTAATTACAACGGCCAATATGCATGTTAATGTCATAAAACAGGTTTGGGGACCCGGGTCCTGCCCCAGGGGACATATATCAATGCAAAAAGAACTTTTAAAAACTAACGTTTTTTCGGGAGCAGTCATTTTAATGATGCATAAAGTGAAAAAAAAAAAGTGAAATTTTCCTTTAAATATGGTACCTGGGGGGTGTCTAAAGTATGCCTGTGAAGTGGCATGTGTTTCCCGTGTTTAGAACTGTCCTTGCACAAAATGACATTTGTAAAGGAAAAAAAGAAGCCATTTAAAACCACTTGCGGCTTTAGGTTTGTTCTTAAGTAGAATCTGAACAGGTACATTATGAAGTGTAGCTCCATCCCAAAAAAATCTATTTTTAAGCTTTTTGGAGAACATAGGGAGGGGTTATCACCCCTGTAACATTTGCTGTCTTTGCACATCTGTTCAGAACATGTCACCTCACTTTCCGTCCCAATGACAAATGTTTTTGGAAAAGTGGGGTTTTAATTGAAACAAGGATTGGTGATAAAGTATCAGTAGAGAGGAGATACCTTTTTCCCAAATTAAATCTAACAGGATAGAATTTCCCTTCCTAGGGGTAGATTTCCTCTCACTTCCTGTTTTCTCTTTCCATTTGCAAGTAGGAGTCGTTTGTAAGTTGGATGTTTGAAAGTAGGGGCCTGGCGTATATACTCTGCAGAAATTTGCCCTATTAGATGTTGGTGTAGCCACAAGACTGGTGGGCACAGGAATGGGCCCTGCTGTGAGTTAATAGATCAAGATTTGTAATTGCAAGCACCTGATGAACAGGGCAGAAAAATTGGGCCTTTGGCGGTGGTGGTGGACGGTGTTGCCACAAGACTGTAGGCCCTCATAGTTACTCTTGGTGGGCGCAGGAATGGGCCCTGCTGTGAACTATTAGATCAAGATTTGTAATTACCCGCCCCTGTTAAACAGGGGCTGAAAAATTGTGCCTTAGGCACTGGTGCTGGTGCCACAACACTGCAACCCCTCACAGATACTGTACTTGGAGCACAGCAGTCACACGTGTTGCGAAGCATTTTTTTTAAAAAATTGTAAGTACACGCCCCTGTTAAACAGGGGCTGAAAAATTGTGCCTTAGGCACTGGTGCTGGTGCCACAACACTGCAACCCCTGACAGATACTGTACTTGGAGCACAGCAGTCACACGTGTTGCGAAGCTTTTTTTTATAAAAATTGTATGTACACGCCCCTGTTAAACAGGGGCTGAAAAATTGTGCCTTAGGCACTGGTGCTGGTGCCACAACACTGCAACCCCTCACAGATACTGTACTTGGAGCACAGCAGTCACACGTGTTGCGAAGCTTTTTTTTATAAAAATTGTATGTACACGCCCCTGTTAAACAGGGGCTGAAAAATTGTGCCTTAGGCACTGGTGCTGGTGCCACAACACTGCAACCCCTCACAGATACTGTACTTGGAGCACAGCAGTCACACGTGTTGCGAAGCTTTTTTTAATAAAAATTGTATGTACACGCCCCTGTTAAACAGGGGCTGAAAAATTGTGCCTTAGGCACTGGTGCTGGTGCCACAACACTGCAACCCCTCACAGATACTGTACTTGGAGCACAGCAGTCACACGTGTTGCGAAGCATTTTTTTATAAAAATTGTATGTACACGCCCCTGTTAAACAGGGGCTGAAAAATTGTGCCTTAGGCACTGGTGTGGTGGCATGGATCATTGAGGAGGAGGAAGAGGATAGTCAGTGAACATAAGAGGACAGTCACTCAGCATCAGCATAGGCAGTCTTGAAGGGATGTGACATTATAAATTATTCCGTTATATCCGCTTCAGGTGCCTGGTAGCTGGTGGTGATCCAAGACTGATTCATTTTGATGAAGGTCAGTCGATCAACCGAGGCGGTGGACAGGCGCACCCTATGATCGGTGACAAATCCTCCAGCAGCACTGAATGTGCGTTCGGAAAGAACGCTGGAGGCAGGACAGGCCAGTAGCTCAATTGCATACTGTGCAAGCTCTGGCCAGTGATCCATCCTCAGGACCCAGTAAGCCAGAGGATTTTCGGTGGGAAAGGTGTCCAAGTCTGACCTTGCCCCAAGGTATTCCTGCACCATGTATATCAGACGCTGGCGATGGTTGCTGGAACCGATCATACCTTGGGGCTGCGGACTAAAAAATTGTCTGAACGCATCGGTCAGACGTCCACCTTCCCCACCGCTCCTTCTGCTACTGACCGAAGCCTCAGCAACTCGTCGCCCAGGACCAGGAGTTTGTAACCTCCCAGTTTCTGGGAACGCGTTGCACAGACCTTTCTGCAAGGCCTCCCTGAGATGTCTCATCCTCTGCTCCCTCTGCGACAGCAAGATAAGGTCCGCAACCTTACCCTTGTACCGTGGATCAAGGAGAGTGGCCAGCCAGTAATGGTCCCTCTCCTTGATCCGAAGAACACGAGGATCCTTCCGCAGGCTTTGCAGGATCAGGGAGGCCATGCAGCGTAGGTTAGCTGAGGCATTCGGTCTGGAGTCTTCTGGGTCACTGAGGATGACATGATCGCCAGCCACCTCCTCCCAGCCACGTACAAGTCCACTGGTTTGTTGGGACTGTACATCATCCCTAAAAGACTGCTGCTGCTGATGCTGAGTGCCAGGCTCCACCTCCATGCTCACACAATCCTCCTCCTCCTCCTCCTCCTCCTCCTCATCCTCTTCCTGTGTGATGGGTGGGACAGAAGGAACACTGTCCGGATAAAGGGGGCCTTGAGAGGCAAGGAAGTCCTCCTCTTCCTGCCTCTGTTCTGCCTCAAGTGCCCTGTCCATTATCCCACGCAGCGTATGCTCCAACAGGTGGACAAGAGGTACAGTGTCACTGATGCATGCACTGTCACTGCTCACCATCCTCGTGGCCTCCTAAAATGGTGAGAGGACAGTGCATGCATCCCTGATCATGCTCCACTGACGTGGGGAAAAAAAACAAGCTCCCCTGACCCTGTCCTGGTGCCGTAGTCGCAAAGGTACTCATTGATGGCCCTCTGCTGCGTGTGCAGTCGCTGCAGCATGGCCAACGTTGAGTTCCACCTGGTGGGCATGTCACATATTAGGCGGTTCTTGGGCAGGTTCAGCTCCTTTTGCAGCTCAGTCAGCCGAGCACTGGCATTATAAGATCGGCGGAAATGCACACAGACATTCCTGGCCTGCCTCAGGACATCCTGTAATCCTGGGAACCTGCCCAAGAACCGCTGCACCACCAGGTTGAGGACGTGAGCCATGCAGGGCACATGGATGAGCTGCCCCTGTCGCAGGGCGGAGAGGAGGTTGGTGCCATTGTCAGAAACGACCATTCCTGGCTTAAGCTGACGTGGCGTCAACCACCTCTCGGCCTGCCCCTGCAGAGCTGCCAGAACCTCTGGCCCAGTGTGGCTCCTGTCCCCCAAACACACCAGCGCAAGCACGGCATGGCATCTTTTTGCCTGCGTACTTGCGTAGCCCCTTGTACGCCTACGGAGCACCGCTGGTTCCAAGGACAGAGCACTGGAGGAAGAAGAAGAGGAGGGGGTGGAGGAGAGAGGTGTGTCACAACCAGTAGCAGTAGTAGCGTTTTGGAGGCGTGGTGGCGGAACAACCTCCAACACTACTGCACCTTGTCCTGCATCCCTCCCAGCTGCCAATAGAGTGACCCAATGGGCCGTGAAAGAAAGGTACCGTCCCTGTCCATGCCTGCTGGACCATGAGTCAGCGGTAATATGCACCTTACCGCTGACCGCCCTGTCCAGCGAGGCATGGACATTGCCTTCCACATGCCGGTAGAGAGACGGAATCGCCTTCCGTGAGAAAAAGTGGCGTTTGGGAACCTGCCACTGAGGAACCGCACATTGAACAAACTCACGGAAGGGGGCCGAGTCTACCAACTGAAAAGGCAGCAGTTGAAGTGCTAGCAATTTAGCCAAGCTAGCATTCAACCGCTGGGCATGTGGATGGCTGGGAGTGTACTTCTTTCTACGGTCCAGCAGCTGGGGCAGGGAAATTTGCCTGCTGCAATCGGACGTCGGTGTACTGCAAGTACTTGGTTGTGACACACCTAATCCTACACCTTCAGTCCTCTCAGAGCAGCTTTCAGAGAGGACTGAAGGTGTAGTGGGGATGGAGATCCCAGCTGATGAGGAGCAAGGAGAGGTCCGCTTAGTTCTTTGGTGTGGGTCTTTTATGTGTGCCTGCCAACGAGCTGCATGGCAGGTCGACATATGTCTGGTCATGCTTGTGGTGCCCAAGCGGCTGATGTTTTGGCCACGCGAGATACGCTTGAGACAAATATTGCAAATAGCAGTGGTGCGATCTGATGCACTCGTCTCAAAAAAGGCCCACACCAAAGAACTTTTCTGATAACGTGCAGAGGCAGCGCCCTGCACAGGCGGAGCTCTGCGGTGTTGTACAGTTGCTGTGCTGGCCTCTACCTGGCCTCCAGGGGGCATCCTGCCTCGTTGGACATGTGACGCCGCATCCTCCTCCTCCTCGTCCTCATCCTCTCTCCCTTCAGGCACCCACGTGGAGTCAGTGACCTCATCATCCCCTCCCTCTTCACCACTAGAGCAAACCTGGCAGTAAGCTGCAGCTGGTGGAACAGTACTGCCAGATTCCTCAAGCTGGGTATCATCATCCGAGCCTTCGAATCGTTGGGCATCCTCCTGGAGCATGTACCCAACACTGTGCTCAAAGAGTTCGGGGGACTCCTCAGGAGGACATGGTGGGTCTAGGGAAGGGGTGGCTGATGATGCCATTGAGTACGCGTTGGCAGCTGCTCTGCCAGTACCCTGAGCCTGGGTGAGCGAGGATGAGGAGGATGAGGAGGGCTTGGTCATCCATTCTACCAAGCCTTCAGCATGATGCGGCTCCACATGTCCAGCTGCCGAAAACAAAGACGCGCGTGTCCCATGGCCACGTGCTGATGACGATGCACGACCACGTCCACGTCCACGGCCACGTCCACTAGAAACAGAGCCTGCCTGCCCTGTGTTCTTGGCTCTGCACGCTCTGCCTCCCCTTGGCGGTCTTTCAGCCATTGTAGTCGGTAGTCCTGTGGGTGCTGCTGAGAAGAATATATAGGAGCTCTGTGTGATGCCACTAACACACTAGAAGTCCTATGGGTGCTTCTGCAAAGAAAATATAGGAGCTCTGTGTGATGCCACTAACACACTAGAAGTCCTGTGGGTGCTGCTGAGAAGAAAATATAGGAGCTCTGTGTGATGCCACTAACACACTAGAAGTCCTATGGGTGCTTCTGCAAAGAAAATAGAGGATCTCTGTGTGATGGGACTAACACACTTCAAGTCCTATAGGTGCTTCTGGGAACAAAATATAGGATCTCTGTGTGATGGGACTAACACACTTCAAGTCCTATAGGTGCTTCTGGGAACAAAATATAGGATCTCTGTGTGATGGGACTAACACACTTCAAGTCCTATGGGTGCTTCTGGAAGAAAATATAGGTCTGTGTGATGGGACTAACACACTTCAAGTCCTATAGGTGCTTCTGGGAACAAAATATAGGATCTCTGTGTGATGGGACTAACACACTTCAAGTCCTATAGGTGCTTCTGGGAACAAAATATAGCTCTGTGTGATGGGACTAACACACTACAAGTCCTATGGGTGCTTATGGGAAGAAAATATAGGTCTGTGTGATGGGACTAACACACTTCAAGTCCTATAGGTGCTTCTGGAAACAAAATATAGGATCTCTGTGTGATGGGACTAACACACTTCAAGTCCTATGGGTGCTTCTGGGAAGAAAATATAGGTCTGTGTGATGGGACTAACACACTTCAAGTCCTATAGGTGCTTCTGGGAACAAAATATAGGATCTCTGTGTGATGGGACTCACACACTTCAAGTCCTATAGGTGCTTCTGGGAACAAAAATATAGCTCTGTGTGATGGGACTAACACACTACAAGTCCTATGGGTGCTTCTGGGAAGAAAATATAGGTCTGTGTGATGGGACTAACACACTTCAAGTCCTATAGGTGCTTCTGGGAACAAAATATAGGATCTCTGTGTGATGGGACTAACACACTACAAGTCCTATGGGTGCTTCTGGGAAGAAAATATAGGTCTGTGTGATGGGACTAACACACTTCAAGTCCTATAGGTGCTTCTGGGAACAAAATATAGGATCTCTGTGTGATGGGACTAACACACTTCAAGTCCTATAGGTGCTTCTGGGAACAAAATATAGGTCTGTGTGATGGGACTAACACACTTCAAGTCCTATAGGTGCTTCTGGGAACAAAATATAGGATCTCTGTGTGATGGGACTAACACATTTCAAGTCCTATAGGTGCTTCTGGGAACAAAATATAGGATCTCTGTGTGATGGGACTAACACACTTCAAGTCCTATGGGTGCTTCTGGGAAGAAAATATAGGTCTGTGTGATGGGACTAACACACTTCAAGTCCTATAGGTGCTTCTGGGTAGGGATGAGCCCGGTGCTCGATGCGAACCCATGTTCGCATCGAGCACCGGGCGTTCGCTCGATCGGCGAGCCCAGAACTATTTGGGCCGTTCGCATCACATTCGTGTGATGCGAGCGGCCCCGCAATGCATTGCGGCCGGCGCGGCCGGCGCAGTGCATTGCTGGCTGATGATTGGCCAAGCATGCACTGTGACCCCGCATGCTTGGCCAATCACAGCGCCGGAAACTCGAAGAGCCATAATTGGCTACAGGCAGGACGCCTGTAGCCAATTACAGCTCAGGGGCTTTAGTACACGCCCCCTCTTATAAAAGGCCGCCACGCCGTCTGCGCCGGTCACATGCTGTTCCGGCGTAGATAGAGCAGGATCGTTCTGTGTCACTCTGCTGGATTTAGTTAGTTAGAGAGATTTACTTAGAGAGATTGAGTTAGATAGATTCATTTAGAAAGATTGATTTAGAAAGAGGGGCTTGTAGTGTGTTCGTGGCAGGCAGGCAGAGCTCCTATATTTTGTTCCCAGAAGCACCTATAGGACTTGTAGTGTGTTCGTGGCAGGCAGGCAGGCAGGCAGAGCTCCTATATTTTGTTCCCAGAAGCACCTATAGGACGTGTAGTGTGTTCGTGGCAGGCAGGCAGAGCTCCTATATTTTGTTCCCAGAAGCACCTATAGGACTTGTAGTGTGTTCGTGGCAGGCAGGCAGGCAGAGCTCCTATATTTTGTTCCCAGAAGCACCTATAGGACTTGAAGTGTGTTTAGTCCCATCACACAGAGATCATATATTTTGTTCCCAGAAGCACCTATAGGACTTGAAGTGTGTTAGTCCCATCATCACACAGACCTATATTTTCTTCCCAGAAGCACCTATAGGACTTGAAGTGTGTTAGTCCCATCACACAGACCTCCATATTTTCTTCCCAGAAGCACCTATAGGACTTGAAGTGTGTTAGTCCCATCACACAGACCTATATTTTCTTCCCAGAAGCACCTATAGGACTTGAAGTGTGTTAGTCCCATCACACAGAGATCATATATTTTGTTCCCAGAAGCACCTATAGGACTTGAAGTGTGTTAGTCCCATCACACAGACCTATATTTTCTTCCCAGAAGCACCTATAGGACTTGAAGTGTGTTAGTCCCATCACACAGAGATCATATATTTTGTTCCCAGAAGCACCTATAGGACTTGAAGTGTGTTAGTCCCATCACACAGAGATCATATATTTTGTTCCCAGAAGCACCTATAGGACTTGAAGTGTGTTAGTCCCATCACACAGAGATCATATATTTTGTTCCCAGAAGCACCTATAGGACTTGAAGTGTGTTAGTCCCATCACACACAGACCTATATTTTCTTCCCAGAAGCACCTATAGGACTTGAAGTGTGTTAGTCCCATCACACAGACCTATATTTTTTCCCAGAAGCACCTATAGGACTTGAAGTGTGTTAGTCCCATCACACAGAGATCATATATTTTCTTCCCAGAAGCACCTATAGGACTTGAAGTGTGTTAGTCCCATCACACAGACCTATATTTTCTTCCCAGAAGCACCCATAGTACTTGAAGTGTGTTAGTCCCATCACACAGAGATCATATATTTTGTTCCCAGAAGCACCTATAGGACTTGAAGTGTGTTAGTCCCATCACACAGACCTATATTTTCTTCCCAGAAGCACCATAGGACTTGAAGTGTGTTAGTCCCATCACACAGAGATCATATATTTTGTTCCCAGAAGCACCTATAGGACTTGAAGTGTGTTAGTCCCATCACACAGACCTATATTTTCTTCCCAGAAGCACCCATAGGACTTGAAGTGTGTTAGTCCCATCACACAGAGATCATATATTTTGTTCCCAGAAGCACCTATAGGACTTGAAGTGTGTTAGTCCCATCACACAGACCTATATTTTCTTCCCAGAAGCACCTATAGGACTTGAAGTGTGTTAGTCCCATCACACAGAGATCATATATTTTCTTCTCAGCAGCACCTATAGGACTTCTAGTGTGTTAGTCCCATCACACAGACCTATATTTTCTTCCCAGAAGCACCATAGGACTTGAAGTGTGTTAGTCCCATCACACAGAGATCCTATATTTTGTTCCCAGAAGCACCTATAGGACTTGAAGTGTGTTAGTCCCATCACACAGACCTATATTTTCTTCCCAGAAGCACCTATAGGACTTGAAGTGTGTTAGTCCCATCACACAGACCTACATTTTGTTCCCAGAAGCACCTATAGGACTTGAAGTGTGTTAGTCCCATCACACAGAGATCATATATTTTGTTCCCAGAAGCACCTATAGGACTTGAAGTGTGTTAGTCCCATCACACAGAGATCCTATATTTTCTTCCCAGAAGCACCTATAGGACTTGAAGTGTGTTAGTCCCATCACACAGACCTATATTTTGTTCCCAGAAGCACCTATAGGACTTGAAGTGTGTTAGTCCCATCACACAGACCTATATTTTCTTCCCAGAAGCACCTATAGGACTTGAAGTGTGTTAGTCCCATCACACAGAGATCATATATTTTGTTCACAGAAGCACCTATAGGACTTGAAGTGTGTTAGTCCCATCACACAGACCTATATTTTCTTCCCAGAAGCACCTATAGGACTTGAAGTGTGTTAGTCCCATCACACAGAGATCATATATTTTGTTCCCAGAAGCACCTATAGGACTTGAAGTGTGTTAGTCCCATCACACAGAGATCATATATTTTGTTCCCAGAAGCACCTATAGGACTTGAAGTGTGTTAGTCCCATCACACAGACCTATATTTTGTTCCCAGAAGCACCTATAGGACTTGAAGTGTGTTAGTCCCATCACACAGACCTATATTTTCTTCCCAGAAGCACCTATAGGACTTGAAGTGTGTTAGTCCCATCACACAGAGATCATATATTTTCTTCCCAGAAGCACCTATAGGACTTGAAGTGTTTTAGTCCCATCACACACAGACCTATATTTTCTTCCCAGAAGCACCTATAGGACTTGAAGTGTGTTAGTCCCATCACACAGAGATCATATATTTTGTTCCCAGAAGCACCTATAGGACTTGAAGTGTGTTAGTCCCATCACACAGAGATCATATATTTTGTTCCCAGAAGCACCTATAGGACTTGAAGTGTGTTAGTCCCATCACACAGACCTATATTTTCTTCCCAGAAGCACCCTATAGGACTTGAAGTGTGTTAGTCCCATCACACAGAGATCATATATTTTGTTCCCAGAAGCACCTATAGGACTTGAAGTGTGTTAGTCCCATCACACAGACCTATATTTTCTTCCCAGAAGCACCTATAGGACTTGAAGTGTGTTAGTCCCATCACACAGAGATCATATATTTTCTTCCCAGCAGCACCTATAGGACTTGAAGTGTGTTAGTCCCATCACACAGACCTATATTTTCTTCCCAGAAGCACCCTATAGGACTTGAAGTGTGTTAGTCCCATCACACAGAGATCCTATATTTTGTTCCCAGAAGCACCTATAGGACTTGAAGTGTGTTAGTCCCATCACACAGACCTATATTTTCTTCCCAGAAGCACCTATAGGACTTGAAGTGTGTTAGTCCCATCACACAGACCTATATTTTCTTCCCAGAAGCACCTATAGGACTTGAAGTGTGTTAGTCCCATCACACAGAGATCATATATTTTGTTCCCAGAGCACCCATAGGACTTGAAGTGTGTTAGTCCCATCACACAGAGATCCTATATTTTCTTCCCAGAATCACCTATAGGACTTGAAGTGTGTTAGTCCCATCACACAGACCTATATTTCTTCCCAGAAGCACCTATAGGACTTGAAGTGTGTTAGTCCCATCACACAGACCTACATTTTCTTCCCAGAAGCACCTATAGGGCTTGAAGTGTGTTAGTCCCATCACACAGAGATCCATATATTTTGTTCCCAGAAGCACCTATAGGACTTGAAGTGTGTTAGTCCCATCACACAGAGATCCTATATTTTCTTCCCAGAAGCACCTATAGGACTTGAAGTGTGTTAGTCCCATCACACAGAGACCTATATTTTGTTCCCAGAAGCACCTATAGGACTTGAAGTGTGTTAGTCCCATCACACAGAGATCCTCTATTTTCTTTGCAGAAGCACCCATAGGACTTCTAGTGTGTTAGTGCCATCACACAGAGCTCCTATATTTTCTTCTCAGAAGCACCCATAGGACTTCTAGTGTGTTAGTGGCATCACACAGAGCTCCTCTATTTTCTTTGCAGAAGCACCCATAGGACTTCTAGTGTGTTAGTGGCATCACACAGAGCTCCTATATTTTCTTCTCAGCAGCACCCACAGGACTTCTAGTGTGTTAGTGGCATCACACAGAGCTCCTCTATTTTCTTTGCAGAAGCACCCATAGGACTTCTAGTGTGTTAGTGGCATCACACAGAGCTCCTATTTTTTCTTCTCAGCAGCACCCACAGGACTTCTAGTGTGTTAGTGGCATCACACAGAGCTCCTCTATTTTCTTTGCAGAAGCACCCATAGGACTTCTAGTGTGTTAGTGGCATCACACAGAGCTCCTATATTTTCTTCTCAGCAGCACCCACAGGACTTCTAGTGTGTTAGTGGCATCACACAGAGCTCCTCTATTTTCTTTGCAGAAGCACCCATAGGACTTCTAGTGTGTTAGTGGCATCACACAGAGCTCCTCTATTTTCTTTGCAGCAGCACCCATAGGACTTCTAGTGTGTTAGTGGCATCACACAGAGCTCCTCTATTTTCTTTGCAGAAGCACCCACAGGACTTCTAGTGTGTTAGTGGCATCACACAGAGCTCCTCTATTTTCTTTGCAGAAGCACCCATAGGACTTCTAGTGTGTTAGTGGCATCACACAGAGCTCCTCTATTTTCTTTGCAGAAGCACCCACAGGACTTCTAGTGTGTTAGTGGCATCACACAGAGCTCCTCTATTTTCTTTGCAGAAGCACCCATAGGACTTCTAGTGTGTTAGTGGCATCACACAGAGCTCCTATATTTTCTTCCAGCAGCACCCACAGGACTTCTAGTGTGTTAGTGGCATCACACAGAGCTCCTCTATTTTCTTTTCAGAAGCACCCACAGGACTTCTAAGCTCCTATATTGTCTTCTCAGCAGCACCCACAGGACTTCTAGTGTGTTAGTGGCATCACACAGAGCTCCTCTATTTTCTTTGCAGAAGCACCCATAGGACTTCTAGTGTGTTAGTGGCATCACACAGAGCTCCTCTATTTTCTTTGCAGAAGCACCCATAGGACTTCTAGTGTGTTAGTGGCATCACACAGAGCTCCTATATTTTCTTCTCAGCAGCACCCACAGGACTACCGACTACAATGGCTGGAAGACCGCCAAGGGGAGGCAGAGCGTGCAGAGCCAAGAACACAGGGCAGGCAGGCTCTGTTTCTAGTGGACGTGGCCGTGGCCGTGGACGTGGACGTGGTCGTGCATCGTCATCAGCACGTGGCCATGGGACACGTGCGTCTTTGTTTTCGGCAGCTGGACATGTGGAGCCGCATCATGCTGAAGGCTTGGTAGAATGGATGACCAAGCCCTCCTCATCCTCCTCATCCTCGCTCACCCAGGCTCAGGGTACTGGCAGAGCAGCTGCCAACGCGTACTCAATGGCATCATCAGCCACCCCTTCCCTAGACCCACCATGTCCTCCTGAGGAGTCCCCCGAACTCTTTGAGCACAGTGTTGGGTACATGCTCCAGGAGGATGCCCAACGATTCGAAGGCTCGGATGATGATACCCAGCTTGAGGAATCTGGCAGTACTGTTCCACCAGCTGCAGCTTACTGCCAGGTTTGCTCTAGTGGTGAAGAGGGAGGGGATGATGAGGTCACTGACTCCACGTGGGTGCCTGAAGGGAGAGAGGATGAGGAGGAGGACGAGGAGGAGGAGGATGCGGCGTCACATGTCCAACGAGGCAGGATGCCCCCTGGAGGCCAGGTAGAGGCCAGCACAGCAACTGTACAACACCGCAGAGCTCCGCCTGTGCAGGGCGCTGCCTCTGCACGTTATCAGAAAAGTTCTTTGGTGTGGGCCTTTTTTGAGACGAGTGCATCAGATCGCACCACTGCTATTTGCAATATTTGTCTCAAGCGTATCTCGCGTGGCCAAAACATCAGCCGCTTGGGCACCACAAGCATGACCAGACATATGTCGACCTGCCATGCAGCTCGTTGGCAGGCACACATAAAAGACCCACACCAAAGAACTAAGCGGACCTCTCCTTGCTCCTCATCAGCTGGGATCTCCATCCCCACTACACCTTCAGTCCTCTCTGAAAGCTGCTCTGAGAGGACTGAAGGTGTAGAATTAGGTCTGTCACAACCAAGTACTTGCAGTACACCGACGTCCGATTGCAGCAGGCAAATTTCCCTGCCCCAGCTGCTGGACCGTAGAAAGAAGTACACTCCCAGCCATCCACATGCCCAGCGGTTGAATGCTAGCTTGGCTAAATTGCTAGCACTTCAACTGCTGCCTTTTCAGTTGGTAGACTCGGCCCCCTTCCGTGAGTTTGTTCAATGTGCGGTTCCTCAGTGGCAGGTTCCCAAACGCCACTTTTTCTCACGGAAGGCGATTCCGTCTCTCTACCGGCATGTGGAAGGCAATGTCCATGCCTCGCTGGACAGGGCGGTCAGCGGTAAGGTGCATATTACCGCTGACTCATGGTCCAGCAGGCATGGACAGGGACGGTACCTTTCTTTCACGGCCCATTGGGTCACTCTATTGGCAGCTGGGAGGGATGCAGGACAAGGTGCAGTAGTGTTGGAGGTTGTTCCGCCACCACGCCTCCAAAACGCTACTACTGCTACTGGTTGTGACACACCTCTCTCCTCCACCCCCCTCCTCTTCTTCTTCCTCCAGTGCTCTGTCCTTGGAACCAGCGGTGCTCCGTAGGCGTACAAGGGGCTACGCAAGTACGCAGGCAAAAAGATGCCATGCCGTGCTTGCGCTGGTGTGTTTGGGGGACAGGAGCCACACTGGGCCAGAGGTTCTGGCAGCTCTGCAGGGGCAGGCCGAGAGGTGGTTGACGCCACGTCAGCTTAAGCCAGGAATGGTCGTTTCTGACAATGGCACCAACCTCCTCTCCGCCCTGCGACAGGGGCAGCTCACCCATGTGCCCTGCATGGCTCACGTCCTCAACCTGGTGGTGCAGCGGTTCTTGGGCAGGTTCCCAGGCTTACAGGATGTCCTGAGGCAGGCCAGGAAAGTCTGTGTGCATTTCCGCCGATCTTATAATGCCAGTGCTCGGCTGACTGAGCTGCAAAAGGAGCTGAACCTGCCCAAGAACCGCCTAATATGTGACATGCCCACCAGGTGGAACTCAACGTTGGCCATGCTGCAGCGACTGCACACGCAGCAGAGGGCCATCAATGAGTACCTTTGCGACTACGGCACCAGGACAGGGTCAGGGGAGCTTGGTTTTTTTTCCCCACGTCAGTGGAGCATGATCAGGGATGCATGCACTGTCCTCTCACCATTTGAGGAGGCCACGAGGATGGTGAGCAGTGACAGTGCATGCATCAGTGACACTGTCCCTCTTGTCCACCTGTTGGAGCATACGCTGCGTGGGATAATGGACAGGGCACTTGAGGCAGAACAGAGGCAGGAAGAGGAGGACTTCCTTGCCTCTCAAGGCCCCCTTTATCCGGACAGTGTTCCTTCTGTCCCACCCATCACACAGGATGAGGAGGAGGAGGAGGAGGAGGAGGAGGAGGATTGTGTGAGCATGGAGGTGGAGCCTGGCACTCAGCATCAGCAGCAGCAGTCTTTTAGGGATGATGTACAGTCCCAACAAACCAGTGGACTTGTACGTGGCTGGGAGGAGGTGGCTGGCGATCATGTCATCCTCAGTGACCCAGAAGACTCCGGACCGAATGCCTCAGCTAACCTACGCTGCATGGCCTCCCTGATCCTGCAAAGCCTGCGGAAGGATCCTCATGTTCTTCGGATCAAGGAGAGGGACCATTACTGGCTGGCCACTCTCCTTGATCCGCGGTACAAGGGTAAGGTTGCGGACCTTATCTTGCCGTCGCAGAGGGAGCAGAGGATGAGACATCTCAGGGAGGCCTTGCAGAAAGGTCTGTGCAACGCGTTCCCAGAAACTGGGAGGTTACAAACTCCTGGTCCTGGGCGACGAGTTGCTGAGGCTTCGGTCAGTAGCAGAAGGAGCGGTGGGGAAGGTGGACGTCTGACCGATGCGTTCAGACAATTTTTTAGTCCGCAGCCCCAAGGTATGATCGGTTCCAGCAACCATCGCCAGCGTCTGATATACATGGTGCAGGAATACCTTGGGGCAAGGTCAGACTTGGACACCTTTCCCACCGAAAATCCTCTGGCTTACTGGGTCCTGAGGATGGATCACTGGCCAGAGCTTGCACAGTATGCAATTGAGCTACTGGCCTGTCCTGCCTCCAGCGTTCTTTCCGAACGCACATTCAGTGCTGCTGGAGGATTTGTCACCGATCATAGGGTGCGCCTGTCCACCGCCTCGGTTGATCGACTGACCTTCATCAAAATGAATCAGTCTTGGATCACCACCAGCTACCAGGCACCTGAGGCGGATATAACCGAATAATTTTTAATGTCACATCCCTTCAAGACTGCCTATGCTGATGCTGAGTGACTGTCCTCTTATGTTCACTGACTATCCTCTTCCTCCTCCTCAATGATCCATGCCACCACACCAGTGCCTAAGGCACAATTTTTCAGCCCCTGTTTAACAGGGGCGTGTACATACAATTTTTATAAAAAAATGCTTCGCAACACGTGTGACTGCTGTGCTCCAAGTACAGTATCTGTGAGGGGTTGCAGTGTTGTGGCACCAGCACCAGTGCCTAAGGCACAATTTTTCAGCCCCTGTTTAACAGGGGCGTGTACTTACAATTTTTTAAAAAAATGCTTCGCAACACGTGTGACTGCTGTGCTCCAAGTACAGTATCTGTGAGGGGTTGCAGTGTTGTGGCACCAGCACCAGTGCCTAAGGCACAATTTTTCAGCCCCTGTTTAACAGGGGCGGGTAATTTAATTACAAATCTTGATCTTATAGTTCACAGCAGGGCCCATTCCTGCGCCCACCAAGAGTAACTATGAGGGCCTACAGTCTTGTGGCAACACCGTCCACCACCACCGCCAAAGGCCCAATTTTTCTGCCCTGTTCATCAGGTGCTTGCAATTACAAATCTTGATCTAATAACTCACAGCAGGGCCCATTCCTGCGCCCACCAAGAGTAACTATGAGGGCCTACAGTCTTGTGGCAACACCGTCCACCACCACCGCCAAAGGCCCAATTTTTCTGCCCTGTTCATCAGGTGCTTGCAATTACAAATCTTGATCTAATAACTCACAGCAGGGCCCATTCCTGCGCCCACCAAGAGTAACTGTGAGAGCTTACAGTCTTGTGGCAACACCGTCCACCACCACCGCCAAAGGCCCAAATTTTCTGCCCTGTTCATCAGGTGCTTGCAATTACAAATCTTGATCTAATAACTCACAGCAGGGCCCATTCCTGCGCCCACCAAGAGTAACTGTGAGAGCTTAGTCTTGTGGCAACACCGTCCACCACCACCACCCCTAATTTTTCTGCCCTGTTCAACAGGTGCATGCAATTACAAATCTTGATCTATTAACTCACAGCAGGGCCCATTCCTGTGCCCACCAGTCTTGTGGCTACACCAACATCTAATAGGGCAAATTTCTGCAGAGTATATACGCCAGGCCCCTACTTTCAAACATCCAACTTACAAACGACTCCTACTTGCAAATGGAAAGAGAAAACAGGAAGTGAGAGGAAATCTACCCCTAGGAAGGGAAATTCTATCCTTTTAGATTTAATTTGGGAAAAAGGTATCTCCTCTCTACTGATACTTTATCACCAATCCTTGTTTCAATTAAAACCCCACTTTTTCCAAAAACATTTGTCATTGGGACGGAAAGTGAGGTGACATGTTCTGAACAGATGTGCAAAGACAGCAAATGTTACAGGGGTGATAACCCCTCCCTATGTTCTCCAAAAAGCTTAAAAATAGATTTTTTGGGGATGGAGCTACACTTCATAATGTACCTGTTCAGATTCTACTTAAGAACAAACCTAAAGCCGCAAGTGGTTTTAAATGGCTTCTTTTTTTTCCTTTACAAATGTCATTTTGTGCAAGGACAGTTCTAAACACGGGAAACACATGCCACTTCACAGGCATACTTTAGACACCCCCCAGGGACCATATTTAAAGGAAAATTTCACTTTTTTTTTTCACTTTATGCATCATTAAAATGACTGCTCCCGAAAAAACGTTAGTTTTTAAAAGTTCTTTTTGCATTGATATATGTCCCCTGGGGCAGGACCCGGGTCCCCAAACCTGTTTTATGACATTAACATGCATATTGGCCGTTGTAATTAGCACTTTTGATTTCGAACGTTCGCGTCCATTATAACGTATAGGGTTCGAAAATTCGCGCAAACTTTCGGTCCGTTCGAAGTTTCTGGTGCGAACCGAACCCGGGGGTGTTCGGCTCATCCCTACTTCTGGGAACAAAATATAGGATCTCTGTGTGATGGGACTAACACACTACAAGTCCTATGGGTGCTTCTGGGAAAAAATATAGGTCTGTGTGATGGGACTAACACACTTCAAGTCCTATAGGTGATTCTGGGAACAAAATATAGGATCTCTGTGTGATGGGACTAACACACTTCAAGTCCTATAGGTGCTTCTGGAACAAAATATAGGATCTCTGTGTGATGGGACTAACACACTTCAAGTCCTATAGGTGCTTCTGGGAACAAAATATAGGATCTCTGTGTGATGGGACTAACACACTTCAAGTCCTATAGGTGCTTCTGGGAACAAAATATAGGATCTCTGTGTGATGGGACTAACACACTTCAAGTCCTATAGGTGCTTCTGGGAACAAAATATAGGATCTCTGTGGGATGGGACTAACACACTTCAAGTCCTATGGGTGCTTCTGGGAAGAAAATATAGGTCTGTGTGATGGGACTAACACACTTCAAGTCCTATAGGTGCTTCTGGGAACAAAATATAGGATCTCTGTGTGATGGGACTAACACACTACAAGTCCTATGGGTGCTTCTGGGAAGAAAATATAGGTCTGTGTGATGGGACTAACACACTTCAAGTCCTATAGGTGCTTCTGGGAACAAAATATAGGATCTCTGTGTGATGGGACTAACACACTACAAGTCCTATGGGTGCTTCTGGGAAGAAAATATAGGTCTGTGTGATGGGACTAACACACTTCAAGTCCTATAGGTGCTTCTGGGAACAAAATATATGATCTCTGTGTGATGGGACTAACACACTACAAGTCCTATGGGTGCTTCTGGGAAGAAAATATAGGTCTGTGTGATGGGACTAACACACTTCAAGTCCTATAGGTGCTTCTGGGAACAAAATATAGGATCTCTGTGTGATGGGACTAACACACTTCAAGTCCTATAGGTGCTTCTGGGAACAAAATATAGGTCTGTGTGATGGGACTAACACACTTCAAGTCCTATAGGTGCTTCTGGGAACAAAATATAGGATCTCTGTGTGATGGGACTAACACACTACAAGTCCTATGGGTGCTTCTGGGAAGAAAATATAGGTCTGTGTGATGGGACTAACACACTTCAAGTCCTATAGGTGCTTCTGGGAACAAAATATAGGATCTCTGTGTGATGGGACTAACACACTTCAAGTCCTATAGGTGCTTCTGGGAAGAAAATATAGCTCTGTGTGATGGGACTAACACACTTCAAGTCCTATAGGTGCTTCTGGGAACAAAATATATGAACTCTGTGTGATGGGACTAACACACTACAAGTCCTATAGGTGCTTCTGGGAAGAAAATATAGCTCTGTGTGATGGGACTAACACACTTCAAGTCCTATAGGTGCTTCTGGGAACAAAATATAGGATCTCTGTGTGATGGGACTAACACACTACAAGTCCTATAGGTGCTTCTGGGAAGAAAATATAGCTCTGTGTGATGGGACTAACACACTTCAAGTCCTATAGGTGCTTCTGGGAACAAAATATAGCTCTGTGTGATGGGACTAACACACTACAAGTCCTATAGGTGCTTCTGGGAACAAAATATATGATCTCTGTGTGATGGGACTAACACACTTCAAGTCCTATAGGTGCTTCTGGGAACAAAATATATGATCTCTGTGTGATGGGACTAACACACTTCAAGTCCTATAGGTGCTTCTGGGAAGAAAATATAGCTCTGTGTGATGGGACTAACACACTTCAAGTCCTATAGGTGCTTCTGGGAACAAAATATATGATCTCTGTGTGATGGGACTAACACACTACAAGTCCTATAGGTGCTTCTGGGAAGAAAATATAGCTCTGTGTGATGGGACTAACACACTTCAAGTCCTATAGGTGCTTCTGGGAACAAAATATAGGAGCTCTGTTTGCTGCCACTGCCTGCCTGCCACGAACACACTACAAGTCCTATAGGTGCTTCTGGGAACAAAATATAGGAGCTCTGTTTGCTGCCACTGCCTGCCTGCCACGAACACACTACAAGTCCTATAGGTGCTTCTGGGAACAAAATATAGGAGCTCTGTTTGCTGCCACTGCCTGCCTGCCACGAACACACTACAAGTCCTATAGGTGCTTCTGGGAACAAAATATAGGAGCTCTGTTTGCTGCCACTGCCTGCCAGTGCCTGCCTGCCACGAACACACTACAAGCCCCTCTTTCTAAATGAATCTTTCTAAATGAATCTTTCTAACTAAATCTCTCTAACTAAATCTTTCTAACTGAATCTAGCAGAGTGACACAGAATGATCCTGCTCTCTCTAACGCCGGAACGCATGTGACCGGCGCCGACGGCGTGGCGGCCTTTTATAAGAGGGGGTGTGTACTAAAGCCCCTGAGCTGTAATTGGCTACAGGCGTCCTGCCTGTAGCCAATTATGGCTCTTCGAGTTTCCGGCGCTGTGATTGGCCAAGCATGCGGGGTCACAGTGCATGCTTGGCCAATCATCAGCCAGCAATGCACTGCGCCGGCCGCGCCGGCCGCGCCGGCCGCAATGCATTGCGGGGCCGCTCGCATCACACGAACGTGTGTGCGAATAGTTCTGGGCTCGCCGAGCGAGCGAACACCCGGTGCTCGATGCGAACATGGGTTCGCATCGAGCACCGGGCCCATCCCTATTCCTGTGTATAATTTCTACCCTTACAGGCCTTTTTTAAGTAAGTTAAAGTGTCTCCTGCAGAGGCGGTGGGTTTGGATTTGGATTTTTTACTATCCTGTCAATGTCCTCAATGTCTATTACCTTTTTCAACATTTCATTTCCAATGGTCATGAAAGGCGCTTGAAGATTAGTGTTACCATATACAGTTCCTCTTTTTGTTTTAGGGGGACTGACTATTTTATCCCTATCGTCGTCTTCCTGTTCTTCCTCCTGCTGTTGGCCAGGTGGTGAAACTATCCCTCCTGTCGCTCCCTGATCTTCTTCTTCAGCTACCTCGACTTGGGCTCTCTCTTCTTGCCTCTGTGGGTGCTGTCTATCTTGTTGTGGAGCGGCAAAGATCTGCTGTTGTGGTTGTGGAGCAGGAGGGACCTGCCGTTGTCTGGTTGCATAATGTCCAGCCAGAAGATCAATATCTTCCTGTGTTAAACTCGGGTAGACATGTACATATGCGGGTGGAAAATGACTGGCTATTGGCAGGGGTGGGGCTGCTGGGTCAGGGATAACTCTCTTTTTATCAGCTTCTTCTCTATGTTTCTGGTCATAATCTTCCTTACTTAAACATTTGGTGGGCTTTTTCTGTTTCTTATTGTCCCTCTGAAACCAATATGGGGCGTATTTCAACCAGTTCTCCCCTCCCTTTGCCATATAATCCATATCCCATTGAGGATCCCCGGGGTACCAAGGGAAAGTTCTCTTATCTCCTAAACACAATCCTTTTATCATGTCCATGTGAAAATCATCGTTACTACCATTCCGGGAAAAGGGGTCTACACTGTGTATGGTTTCGGTCCATCCCGCTAAATTTGAAACCCATGGGACTATAAATTCATAATTAGTACCACAAATTCTGGCTACATAATCTTTACACGTTTCTCCTGGGTTGGGGAGAGGGGGAGGATCTTCTTTACCTTGTTTCTGACCCATATTGACAGTGGGAGCCGACTGTTTTACCACGCAGTCTTCTGACCCACACAATACATAAACTTATCACTTCTATGCAAAAGAAAGATAAAGCAAAAGATTTTGGGGTCACCGGAGTCTATTTCCTCATTAATCTCCTCTTATTTCTTCCCAAAAGAAATGTATCTATATATGTGTATGCAGTACTGCTTATCTTTGTGGATTTCCCAAAAACCCTCCAATATTAACCTCTGGCGTGGTACTTATGCCTTACTAATTTATGGGTCCAAAAAAAGCTTTGATCAGAGCTGAGGCAAGGAATATTTCGTCAAAGACAAACTATCACTTACCGTCAGATAATTCTGCTTTTCATTCCGGACAGCCCCCAGATTGAAGGGAATTTCTGGCTTCTACGACCACCCAGACAGGTTTTAGGTAATGCAGGAAACTTCCGTTGACCCCTATCAGGCCCGGAGATTACACTTCGATATCTATATTGCGGACTCAGAGTACCATATTTATGCAGAATTCAAGGAAACAAGGAGGAGTTATGATGCTTAACACGTATACATAAGAAATAGCTTCAGTCAATATTCTACGTCATAGCTAGTGAACATAAGCCAAAATTCACATCTATTTTACTACAAAATATATATGTATTCTTGAACAGATGTTGTTATCTTATCTAAAACAAATGCAAGTCCAAGCTAGGTCAAAGTCCACAGACTAAGAATACCTTGTGAGAACGTTATCTATAGATAACAGTTTAAACATACGTGGGTTTCACCTTAAACTCATATATTGAGAATCACTCTTAAAACTAAACTAAAACAAGATGGAGTCTATCATGCTATCATTCCTTACAGGCACCCTTGGTGCATCAGGAATCAGATATCTATTTTCTTTTTTGTTAATTATTCCGGCTTGGTATGCAGCTCTAATCATCAGTTTGAGTTTGGCCTTATATTTATTGGTGGGATTTCCTTTTAATTCTTCATACGTTTCAGTATCTGAAACTAAACGATTCAATTCTGAAAGATAATCGCCTTTATTCAATATGACGACCCCCCCTCCCCCTTTGTCTGCCTGTCTAATAACTATGTCTTTTTTTTGTTCTAATAATAATAGACCTTTTACAATATCTTTTTTCTGTCTACTTGGACGAATATTGAGGTGTTTCAAATCTTGTTCCACTAAAGACTTGAACACCTCAACGAAGTGGTTGTTAGACACCTTGGGGTTGAAAATATAGTTATTTCTTAAATTGGTATGAATGAATTCCTCATCTGACTCTCTGGAAGGTAAACAATTTTTAACAAAAAATTTTTTAATATTAATCTTACGGATGAACTTTTGAAAATCAATAAAAACATTAAATTTATTAAAATCCTTATCAATTGCGTATTTTAGTCCTAGTTGAAGAACTTTGTTTTCATCGTCTGAGAAAATGGCGTCACTAAGGTTAAAAATGCCAGCTGCTAGATTTCTCGTTTTCTCTTTCCGTTTCCCCCCTCGGCACCCTCTGGTTCTCCGTTTCTTAAATCTTGGAAGAAGGGGGGTTGGGCCATGGGGTACCATGGTCTCCATTCCTCCTCCCTCTGATCTTGGGGATAATTGCCCCTCCCTCTGCCTCTGGGGTTGGAACCTCCTCTGGCTCGCCAGGGGGGACCTCCATACCACCTTTTCTGAAAATCCCCTCTTTGATTACTGGGGTGACCACCTCTACCTCTGGGGGGGTATTGGTTGTTATAATATGGGGTCCATGAAGGGCCTCCATAACCCCCTCTAGGATCATGTCCTCTATAATTAGAAGGGCCCGGGGTTTGTTGAGAATATTCCTGTCTCAGAGGCTCAAATCTATTTGAGACAGGAACTACATATTGAGGAGCTGGTGATTGGGTAGAGCCTCTACCTCTGCCATGTTGATCAACCCTTGTAGAATTGTTCCATTGGCCTTCATATTGTACATGACGGACAGGAGTTTTAGGAGGAACAGATCCCGCATCCATGTCCGACACATCATCACCCGGGATGCTGGATAGTTCCTCTGCCAACTCCTGTCATCTGTAGACCTTATTGGATTTGTAATCGTTAATATCTCTGACATATTTTTTCATTTTTTTCTTCTGTAGATCTTTATCTAGTTTAATGACAAAATCCTGCAATTGTTTCATTTTTTCTTTATAGTCACCTGTGGTAATAGAGGGTCCTAATTTAGACTTAATGGCATTAATGTTAGCCTTCAACAGTTTGAGTTTTTTCTCCTTCCTTGCTATGATAATTTGTAACAATTTCTTTTCAGCATGATTAAAGAAGGAGAACCATTCATCCTCTAAATCTTTGTCTGTCATGCCATCATTAGGGCCTATGTCCCACCTAAGTCTTCTTGGGGTGATGTTTTCTTTGAGATATTTGTTGAGAGTGAAAACATCCCACCAAGTCTTAACCTGTTTATCCAAAGCACCCTTAAGGTGTTTGAAATCTTGATTAATGTCTGTATTAGTATTGGTTTGTGAAAAGAAAGTGTCAACATCAAGCTGTCTGTTGTTAACAAATGTGAAAATTTCCATGGCTGCAAAGTGCACTCAAATGTGAGAAAAATGACAAACAAAACTTAATAACCTGCGCCAAATGGAATATAGTACTAAATAAACATAAACTGTGAAAGTCGCATAAAATGCGATAAAATAATCATGTGACAAACACTACTGCTGCTGCTGCCTGAAAAGGTTAAATAAACCTTGAAAAATGGAATATAAGGAAATAGAGGCTGCGCTAGCAAATGTGACTCACCACTGTGAGTGTAAGTGAGACATATACAAAATAATATGTATAATAGTATATCAAACAAATTGTGGAACAATGGCTACAATGTTGAAATGGTGTAAGAGGTGACTTTTGTTAAATTGATCAAATGTTGAATCACTGGTGATAGACAAAACCAATTTAGCAGACTAAAATAATTAGGATAATTAAAGTCATAAATTGCAGGTAGTCATTAGACGATGATCCCCTTTGAAACCCCACTCACCAAAACGACATGACCCACGGCTTTGCAGTCCTAGGGTCTTAGAAAGTATTTGTGAGACGGTGGGGTGGATGCTGTCAGGTATCCTATTAAAAACTTCGGGTGGACCAGCGAAGACTCCAGTTATAGATAAGTGGCGTGGAGAGGAAAAAACAAAAACAACATGTGTGGTATCGCCGTGATAAACCTGTGTAGCACTGTGCAATAGTAACTCACTACTAAGCAGACAGGGATCAGCGAGTTCCGGGTGCGCGCTTGGCGTGCGCTCCAAAGCAGAACAGGAAGCAGCGTCACTGGCTAACTGACCGGAAATTGCGTCGGCGCGTTTCGCTCCTCCTCCAGGGCGTCATCAAGGACATCACTTCCGGCCAGAGTTGAAAGCTTATAAATGCTCTAGGCGGCTGGCGCCTCCCAGTTAACCAGCCAATCCAAAAGATACTTGATTGGGCTGAATTAAACTTGCTTCCAGATTGCATCATTTCCTATAGTCAGTTGCTCATTGAAAACTTTATTGGCAAATTAACAACATGACGGAACATGATAAGCAAGATACAAAGTATAACAGAATAAAGCTTTTTGGTATATAATCGATATCTCAGATACCGTTAGTAAAAAAACAACAATTGATAGGGAGATAATGGATAAAAACCAAATGATTTGATGTTAAAACAGATGATGATAAATCATTCAGATACTAATTTGAAATAGATAATAATAATGAAAAAAAGTAAAAAAATAAATAAAAATAAAAAATAATAGAAACAAAAATAAAACAAAAGTAAAAAATAAAAATAGGATAATAAAATAAAATAAAATAAAAATAAAAATAAAAATGTAATAAAAATAAAATAAAAATAAAAATAAAAATAAAAATAAAATAAAATAAAATAAAATAAAATAAAATAAAATAAAATAAAATAAAAATGAAAATGAAAATAAAAAATCACTTGGAAAATGGAAATTGATATAAAATTTATAGTTTACCAATTAGACAAAAAACAATTCAGATCTAAATCAATATTGAGGCCATGCGGGTGGAGAGTACCTAATCTATGGATCCATTGGGTTTTGTTTCTAGATATCGCCTGTTTCAGATTAGAGCCCCGCCAATGGGGTTCTACCCTATCTATACCACAGAATCTCAGACCTCTAGGGTCACGATTGTGAAAAAGTCTGAAATGGTTGGATAAACTATGATGTTTAAAACCCTTTTTAATTCTATTCATGTGTTCCCTCAGTCTGATACCTAATTTACGAGTGGTCCTACCCACGTACTGAAGGCCACATGGACAGGCCAGGAGGTAGGTAACGTGAGTGGTCGCACAAGTGATACATTTTTTAATTTCGTACGTTTTGCCTTGGGTCAGAGATGCAAATTGTGTAGTTTTTCTTATCCTATGTTTCGAGGTACGACAAACCACACATCTCCCACAGCTAAAAAAGCCAGTTTGATCTAGAAAAGTGTATCGCTTTTCGAGGGGATTGACGACATTGTGTGCCAGCTGAAGTCGTAGAGTGGGTGGTTTAGTGTAAATGAATTGAGGCACCGGAGGAAGAATTTTTTCAAGTTCCCGGTCTTTGTGTAGTAATGGCCAATGGTTCTTCACAATTTTCTCAAACTGTTTGTACTGTCTAGTGAAACCAGTCATGAAGGCAGTACCGTATTCTTTCTTAGTAGTCTTGGTGCCACTCAGAAGAGACTCTCTACTTACATTTCGGATGTTATCTCTAATATTAAGCAATTTGTGGTGGTTATAACCTTTCTCTTTGAACCTATTACAGATGATATCACTTTGGATTTCATAATCCTTGATGTTTTTACAGTTTCTACGTATTCTTAATAATTGGCTTTTAGGTACACCTCTTAACCATCTTGGGTGATGGCAACTACTTAGAGGTATATATCCATTACGGTCGACTTCTTTGAAAAAAGTCCGGGTAGAAAGTCTACCGTGGTCCTTAAAGATCACCAGATCCAAAAAATTGACCGATTCCAAATTAGAAACATCTGTGAAAGAAATTCCATATGGATTGGCACCTATCTTTTGTAAAAAATTCAGAAAACTATCTTTTGATCCTGCCCATATGACAAATATGTCGTCAATATAACGCTTATAGAACCTCAGATGAGGAATATCCTGGCCATAAATGGCCTGTGAATCCCACCAACTCATAAAGAGATTGGCAACTGAGGGGGCGTATTTAGCACCCATGGCCACTCCTTTCTTTTGTCTATAATATTTTCGTTCGTGCCAGAAAAAATTATGACTCATAATTGAAAAGTGTCGCGTGCATTTGTATTCTGCCCCCTTTATTCTGATACCCCTAACTAAAATCTAGTGGAACCAATTGCCTCCAAAAGTCACCTAATTAGTAAAAAAAATCCACCTGTGTGTGATTTAATCTCTGCACAAATACAGCTGTTCTGGGAAGCCCTCAAAGGTTTGTTAGAGAACCTTAGTGAACAAACAGCATAATGAAGGCCAAGGAACACACCAGACAGGTCAGGGATATAGTTGTGGAGAAGTTTAAAGCAGGGTTAAGTTATAAAAATATATCCCAAGCTTTGAACATCTCACGGAGCACTGTTAAATTCAGCATCCAAAAATGGAACGAGGATGGCACAACTGCAAACCTACAAAGACAAGGTAGTCCACCTAAACTGACAGGCTGGACAAGGAGAGTATTAATCAGAGAAACAGCCAAGAGGCCCATGGTAACTCTGGAGGAGCTGCAGAGATCCACAGCTCAGGTGGGAGAATCTGTATACAGGACAACTATTAGTGGTGCACTCCACAAATCTGGCTGTCATAAAAGGGTGTGACCAGATTGTGTGGACTGCAAAGGAGGAACCCAAAACTAATGTAAAAGTAAATAAGAATAATGTTTATTAAGATAAGTGATATATAAGTAGACACCCCAAAATACAAACAGTGCTCAGCCACAAACAGAAACCCACAGACAACAGATAAATATATACAGGCACGGGGAAGTACCGAAATCAACACGTCAGCCAGGCCAGGGTCATACACGGGAAGATCAATAGATAACAAGGGCAGTTCCAGAATCACAAACGATAGCCAAGCCAGGGTCATACACGGGAGATCAGCAGATGAACAAGGGCAGGACGGGAGAGGGAAAATAAGGATGGGAAAGACAACAAGAACTCAGGAACACAGGATAGGATCAGGATGGGATGGGATGGGATCAGGTCACAGGATCAGGTCACAGGGCGCATGGAAGAGAGATACCAAGGCAAGCGTGAGAGGGCTGGTCGGGTATTTATAAAACTGCCAGTGATTGGCCTCATGTGACAGCTGAGCGCAGAAAGAGCTGTCTGCTCCACACTGCCGGGATCCATCCGCTGGTGGACGCCAGTACTGCGGCCCAAAGATGACATAACCCCAGCAGGGAAAGCCTCTCCTGACAGTTACAAACTGCCAGGAGACACCTGCTGATGGACCACAGTACTGCACGCCAAATAGTGGATCTTACCAGCGGACGGATCCATTCCTGACACTGGCCTTTATAGAAGAGTGGCAAAAAGAAAGCCATTGTTGAAAGAAAGTATATAAAAGGTAATCTTGCGCCAGCACACCAAATGGCAACTAGGGAAATGCAGCGCACACTTAGGGGAAATGTCTGAACCCAGAGAAGATAGATAAACAAGAGGATAGTGGCGCGCAAATAATCTAAGCTAAACTATATGTTAAAAAGACAAGAAACGATCAGGTAATAGAGGTAAGGAGATCCTAGTTAAAATGTCCTGGTTAAAACAGTATAAAACACATCATGATGGATAAAAATATCAATAAATAATATATCAAATAGATAATTGCAGTGCTTCTTGTTGTGCGTATACTGACGTGACAATAAAAAAACAGTAATAAAATCAATCCTGGCTAAAAATGTATAGTAGATAACGCAGTGACCTGATAAAAAGTAACAGTGCATCCAAGTGTGCATAAAGCAGTGATCCAAATAAATGGTTAAATAAACGTGATAAAAAATGCATCAAAGTATGAATCCAAATGTGCATAAAAAGTATAACGGTAATCCAAAAAATAATAATCAAAGAACTTGATTGATTAATATATCAAAATTGTGATATAAGAGAATAAACAGCAATAATTGCTAAAGTGATAAGGTGCAAAAAATAATTTTTTTCTCCGGATGCCACGGAGGAAATACTAGATAGTGGTGGTCTCAGATGTGTACCACATATGCCGTAATAAATGGCTATAGTGAAGATAAATACAGAATAAATATATAAAGGCGATACAAAATCGATAAATAAATAAATTGTAACTGGTGAGTGGCGATAAATAAAGTTGCAAAGAAATACATTTCCAATCAGGGATCCATATATATCAGTGGTGCAGTATGGAAGCGGTATCTTCAGCCCAAAGAAAGAGTGTCAGTGCTGAGATATAGGCTGGTGACCGGAAGCAATCTATGAATTCCTGTGCAGTGATCCGTGAATTTCCGTGCAATCCTATAAGGGATAGGGGTGGCCCCTTACCTTACAGCTGTAAGGTTACAGCGGTGTGATATGGGTCTTTATGGTCCTTGGTGACCTTCCTCACGGGTGGGGGGGGGGTTTCAGCTGCGTGTCCCAGGTACTTCCTATCAGCTTGCTCTTTTTCCAGGCAGGGGGGAGGGGGGTTTTCACCTCAGTATGTATAGGAAATGAAATGCCTCATAGTGTAGTATGTCAAGTAAAAAGTATTTATTTCCAATGTAACATTTAAAAATGGGTACTCACATCTAACAGGTAAATACAAGTGCAGGGTACAAACGAGCTCCAACGGAAGTGACGCCATCGAGCTCGGAGCTCGTTTGTACCCTGTATCACTGCACAGGAATTCATAGATTGCTCCCGGTCACCAGCCTATATCTCAGCACTGACACTCTTTCTTTGGGCTGAAGATACCGCTTCCACGCTGCACCACTGATATATATGGATCCCTGAATGGACATTTATTTCTTTGCGACTTTATTCATCGCCACTCACCAGTTACAATTTATTTATTTATCGATTTTGTATCGCCTTTATATATTCTGTATTTATCTTCACTATAGCCATTTATTACGGCATATGTGGTACACATCTGAGACCACCACTATCTAGTATTTCCTCCGTGGCATCCGGAGAAAAAATTTATTTTTTGCACCTTATCACTTTAGCAATTATTGCTGTTTATTCTCTTATATCACAATTTTGATATATTAATCAATCAAGTTCTTTGATTATTATTTTTTGGATCACCGTTATACTTTTTATGCACATTTGGATTCATACTTTGATGCATTTTTTATCACGTTTATTTAACCATTTATTTGGATCACTGCTTTATGCACACTTGGATGCACTGTTACTTTTCATCCAGTCACTGATCGCGTTGTCTACTATACATTTTTAGCCAGGATTGATTTTATTACTGGTTTTTTATTGTCACGTCACTATACGCACAATCAGAAGCACTGCAATTATCTATTTGATATATTAT
The DNA here is from genome assembly GCA_028564925.1 of Lithobates sylvaticus. Classification (NCBI taxonomy): domain Eukaryota; kingdom Metazoa; phylum Chordata; class Amphibia; order Anura; family Ranidae; genus Lithobates; species Lithobates sylvaticus. Next base: position 267,580,891 of record CM053028.1, on the reverse strand, counting down.
TTATTGATATTTTTATCCATCATGATGTGTTTTATACTGTTTTAACCAGGACATTTTAACTAGGATCTCCTTACCTCTATTACCTGATCGTTTCTTGTCTTTTTAACATATAGTTTAGCTTAATTTATTTGCGCGCCACTATCCTCTTGTTTATCATTGTTGAAAGAAAGCCATAAGTCCTGTTTGCAGTTTGCGAGAAGCCATGTGAGGGGACACAGCAAACATGTGGAAGAAGGTGCTCTGGTCAGATGAGACCAGAATTTAACATTTTGGCCTAAAAGCAAAACACTAATGTGTGGCGGAAAACTAACACTGCACATCACCCTGAACACACCATCCCCACCGTGAAACATGGTGGTGGCAGCATCATGTTGTGGGGATGCTTTTCTTCAGCAGGGACAGAGAAGCTGGTCAGAGTTGATGGGAAGATGGATGGAGCCAAATACAGGGCAATCGTAGAAGAAAACGTGTTAGCCCTCCGATTTTTTCCGACGGATTTTGTCCGAAACTGGTGTTGCATATACACGGTCGGACAAAGTTGTCGGAAAATCCGATCGTTTCAAACGTGGTGACGTTCGTTGCGTACTACGGAACTACGTAGAGGCTAGTAGCCAATAGCTTTGGTCTCGTAATTTGATCTGAGCATGCGTGGCACTTTGTCCGTCGGAATTCCCTACACACGATTGGAAAAAGTCTGATCGGATTTTGTTGTCGGAAAATTTGAGATCCTGCTCTCAAATTTTTTCCGTCGGAGATTCCGAGGGAAAAAGCCCTCTAGAGCCCACACACGATCGGATTTTCCGACAACATAATCCAATCGGACTTTTTCCATCGGAATATCCGACCGTGTGTACGGGGCATTAGAGTCTGCAAAATACTTGAGACTGGGGCAGAGGTTCACCTTCCAGCTGGACAATGACCCTAAACATGCAGCCAGAGCTACAATGGAATTGTTTAGATCAAAGCGTATTCATGTGTTAGAATGGCCCAGTCAAAGTCTAGACCTAATCCAATTGAGATTCTGTGGCAAGACTTGAAAATTGCTGTTCACAGATGCTCTCCATCCAATCTGACAGAGCTTGAGCTATTTTACACAAAGAAGAATGGGCAAAAATGTTATTCTCTAGAAGTACAATGCTTGTAGAGACATCCCCAAAAAGACTCACAGTTGTAATTGCAGCGAAAGGTGGTTCTATAAAGTATTGATTCAGAGGGGCTGAATACAAATGCACGCCACACTTTTCAAATATTTATTTGTAAAAAAAATTGAAAACCATTTATCATTTTCCTTCCACTTTTTATACAATTATGTGCCACTTTGTGTTGCTCTATCAAATAAAATCACAATAAAATACATTCACATTTTTGGTTGTAACATGACATTAAAAAAAAAAAAATTTCAAGGGGTATGAATACTTTTTCAAGGACTATATATATATATATATATATATATATATATAAAATCTCAAATAATGGGTTGAGTTACTTCCCTTTTATCTATGTGCTTTCCTGGAGCAGTGTCATGGCGAGCTCCCAATGATCCACTAATATTCAGTAGAAAAAGATGATGCAAAAGTTTTTTACTGAAGAATCTTCAAGACATATATAATGTGGCAGCTACTGTACAGTTACGAGCATACAAAGCTCTTTATCGGGCTGTGTGCAACAAACTGAAACAAACATCATACCTGTATACCAACACCACAAGATGAGAGAGCCCGGAGCAATACATGCAATGATATGCAGAGGGCGGATATGGTGGGGTTCACAGGAGATATGAACTTTTGAAAGTGGGAGGTAGTATAGTGCCGAGGGGGAGGGGCAGGGGAAAGTAATGTAGATCCCCTCTGTGAGCTCTGAGTCAGCAGAACATGGGGAGAAGTTCAGCTAGCAGCAGCATGGCAGGCAAAGAGCACATCCTAGCCCAGCTCAGGGCTCAGGCCGAGGTGAGAAGCACAGCATGGCTGGAGGAGTCACTGGGGGCATTAATCCCTGTTATGGAGCCAGAGACTGAGGATGGGGGGAGGAGGGGGGCTTGCACCAGGAGATCCAGGCCACCAGAGAGATTATCACCTGACCTCATGGCGGCATCCCAGTGGGGGGGCGGCAGCACGGCGGGCCGCTCGGTGGCCCCTCCAGCTAAGAGGGTGGCAGGAGCAGGGGGGGCAGCCCTGTGCAGGCACCCACACACCATTCTGCAGCAGCCCAGTGGACTACCAGGGAGAGGAACATGGTGGCCAGGCCCAGCAGGCGAGGAGAGTCAGCAAGCGCAGGCCCCACCCCCAGGACAGCGATCCGGACGTCTGATGGGGACAACAGGGACAGAGGCAGGATCCCTGGGCCTTCACCAGGCGCGGCAAGGGATAACCCCAGGACAGGTCAGGGGCACCCTGGGGCAGCAGCATTGGGAGCGGAGGCCCCCAGGACTGTGGTATTGGGCACCGGTCCTGGCAAGGCTGTCCAAAAATCAGTCGGAGGCCACGCAGCGTGGAGGCGGAGTCGCATGACGCCTGAGGAAGGGGCAGCCATGACAGAGCAGGTAGGCGGGCCATCTTCGTCCGAAGAAGACTGTGCAGAACCCGGGCCATCAGAGGATGCGGCAGGGTCGGCAGAAGACGCAGTTCCCCTTCCGATGGTACCAGCAGCGGTGGAGAACAGACAGTCCGCTGATGGGGCTTCTCCTGTGCAGCCCTGGAAGTCACCTTTAAGTTTACCTGTTTTCGGTGTGTCGGCTAGTGGGGGGTTCAGGGAACAGGCAGGATGTGGGGGGCATGCTGCGGGGACAGTGGAGCCAACTCGGGAGTCGGCGGGTTTGTTTGGTTTCCTGGCGGGTATAAAAGATTTGGTGTCCAGGTTTGAGCTGGCTGCAAAGAGAACAGTGGGGCCGACAGCGGCATGAGTCTCTCCGATGGCAATTTCAGGTGTGACGGCTGAAAAAGAGGTTCCACAGGTTACACCCCAGCTACATGTCTCTTGGTTGCTTTCTTTATACTGCTCCTAAATGTGCTTTTTTACTTTTTCCGCTTAAACAAAAGTGATAGAATTATATTTTTCTACAATAATACTCAGGAAAACAGCCTTAAAACTCGCAATAAAAATTGCATCTTATGGACTGATCCCTACCTATCACTGGACTATAATCAAGCTCTAATTGAAGAGCTATGCAACCTGCAGCCAACAGGGAAATATATCCCAACCTACTATCAGCTGCTTAGCCAGCATTTAATCTGCATTATAAATTGCATCTTCATGGACTGCTTTATGCCACTGGATTTAAATTAATCTACTAATATAGTGTGATGTCATTAGCAGCCATTTGGGGATTATATCCCACTCTTTACCAATTGTCTAGGTAGCGTAGCTTTCTCCATACCCCAACTGATCACTCATGTGCCAATGTATAAATACGACCACACTGTGGTTTAATACTTTGATATCCCACTTGGGAACATTGACACATTAGTGACAAAGGAGGTGCCTCCAACCGTCACTGTTGCATGTTTGTCTATATATTTTTTTGTTTGTCTATATTTGTTGTGTGTTCTATATGTAGCCCCGGGGGGGTGGCTATTTTAAACCTAAGGATATATTCTATGAATGTGATATGACAATTTCTGTCGTTTCCAACAGCAATGTTATAATTCTTTATTATTAAATTAGTTTTTCTGACAATTATCGACTAATAATTTTCAACTCCTTTTGTCTATGATATCTGCACTAGCTTCTTTTCACTCATTTTCATATGGGATTGCCTTTTTCTTTGGCATCCCCTATGAAAAACTGAGTGGTTTCTTTTCATATATGCGTTTATTGGCTACGATATCAATCCTTCTAAAAACACATCGGCGGGGAGTGGCCAGATAATGGCGGAGTAGAGAGACACGCTGGTTGAGCACGGACTTCACCCTCCAGCGTCCCAGTCAAGCTACTAAACTTCTGCTAAACTTCCCTGAAACCCCTACGAAACAGTATGCCAGCAAACAGATCTGAATAGATCTTAATGAAGCGGTAACATGGCAGACTGAGGACCCGTTCTGACATGGCAGATTGACGGCCCGCTCTGACTACCAAGCACGGACGCTCACACTAAGCGGACAGCTGAAGCTCAGACCACACAGATTGCAGAGGCTGGTGTGTGTGGCGATACTTGCGGCTGGATACGGACCATCGGGTCTCCCTCACCTGACTCTTACTGAGAAGCACTAAGTGCCGAGAGGAATGTAAAGTGGAGAAGCAGGAAGTAGAACGGAGCGGAGAGGAACGAATCCTGCGCTGCAGACCTCTGACCTGGGACCTGGGACGAAGCATCTTATCTTCAGCAAGCGAGGTAAGCCTGAAGGAGGGGGGGTGCATAACGGAGCAGATTTGCACAGATGCGTGGTGACCGCTGGGACTGTAGAGACTGTAGAGACTGGTAACGATCTCTGAAAGTAAGTGTGCGGCACCCTATAACTTCCCCCCCCCCCCCACGGATCAGCAGCTTGCATATACAAGTGGACACGTATACTATCCGCAATAATAAACCGTAAAGCACCTTTTGAAAACAGATTGTGGAGTTGTCAGAGGGAAGTAATTATTAAGCAGAAGCCTGCACACTGTGGAGCGGGGTGACTTTGTGGGAGACCTGACCCCCTAGGGGGATGCACAGTACGAGAAAGAAAAGGGAAGAGAAACCTTGCCATAGAGACCCCGGCAGCAGGAGATTAAGGGTTACTTCCCGCGCACCCGGGCAGCAGTGCGGGCATCTACATTGGAGACTAGGGAGATCACAGGTACCGAGATACCAATGGCAGCACCCCGGATGAGTCTCCCCCTTGAGCCAGCGATGGTGCCGGTTAATGAGAGAGGAGATGGGAATAGGGGGGAGCAAGTAACTGACATACCAGGGGATCTGAGGACCATCTTACAAGCCCTCCCCACCAGGCAGGAGTTGGAAGCACATTGGAAACTAATGGAAGCATTGGTGTCCCGTCTTGAAGAAAGTCATACACGGGAAATGCAGTCTGTCCGTACAGAGGTTCAGACTTTAACAAACAGAGTAAATGAGGAAGGGTCAGCTATAGGAAGATTGGAGGCGCGAGTATCAAAATTAGAAAAGGTACAGTCAGCCCAAGATTCCAATATTCAAATAAAAATTGAAGAGATTGAGGACCGAAGTAGGAGGAATAACTTGAGATTCCGAGGTATTCCTGAGAACATCGGCGAAGAACAATTATATCAGACCGTGGTTAAGATTTGTCAGGAAATAGGCGTAAGCACCGCCCCCAGAGAGATCGAATTCGATCGATTGCACAGAGCACCGGGACCCAGATCGATAGATCTGACTAGGCCCAGGGATGTAATTGGTCGCCTACACAGGTACTCCCATAGAGAGCTGATCAGCAGGAAAGCATGGGAGAAAGGCCCGGTAATATACGAGGGGGAAAGGATCAACATACTTCCAGACCTATCTCGAGCTACACTTCAAAGGAGAGCACAACTGTGGCCACTATTAGAGAAGATAAAATCTGCAGGGGGGACATATCGCTGGGGGTACCCGATATCTCTAACAATTAGGATGGAAAAAGGGACTTTCTTACTACAATCACCCGCAGATCTCCCAGCTCTATTTTTGTTTTTGGGAGTTGAGAGCTGCGAGGTCCCAAATTGGCTTTCGCCAATTAGGAAAAGATTACCTAAAGGAGGAGCCCCAAGGTTTGAAATGTCAATATCCCCAAACAGAGCAGTCGCGCAGCAATCACTGCAAACACCAGAGGAGGAGATATCTTAAACCTGTCTGGAGTTAAAAGGACAGCCTCACCTTCCTACTACAAGACCCTTTTTTTTTTTTTTTTTTTTCCCTCTCTCTGTAGCGGGGTGTTTTTTTTTTTTCTTCTTCCCTTCTGCAACAGAGCAGGAATTAATATAAAATGACAGAATGATAAATACAAATATGTAAATCTTTCTCTATCTGAATGAATATGATTTATGAGGTCTAAACGGGTGTATAGATATACATGTATATGTAGATTATTACATATTTGTTTGTTGTTTTTTTTTAGATCTGGAGGTTTGTGTTTTGATCACTGCACTGTAGCACTTAAAATAGGTGCTTTCCTTTTCCCTTTTTTTTTTTTTTTTTTCTTCTCCTCCCCTTTTTTTTTTTCAGTAGAAGACATAGACAGTATCAGGCGAATAGAGTACCTAAAGTTAAATGGGAAGAGAGACTTAAGAGGAGGAGGGGTGGAGAGAGGATATCCCCCCCCCTCTTCTGAGACGTTAAAGAGGACTGACGATGATGAATAAGAGGGGAGAGGGGAATTTCAGTGCGGAGCCGAAGCAGGAAGGAGAAACTGGAGGCAGGGAGGTGGTGTAGGGAACACATATGTGTATGGGTATGATATATGTATGTCTGTATATATATATATATATATATATATATATATATATGTATGTATGTGTATATATATATATATATATTTTTTTTTTTTTTTTTATATATTTTTTGTGTGAAGCACAATAAGGCCTAGTCTAGGGCTCATATCACTATAGTATGTAATGATAAAAAAAAAGAAAGAAAAAGGGCAGGTTCACTAGATATGTTAAGGTATGCGTTTATAAATGGATATTTTGATATATAATGCACATATAGAAAGCACTGAATTACATAACACAGGCACTAGTAGTATGGTAAATAGATACACTAAAAGGAGAGATTCTCCCTTAACTTTTGTCTCCGTTTTTTTTTTTTTTTTTTTTTTTTTATGTGGAATTGAAGTGAAGTATAGAATAGAGGTGTTTGTGTTTTTTTCTTTTTATTTATTTTTTTTTTTTTTTTCTTGGTCGCACTTTTTATACCTATACCACCATATGCCCTGCACTAGGACCTCCCGATTGCTGAGGGCCTGTTACTGATTCCCTGAATACCAAGATAGCTATAGATTTAGAGAAACTAAGAGAGATCAGAGGGAACGGATATGGAGGAAGAAGAGAGGGAAAGGTAAATCCCTTTCTTTCCCGAAGGAGGGGGGGAAGGAGGAGAAGGAGGAAACGAATGAGAGGGGGCATCATTTTTATTTTTCTTAGTTCTTCTGGGTATGATTATATATAGTGCTCCTGGATCATCTCGGGTTTCCCCCTCCCCATCCCCCCCCCCCCCCTTTTTTTTTTTTTTTTGTTTTTGCTTGTAGGTGACGTTAATTATGTGCTACATAGAGTTAAGACTTAAAATGTATATAATAAAGTATAGGCTGTAATGTATAATACGAAGTTGGGACCAATAAGAATCTGGGAACACTGGAGGGAGGAGTGTAGTGCACCCCCGCCTATTTTTTTTGGACCACCCCCCCCCCCCCCCCTAGGATTGCACTCACTTAAGTGGTAATTTGTACGTGAGTGCTTATATTTTCAACCTTTGTATCCCTCTTCACAGGGAAGAGGGAAGGACGAGAGGTTACTGGAACCTCTTGTCCCAATATCAGAGCTAATAGAGCTCTGGTAGGTGGGGTTTTTTTTTTTTTTTTTTATTACGACAGAAGGGGAAATGGAGGAGCTGAAGATTATATCTATAAATGCTAAAGGGCTTAACACCCCTGAGAAACGGAGGATGCTCCTCCAAGACTTGAAACGATCACATTCCGATGTGGCATATATCCAGGAAACCCACTTTAAAGAAGGAAAGATACCACCCATGAAAAATAATCTTTTCCCCTTAGTATATCATGCATACAATAAAATATCCAAAACTAAGGGGGTATCAATTCTCATATCTAGGAATGTTCCATGGAAATTAAATGATATAAGATCGGATAGAGAGGGTAGATTCCTGTTTCTTAAAGGTATGATCGGCAGTATTAAAGTAACTATGGCTACGATATATGTTCCGAACTGTAATCAAGACCAATTTATATGTTCTACCATTAATAAATTAATGGAATTTACTGAAGGCAGGCTTCTCTTGGGGGGAGACTTCAATCTCTCATTAGACCCTAAACTAGACACATCGGAAGGTAAAACATCGATTACAAAGGGTAGACGTAAAAGGGTCTCACAAACACTTCATAAATATCAACTCACAGATGTATGGAGACTGTTTCATCCAGACGAGAAGGACTATACCTTCTATTCCAACCCACATAAGGTGTACTCGCGTATTGATCTGTTTATCATCCCACATCAAATGTTACCGGAGATTAAAAAAGTAGATATAGGTAACATCACATGGACTGATCACGCTCCGGTCACACTGATATGGACTATGACTAAATACCCCTCCCCGAAAAATAGACAGTGGCGACTTAACGAGAGCTTATTAGAGGATAAGCTAGTAATGGACGAGGTGATTAAAGAACTACAGTACTACTTCCAATATAACACCACACCAGAAGTTGAGGAAAGGATAATATGGGAAGCACACAAAACAGTAATAAGGGGGATTCTCATAAAACATGGTTCCAGAATTAAAAAGGCCAGGGAAGCAGAATTAACTAAACTAATGGGTAATATACAGGACCTAGAAATACAACACAAACAGAGAAAGACAATAAAGGTGGAGACTGAGCTTCTCAATCTACGGAGACAAGTAACTGCCCTCCTTCATTACAGGGCTAAGGCAGCAATGCAGTTAAGTCGGAAATATTATGAAACAGGAGACAAATGTGGACGCTCACTAGCTAGAGCTCTACAAGAACAACGGGTAAAATCCTATATACCATATTTGGTAGATAGAAAAGGACGGAAGGTTTATAAACCTAATGAGATTGCGTCAACATTTCAGGAATTTTATAAATTACTATATAACTTACCTAGAGAGAGACCGGAGCAATATAAGATCGAAGAATATATATCCTCATCAGGTATCCCCCAGTTATCAGAACAAGTCCGAGAGGAACTGGGAGCGCCTATCAGAATAGAGGAACTGCAAGAAGCCATAAAATCTACTAAACCAGGGAAATCCCCGGGCCCAGATGGGTTTTCCTTAAAATACTACCAGTTACTCCTACCTCAATTAGGGAGGCAGATGATACAAACATTCAATACATTGGGATATGAGACGGCACTATCACCAGATACTTTGAAAGCACACATTACGGTGATACCTAAAGAAGATAAAGATCCATCAGCATGTGGTAGCTACCGCCCCATCTCCTTATTGAATGTGGATGTTAAATTATTTACAAAAATCCTCGCCACACGTATTCAACTACATTTAACCGACCTGGTCCATCTAGACCAGGTGGGTTTTATACCAAATCGAGAGGCGAGAGACAATACTATTAAAGTTTTAAATCTCATCCACCTAGCAGACACTTCAAATACCCCTTCAGTGTTCCTGAGCACGGATGCCGAAAAGGCGTTCGATCGGGTTAATTGGACGTTTATGTTCTCGGTTTTAAGGTATGTAGGAATGGGAGAGAAGATGGCTGGATGGATTTCGAGTGTATACTCGAAGCCCAAAGCACAAATTAAAGCCAATGGTTGTCTATCAGAACCCTTCCCTATCTCAAATGGAACCCGCCAAGGGTGTCCTTTGTCTCCCCTCCTTTTCTCTCTTTCATTGGAACCATTCCTCTGTAAGATAAGGCAAAACCCTGACATCTCAGGGATACAAAAAGGGAAATCACATTATAAAGTATCCGCTTATGCAGATGATCTTATATTCTCACTTACTAAACCAGGTATATCGCTACCGAATCTTCTAAGAGAATTGGATGAATATGGTTCTCTGTCAAATTTAAAAATAAATATGTCCAAATCGGAAGCAATGGGAGTCTCAATGACGCCATCCCAGATTAAAACCTTAAAAGATAATTTCAACTTTAGATGGACGGGAACGGCCCTTAAATATCTGGGAACGTTCATACCACCTAAACTAAAGCAAACTTATGAACTGAACTTCCCTCCCTTACTTAACAGAATACAGGTATTGCTGACCAAATGGCATCAGGGCTGTTTTTCCTGGTTTGGTAGATGTAATATAGTCAAGATGACAATCTTACCTAAATTTTTATACCTTTTCCAAACCTTACCAATTCACATACCCCCTGAATTCTTTAAACAGATAAACGCGTTAGTAAACAACTTTATCTGGGCCTATAAAAAACCTAGAATACAACGCCGACTTATGAATTTGCCTAAACAGTATGGAGGGATGGCAGTACCTGATATGAAGAAATATTATCAGGCAACACACATGGGGAGACTAATAGATTGGTGCAGACACACAGATCTTAAGCTGTGGCCAAGGATTGAGCAATCACAAAGTATGATACCATTAAGGCGTGCGATCTGGTGTTATACAGATCTTACACCTACCCTCAAAAAACACCCGACCATAGGACCTACACTACGAATATGCTCCCGATTGCGCCTGAGCACCTCACTGTTACCCCCCCATTCCCCCCTTTACCCTATTATAGGGAACCCCTGTTTCCCCCCAGGACTACAAGATGGCCCATTTAGAAAACTATTAGAATCACAATGCTACCAGGCATCACACTTTGCACGATCTAGAATATGGCCATCAGTCCCGGAGTTGACATCATCAAGGGACCGGTATGACCTCGATTTTTGGAGCGGGGCACAACTTAAACACTTCCTTAATACACTACCACCCCCGGAAAGGTTTCAAAGACCACTGACCCCACTAGAGCAAATATGTGAGGACAAGGGCCCCTATCCTCATGTACTCTCACAAATGTACGCATTACTGATTGAACCACCTGAAAGGTATATCCCGCAGTACATACAGAAATGGGAGGGAGAATTAGATAGGACTTTGCAACCAACACAACAGAGACGGATTATACGAATGGCCATGAAATCATCAATTTGCACTAGGGCCCAGGAAACCAACTTTAAACTTCTAACGAGATGGTATCGCACACCCTCAGTACTTCATAAATATTACCCCTCGATCTCAGACAAATGTTGGAGATGCCTAGAAGAGAGAGGGACGCTACTCCATATTTTTTGGTCCTGCCCAAAGTTAGTCCATTTCTGGAGGGAGATACAGCGTATATCTCAGAAGTTTACAGATTACATTCTACCTGAGGACCCAGCACTATATTTACTGCACGACTCAAACATACCAGAAAAGATATACAATAACTTAATACTGCGCCATTTCTTTAATGCCGCCCGATCATGTATAGCCCGGCAGTGGAGAGATACAAGACCCCCCTGTATTTCGTCTTGGTTTACAAGAGTGGAAGAGGTAAATAGGATGGAGGACTTAATACTCTCGACGCAAAACCGACATGAGATGTACTCCAGAACATGGGCTAAGTGGAATATATTTAAACTCTCAGAGGAAGGAAAGGCCTTAGCTACCTTTAAGACAACCTAATTATGAGTCTATAATCCCCTTCTGTCGGTTATAGTTAGAAGGTTTATTTATATTTGGATTTATACTTGGATTAAAATTAGATTTTTTTTTTTTTTTTTATTATTATTTACTTATTTATTTTATTTTTATTTTTTCGGGTTTGTTGCTTTTGTCACTGTATAAGGTCACAGGGTGGGGGGGGGGGGGGGGGGGGGGTTTCGCTTAGGGTACTTGGAAAATAATATTATCCCTATATTCATGGACAACTGAACAAATCAATTTAGAACGTAGAAATTTCAATGCATAGAATAAGATTTAAAAGTACTAAGTATGGATCTCTAAATATTAATGACTCTGACGGTTAAATTGACTTATTGATACGTAATGAAGAGCCTCTGACAATCTATCTATGTATTGAATTAAATGAACTAAATGCTATGTATAATGGGATGATATAAATAAATAAAGAATTTGAAAAAAAAAAAAACCTGAAACAGGAGGTGAGGGAGAAGCTGTGGAAAGGTGAGTACGTGGAGATATTTTCATTGCTACCACTTGAGAAGTTTAATCTGGATAGGGTGAAGCCAGATGATTTGAAAAAGGAGGATGAGGAGAAGCGTAGGTACAGACTGATCCCGAGGACATTTACCAATTGGCTGCAAGCGTTTGCTATTAAGGCCAGTGTCATTGGGGAGAAGAAGCCCGAACATTGTTAGGCGTTATTCTGTTATCAGGATTCCATAGGTGAGGCATATCGAGTGTATGGAGGGATGGCGTGGCTGCGCTATGATGAGCATGTTTCGGCAGAGGAGAGCCGTCCTGCCGGCGTTGAGATGGGACCACAAGGACATCAGCTTGTGGATGCATTTGATGATGACGGCGAGGACGCCTGGGCAGTCCTTTCAAGGGGGTTGAAGGGTTTGTTGGCAGTACAATTCAGGGACCTGTAAATTCGGAGGCGGGTGTGCAAGTGTTCGGGATGCGGCGGATCACATCCAGCAAACAGATGTTCCAAACAAGGAAAGGACGGTCTGGAAAAGTTGGCAACAAGAGGGAGGACCCCAGTGATGAGGGGAAGGATGCTGCCATTCCTTGGTAGGTATCCTGACAGGCAGGCAGCCTGGTTATTGGAAGCAGGTTTTACGGTTGGTTTTAATATTCCATGTTCGTTAACGGTCATTCCGGAAGGAGGCTGCGTTGGGCAGGATGTGCGGCCATTTTCGGCCCCTCCATGGGATGATTTGGTGGTATCTCCACTGGGGTAGTGCCAAAAAAGGAGCCCAATAAGTTTAGGCTCATTCACCACCTTTCCTTCCCAAAAGGGGGGTTGGTAAATGACGCCATTTATTCAGAGGCATGCTCGGTATCGCACACTTCGTTCGATGCTGCGGTTCGCTGGGTGCGCAGGTACGGCAAGGGGGCATTGTTAGGTAAGGCGGATGTGGAATCAGCTTTCCGCCTATTGCCAGTTCACACGGACAGTTTCCAACTGTTGGGGTGTCATTGGGAGGATGGGTTTTATGTTGACCAATGTTTACCTATGGGCTGCTCCATATCCTGTGCCCTGTTTGAGCAATTTAGTTCCTTTGTGGAGTGGGTAGTGCGAGATCTGTCAGGGGTGAATTTGATAATTCATTACCTTGACGACTTCTTGTGCATAGGGCCGCCGGCTTCCAAGATATGTGCTGTACTATTAGGTACTTTGCAACATGTTGCAGACAGATTTGGCATTCCATTGGCACCAGAGAATACGGAGGGACCTCGTACGGTCATCATGTTTTTGGGCATTGTCCTGGATTCAGAATCTATGGAATGTCGGCTGCCAGAGGCGAAGTTGGTGGACTTGAGGAAGGAGGTAGCAGGCTTGCTGGGAATGTGCAAAGTTCAGTTGCGAGTGCTTCAATCAGTATTGGGCAAGCTCAATTTTGCATGCCGCATTTTGCCTATGGGAAGGGTCTTTAGCTGCAGGCTAGCAGCCAATACAGCGGGTATTAGATCGCCGACACATTTTGTGCATTTGGTGAAGGCCCACAGGGATGACTTGAGGGTATGGCATACCTTCCTGAAGTTCTTCAATGGTAGGGCGATATGGATGTCCGGACCGATCAGTAATTTTGACCTTGAACTCTTTACAGATGTGGTAGGAGCCACAGGATTTGGGGCCTATTTTCAGGGGCGATGGAGCGTGGGTCCATGGCCTAAGTCATGGGTGGCAGCAGGATTTACAAAGAATTTAGCGTTACTGGAGTTGTTTACGGTAGTGCTAGCGGTAGAACTAGTGGAAGGGACCGGAAGGTGTTTTGAGATGTTTGTAATTGAATGTTTTCATTCATGCAGTACACCTTCCGGGTGTTGAGAATGTCATAGCTGATGCCTTGTCTCCGTTCCAGTGGGACAGGTTCCGAGAGTTGCATCGCAGGATGGATAAAGAGGTCGTGAGTGGGGGGACATGGGCAGCATACCAGAAGGTCTGGAGTGAGTGGACTGAGTTTGTCAGTGGGATTGAGGCAGAGTCCACGGGTCCTGACCTTAGGTTACTGGTGGTTTACTATGTGGGAAGAAAAATGGAAGAGGGAGTGTCTGTTTCAGTTTGGAATAGGACATTAGCCGGATTGGCCTTCTGGTTCAAATTGCAGGGTCAGCCTGATTTTTCTAATGATTTTTGGGTTCAACATGCAGTAAAAGGTTACCGGAAGGCAGTGGTTCAGAAGGACACCAGGAGGCAGGTCATGTTTGAGATCATGTCAGGCATTGTGTTACGCTTGGAGGAGATGTGTTCTTCACCTTACGAGGTGATGTTGTTCAAAACTGCGTTTTTGATGGCGTTTTTTGGGGCCTTTAGGATAGGGGAACTAGTTAGTCCGTCCAAAAAAGTGCATGAGGGCATTGGGTGGCATGACGTGACCTGCGGGGAGGGCATTTTTTCGGTAATGCTGCACAGATCAAAGACGGATCAGTTGGGAAAAGGGAGGTTGGTACAGGTCTTCCCTATTCAGGACGCACAGTTGTGTCCTGTGGGGGCGGTTAGAGGGGGCGTGGCCTGGACGGAGACTGAGATGGCTGCTTAATCTTTGAGCTCCTGCGTGACCGGGACGAAATACCTACCTAACCGGGAGCCTACCGGTTCTACCCTGCTATGCACAGGTCCACCAGAAGCTCGTCCACCTCCCGCACCCCCAAGGACCCTCATACTCACCTGGGGAGGAATATCCCGGACATTTTTCGGTCCCAAAGGCCGCAAGCACCCGCGCCACTACAGGCCCAAACCGCGGCCTTGCCTGACGGACTGTCATCCGCCCTCATGCCGGGAGCGGCGTCACCTAGCCCCAGCGGGGCCCTTCCCCCCAGCCTCTTCGACCTGGAAAAGGTTGCATCTGACATAAAAAACACGGTAACGGCGGCGATTGCAGACCTGAAGGTGGATATGCAGGCCGTCGCTCACCGCATCGACAACGTGGAGCAGACCACGCAAACACATGCGGCAGCCATTCGCCAAGTACAGTCGGCGTACGACTCCCAGCTTGCCCAGGTTTTCGAGCTACACAGACACGTGGAAGACCTCGATAACCGGGGAAGGAGGCATAATATTAGGGTGCGGGGTGTCCCCGAGAGTGTCGATCCAGGCGCGATACAGCAAACCATCAGCGCCATTTTCAACGATCTCATCGAACGCCCCGCCGACTCTCCTATTGACATGGAAAGAGCTCATCGTGCTCTCCGTCTCCCACCACGCGACAATGAGCCTCCGAGAGACATCATCTGCTGCATCGTAAACTTTCCCCTCAAAGAAGAGATTCTCCGCAAAGCCAGGGAGAGGGGACGCATTCTCTTTAATGGGACGGAGGTGAAGTTGTTTCAAGACCTTTCACAAATTACCCTCCAAAATAGAAGAGCTTTACGTCCACTACTAGATACATTGAGATCCAGAAACATCCAGTATCGCTGGAAATTTCCATTTGGTCTGTCTGCATCTGCTAGGGGGCGCTCTGCCCTGCTACGCACGCCAGAGGACCTTCAGGCATTTTGCGACCAACTCGATCTACCTAGCATTGAGCTTCCCGAGTGGTACGCGCTCTACTTTCCGGCGGAACCCTGGCTTCCTGTTTCACTCAACCCATCGCCGAAAGCCTCCCGCCAGAGATCGCGCCGTCGCAGACCGGGACCGTTGTCCCCGAACGCCCGCTCCTCACGACGAGACCTGCACCAGCACAGCCCCTCGCCTCCGCACATGAGACGAGAAGAGTCGGAAGATTGAGCGATGGCGCCACGGACTGTGATCTACAACCTGTGAGTACCCTTCCCTTCACACCCTGAGCTTCCCACCCTTTACCGCACCAGAGACCCTGGACGCTCCTCTAAAAAGACCCACTAGGCCTCTATGGAATCCATCTGTTCCCCCACCCGGTTATGTGGCCTCTCCGGCAACCGACCATGCTCCATCCCAGATCTTCGTGATGTCCGGACGACTACATGTGTAGTTCCCTCCCTGGGCCCTGCCACGTTCCCCAACCATGACCACACTGCCTCTATGCAACGATCGGCTAGTGGCCCGACCATAGAACCAGCCCTCATGGAAGCCGGAAAATGCGCCAATAGGGTCGAAACCTGCAACCCTACTTTCGACGGTTCACTGAAACATACACGCCCGCAGGTCGGTCACCCCCATGCTGCCTTTAGTCCTTGATCGGTCTCTCTTGAACTATGGTATTCCCTGAATCTAGGTAAACCTGCCTGTGCCTGCTGAGGCCTCTCCACGGACACCCAGCGGATGCCTCTGACCAGAGATTGACTTTGACTCATGCTACCCGGTTGACTTTGGCACAATTCCCCCGAAAGGCACCTCCATGTACTAATATACCCATGTGGGGAGTTTTTTCTTTTTCCCCCCCTTTTTTTTTTTTCTTTTTTTTTCTTTTTTATTTGCTTTTCCCTTGTCGCTAGGCAGATGGACCCGCATCAGCTCCTCATCCCTCAAGCTCGCCTTCTCCGGGACCGCCACTGCCCGATGCCAACTTCACCTCGTCTCAGGCAATGTTTTTCTTCCTTTTTATTTATGTATTTATGTATTTACTTATTTTATTTTCTTTTCTTTGCTTTATTGATTTTGGGTGTGCATTTCAGGAATCTAGTTACCCTCACACGATCTTTTGCCAAATTACAATTCCTACCCTGCAAGATTCCAGGCAGACCCTGATTTGATGCCCCATGACTCACACCATTTCACAGGGTCCACTCATGGCGCTCTAACCAAGTGCTGCTGCCAGGGTGCCCCTCATACCAATCCCCCGCAAAGGGCCTCCTCAAGCTCCAACCCCCCCCCCCCCTTCCTTCCATCTTCCCCCCTCCCCTCCCCCCTCAACTCCCCCCCCCCACCCATTCCCCCCCTACCCCTTCCCCCCTCCCCCATACTCTTTAGCCTTTTTATTCCCTTGGAATTGCCCCCTAGATGGTCCCTGGAAGACCAACATCCTACCTTCGTTTACTCATAGGTTGTGGCTCCCACCCTTGTCCGTTGTGCACTTACTGTTTCCGAGTTGTATATTGGTTCTGTAATGTTTATTTACACTGACTCAGGCCCAGTGGCCTAAGCTTACAAAGTTATGTTGCTTAGACTGTTATGTTACCCACGTTGCTTTCTGCTACTGCTTCATATTTACGGTAGGCTCCCTAATACGCTACAATGGACCTCATATCTGATGAGGTCCTTCCTCACCACCTTTTGACTCCCGTGTCCGCAGTTAGGCTGTGGTCACCGTTCACCTTACTTCCCCCACACAGCGGTCTCGCCGAGACTTTGCTGACACACCAGGAATCTCTCCCAACCCTCCCAGGTGGATAGCAAAGCTACACCCACCTCTGGTACTTCTATCCCCCTCTGTATCTATTACTTGCTCCCCCCCCCCCTCACTTCCTTTCTTGATCCCACAACTACTCTTCTTTGCTTCCTCTCTCCCCCTTTCGTCCCCCTGACCCCCCTTCCTCCCTCTCTAACCTCCCCCTCCCTCCCACTCACTGCCCACCTTATTCCTTTCCCTCACCCCACCTACCCTCTCCTCCTAGGGGAGTGACCCTCTCTTACAGCCTCTACATAGTACCCAACTCGTGAGATAGCAGGGTACAAATCCCTCCCCTCTCCTGAACCTTCCACAATGCAGACTAATCCTACTTCTAGTAGCCCACTGACGTTGAAATGTATATCACTTAACGCGAAAGGCCTGAATGTGCCTGAAAAGAGATCTCAGGTCCTATCCTCCCTTACCAGACAAAAAGCCCATTTTATTTTCCTCCAGGAAACTCACTTTCGATCCGATGCTATCCCCAAGCTCTCTAACCACGTGTACCGCTCTGCCTTCCATGCTACTAATCCTGACGCGAAATCAAAGGGCGTCTCAATCCTGGTCTCGAGACACGCAAACTTCCTCCTGACCGATTCCCTAGTGGATCCAGAAGGCAGATTTATCTTCATTAAAGGTACATACGCCTCTAAACCAGTCACCCTGGCCAACATTTACTGCCCTAATGAACATCAAGTTACCTTTTTCCGCAAGACCTGCGCACTCCTGTCCTCATTTCAGAGCGGACTGGTTCTCCTGGGTGGCGACTTCAATGTGCCCCTGAACCCACTGCTGGATACTTCCACGGGCACGTCCTCTCTTACTTATAAGGCCCTACGCCAGATCAAGTCCCAACTCCAGACTCTGACTTTACATGACGCCTGGCGCACCCTCTATCCCTCAACCAAAGACTACACTTATTTTTCACCCCCCCACCAGAAATACTCCAGAATCGACTTCTTCTTCCTGTCCCAGACTGACCTCCCCGCCCTATACCAATCTTCCATTGAGCCAATGTTCCTCTCAGACCACCACCCCATCACAATTACCCTTTCTTTCCCGGAATCCTACCCTAGATCTAAAGTCTGGCGCTTCAACCCTGCTCTATTAAAGGACCCAGTCACCCTGGAACAGATTCGATCACGCATTAGATTGTACTTCCAGGAGAATGCCAGCCCGGACATGTCCCCTATCTCCCTCTGGGAAGCGCATAAATGCGTAATACGGGGAGAGCTGTTAACCCTCACCTCCCAGGCCAAGAAACGTCATCAGGAACGAATCAATACCCTTCTTAAGTCACTGCGTGCGCTAGAACTATCTCATAAACAGACACAAGCACAAAACACCCTACAGGAACTGATCCATACCCGCACACTCCTAGCGGATGAGTTGGGCAAACGCACGCGGAGACGTTACATTCTTGGCCAGAGGATATTTTATGAGCATGGCAACAAGAGTGGACGTCTCCTGGCGAGGTCAGTCCAATCTGCCAAACCATCACCCACCATACATGCCATACGTGACCCGAGGGGTGTCATGCTAGCCAAAAGTGAGGAAATTGCAAAGGAGTTTGAAAGTTTTTATTCTAAGCTTTACAACCTTCACCCCAGCCACCCGCCCCGCACGTCCGGAGAGACACGCCAAACGCTAATCGCAGATTTTCTTTCCCGATATAGCCCCAAACCCATCTCCTCCCAACAAGCACAATCTATGGAAGGGCAAATATCATCCCTGGAATTAGAATCTGCGCTAAAGCAAATGAAATTGGGTAAAAGCCCTGGCCCTGACGGGTTTACACTCCAGTACTATAAATCCTTTTCGGATGTCCTTAACCCCAACCTCCTACAAACCTTTAATGCCCTAGCCAACCCACAAAATCGACCACATAGGTTACTGGAAGCACATATCACGGTGATCCCGAAGGAAGGGAAAGACCCCCTCCAGGTAGCCAACTACAGGCCGATCTCACTCCTTAACGTGGATATAAAAATTTATGCCAAGATACTCGCCAACAGACTGATGCCCCTGATTCCCGGCCTTATTTCCAATGACCAGGTGGGTTTTGTCCCGGGCAGGGAAGCCCGAGACAACACCTCCCGAACTCTCAATCTACATCACTGGCTCACCTCCACCAACACACAGGGATTCATACTTTCACTCGACGCGGAGAAGGCGTTTGACAGAGTGGCCTGGGACTATATGCGGGCAGCACTATCAAGCCTGGGCCTGGAAGACCGCATGCTCTCTTCTATAATGGCACTATACTCCGGCCCCACGGCAGCTGTGAGAGTCAACGGCCACCTGTCAAACGCCTTCCCCATTAGCAATGGCACACGCCAAGGATGCCCCCTCTCCCCTCTGATCTACATCCTCACTCTCGAACCCCTTTTGAACAAACTTAGAGAAAACTCGGATATTAAGGGGGTGATGGTCAAAGGTAGGGAATTTAAAGTTGCCGCTTTCGCGGACGACATCTTGCTTTCATTGACATCCCCACGCACCTCACTCCCGTCTCTCCTGCAGGACTTGGAAGCCTTTGGTGCAATCTCGAATCTTAAGATTAATTATTCAAAATCTCACGCTCTAAATATAACCCTCCCCTCCCAAGAAGCTACACACTGCCAAGAATCCTTCCCTTTCCACTGGGAAAAAACTGCCATCACATACCTCGGAATTCGGATCCCTCCCCGCCTCTCAGATCTTTACGCTCTTAACTTTTACCCTGCCCTGTTGAGTGCCCAAACTCACCTCAAGGAATGGTCGGCTCTGAATGTTTCCTGGTTCGGACGAGCCACCCTGATTAAAATGATCATCTTACCGCGATTATTGTACCTGATCCAATCCATTCCAATGGCCATCCCCTCAAGCTTCTTTTCATCCTATCGAAAGGCCTGTTCTACCTTCCTCTGGAAGGACTCCCCTCCTAGAATTAAATACTCTAGACTCACGCTGCCTAAATCCAAAGGTGGCATTGCTCTCCCAGACCTACACAAGTACTACGTTGCTTGCCACCTTACCAGGATCGCAGACTGGAACATACACTCCCTTGAAAAGGTCTGGGTTTCCATTGAAAACGCCTTTTCGCCCACTCCACTACATCTCCTTCCTTGGCTACTCTCAAAACAATGGCCCCAACCGTTAGCCTCTCACCCATTTATCTACACATCATTATCTCTATTGAGGAAATCTCCAACGGGTAGAACCCTTGCGCCGACCCCGGGCCCAATGACTACGTTGAGAGGGAATCCAGACTTCCCCCCGGGTCTTTCACCAAACTTCCTCAAACAGGAGTGGCCCTTCCAGGACATACTCGCCGCCCAGTTCTTTGTTGAGGGCAAACTTGCCTCGATAGAGTATCTTAAGAACTTATCTAACACACTGACCTTCCCTTTCTGGACCTACAGACAACTTTGCCACTTCCTATCCACACACACTACCCAAGACAATTGGACGAGACGGCTCACCCCATTTGAAACCCTGTGCCACCGAAAGACGCCTCAACGACATCTCATTTCCCTTCTTTACGCCCTACTTGCAGAACCCAATGACTTGACCCTCTCCCCATCTCAGATCTCTTGGAATAAGGACCTGCCCGTTCCCCTGACATCTCTGGAATGGTCCAGAGTACATGAATACACACACAGGGGCTCGTTGAACGTCGCCATCCAGGAGAACGGATATAAAGTGCTGACTAGATGGTACAGAACCCCCTCCCGCCTACATAAGTTCTCACCAGCAATACCCAACACCTGCTGGAGATGTAACGCAGAGGTTGGTACCATGCTACACATCTGGTGGAGTTGCATACATATCCAACCATTCTGGACGGAGGTTCATAGACTCATTTCCTCAATTAGCACCTATACTTTAGATTTTTCCCCAGCGCAGTTTCTCCTCCACCATACATCTTTATCCAGAAAGGCCTATTACAAATCCCTGGCTATGCACATGGTCAACGCGGCCAGACTATGTATTCCCAAACATTGGCGCACTAACCAAAAGCCATCACTTAAAGAATGGTTTATGACCATTTCAAAAATATGTGACATGGAAGAGCTGATCCACATCTCACAGGAGAGATTGGAGAAATTTTCGACCACCTGGGCATGCTGGTCTCACTTCAAAACAACCCCGGAGTACAGACAACACATCCCCCCTGATTAGAGGAAACCCCCTTAGAGGGGTGGCTTGCCCCCCTTCCACCTGCGAAAACCCGTCCGAGGGGTCACTCCCCTAGCCCATGGCCCTACCCCTCCTCCTCTTCATCCCCCCCCACCTCCCCTCCATCTCCCCCCCTCTATACCTTTTTTCTACTCTTACTTGTCCGTACATCCCCCGCTAACCCCCCTCCTACTCCCTTCCTTCTTCCTCCTTACCCCCCTCCTCCCCCTCCCCTCTCCCATCCCCCTACTGCTTTGTGCCCTCCCCCCCCTCCCATCGCTCTAGCCGGCTTCCCCTCTCCCCCTTGTCTCCCCTTTACTATCCTATGATTGCCTTTCCTCAGGCACCCGACACTTTCAGTTATATAGCAAGGTTAATTTGCAGTCGGAACTGAAATCGAGATAATAAAGGCTTCGGCCCTACTGTTCCCCGCTAACTGTCCACATGTGTTCTGGAGACATCTTCGGGCTTATGGTTTATGCTTTTTTTTTTTTATGCCGTGTCTAAAACACAGATATGTTCTGACTTTCTTTTGTATTCGGTACATTGTTCCTTGTTACTGCTACTCAATAAAAACTTTATGGAAAAAAAAAAAAAAAAAGGGGGATGCAAGACCAAGGGGCAGTTAGTTAGGCTTTTCAAGGAGGGAGGCCTGCATCAAGTGGCTGGGGTTCCCTGGTATGTTGTGGGGTAGGTTGGTCCCGGAAGCGCACCGTTTTGCACAACGAGACAGGCCTCCGGACGTTTTAGTCCTGCACATAGGAGGCAACGATCTGGGAGTGCGATCCATGATCGATTTGACCAGAGACATCAAATGTGATGTGTTGAGTTTGATGTCAGACATGATGTCAAAATGATTATTGTCTGGTCAGACATGGTTGCTCGCACGACATGGCGGTTTGCCAGGTTGGTCGAAGGGGTTAATAGGGCGAGGAGGAAGATTAACAGGGAGGTGAGCAATTTAATGGTGAAGAATGGCATGTGGAACTGGAGTTTGAGACATGGCGGTATCTGAGACCTGATGGGGTACACTTGAACAATGTGGGCATAGACATGTGGGTGTTGGGTCTGCAGGACGGAATCCAGAGAGCGCTTTGGGTGTGGAGAGGCATTCGGGAATAAGGGGTTACTCCTGTATTCTGTGGCGGGCGTTGGTCTGTGCAGGGGAAGGAGATATGTAGCAGAAGAAGATTTCCTGAACTAGCGCTGATATGCGCCAGGATGATGGTTTCCGGAAAACCGAGGTTAGACGGAAAGTGTTAATGGGGCACTGTGGCCATTGGTTGTCTTTGAGCCAGTATGTTGGCTTGAGGCCTATTCTTTGAAAGGGACCGCAGTGCCACATGGTTATTGATTTGAGTTATTGATTTGAGTTGCCTGCACAGACCAATGCTATGTAGAAAGTTGATTGACAGACGTTATATATTTCATTTGTTATGTTGTTTATGTTATGGTTATTTTCTTAAATAAAGTAGGCTGCTATGGCCTTTTATAACTCCAACCTTGGTGTGGTCTCAATTAATAGGTAAAGGTAAAAGGGTTGGGATTTTTAAGGATTAGTGGTATAATATCTGTTATACAACAGTCATGGCCACATAGGTGTATCCCATTGAAATTGAATGTTCTTTGGAGACGACTCATAAAAAGATACTATATTTGAAGCAAGTCTGCATTTGATGAATCTTTGCAAATATTTGTGTCGTCGTTTTTTTGTTTTTGTGGGTATTAGTAAGTTTAGGGAAGTAATGAGTAGTAAAAATGTAACTGAAATTTCTGTGTTAGTCTACAGAGATTGGTGTATATACAGCACAGAGAGAGTTCATTTAGATTAGGAGGGGTGATATGGGATACACCTGTGTGGTCACATCTTGTGGTGTTGTTACATAGGTACGATGTTTGTTTCAGTTTGTTGCACACAGCCTGATGAAGAGCATGGTATGCGCGTAACTGTACAGTAGCTGACACATATATATGTCTTGAAGATTCTTCAGTAAAAACGTTTGCATTGGAGATCGTGTCTTATCGTCTTTTTCTACTATATATATTTATATATATATATATATATATATTTATATTTATACACACACAAACATATTAGAACTAAATGAGTCATATATGGAAAATTGTGACTTTATTCTTATATCAGCTGTAAAATGTCAGTCATTGTATAGGGTATATTATGCATTATGCATGTATCATTAAATGGAATCCTTGCATTATGATCACTTAACTTTTCAACATGCTTTGTTCTATAGCAAGATTTCATTTATTAAAAGCTTTCAATCAAAAGATAAAAACACAGATAAAAACACAAAATATTTTCCGAATCTGAGGGCTGTTCTACAAGATTAAGACTGGGATGGAATATGGTCATATAGGAACACTGAACAAAAATGGTAATGTTTCAAATTGACTTGCAAACATACTTTAAAATATATTACCAAGGGCAATACATTTAAAAGGCTAAAAATAACGTGGCTCAGACTTCTGGTTGGAAGCAAAACAGTGGGGACACTGTGAGGACAGCGAACAAGTCTTGCTTTTTTGACTGCTTTTGATTGCTGGATTGCATTTTTTTAGGTTCTTTCTGGGCCTTTTCCTTGTACCTTTTTAATACCCTTTTCTGACTCTTTTAAACTGTTTTTTTTTCTTTGCTTCCTTCAGCCTATGAATTAAGGGGAGTGGTTAATTGGGCACAGGTGTTTGAGGCCTATATAACTTTGTGTAGAGCTCATTGTGAGCCTGCTCATCTTTGAGTCTGGTGGAACTCTATCCAAGTGGAACTATTCTAAGTGGTGAGTTAAAACCAGAGGTAGTGGAACTGGACAAAGTGGTGAGTTAAAACCAGAGTAATGCCGCGTACACACGAAGGGACAATCCCGCAGAATTTTCCTCTGGACTCAAGTCCAAAGTTTTAAGTTTGGTTTTAAAATTATCCGCTGGACTTGGCAGTCCGGCGGACAATCCCGCCGTTAGTAGGCTAGTCCGCCGGACTTTTTAAATGAACGGACTTGCCGCTCATCGGCAAGTCCGTTCATTTAGCACGTGACTTCAGGTTACGTAGCTAGCGTAGGCAGTAAATGCCGCCGCGCTAGCTCCGTCACCTGGTATGGATTTAAAGGGACTCCCCACGCCGAAAAACGGCGTGGGGGTTTCCCCCCCAAATCCATCTCAGACCCTTATCCGAGCACGCAGCCCGGCCGGCCAGGAAAGGGGTGGGGACGAACGAGCGCCCCCCCCCCCTGAGCCGTACCAGGCCGCGTGCCCTCAACATGTGTGAACGTGCGGCCCCCCCACCCCAAAGCACCTTGTCCCCATGTTGATGAGGACAAGGGCCTCTTCCCGACAACCCTGGCCGTTGGTTGTCGGGGTCTGCGGGCGGGGGCTTATCGGAATCTGGGAGCCCCCTTTTATAAGGGGGCCCTCAGATCCCGCCCCCCCACCCTATGTGAATGAGTATGGGGTACGATGTACCCCTACCCATTCACCTAAGGTGTAAAAGTAAAAAAAACACACACACTTTTGAAAAAATATTTTATTGCACTGCTCCGGGGGTCTTCTTCCGTCTTGGGGGTCTTTCTCGCCGGACTCCTCCGCCATTTACCAAGCTCTTTTACCGAGCGGAGAAGTCCGGCTACCTTCTTCGTCGTCGCCGCCGTCGTCTGGGGGTATCGATCCGCCTTCGGGGGTCTTCCGGGGTCTCTTCTGTTCTTGCCGCTGTCGTCGCTTTCTGCGCCGCCGGCGCCGCCTTCTTCTTTTTCTTCTTCTTGTTCTTCTTCTTCTTCTTCCGATGTTGACACGTCGCTCCCTCTGGCCGGAATGCCAGAGCCGCGCTGTGCTGGCACTTAAATAGGGACAAGGGGACAGGGTCACATGCTCATGTCACATGGTGACCCCGCCCCCTTGTGATGTCACAGTCCCAGCATCCTCCGGGACTGTGACATCACAAGGGGGCGGGGTCACCATGTGACATGAGCATGTGACCCTGTCCTCTTGTCCCTATATAAGTGCCAGCACAGCGCGGCTCTGGCATTCCGGCCAGAGGGAGCGACGTGTCAACATCGGAAGAAGAACAAGAAGAACAAGAAGAAGAAAAAGAAGAAAAAGAAGAAGGCGGCGCCGGCGGCGCCGAAAGCGACGACAGCGGCAAGAACAGAAGAGACCCCCGGAAGACCCCCGAAGGCGGATCGAGACCCCCAGACGGCGGCGACAACGAAGAAGGTAGCCGGACTTCTCCGCTCGGTAAAAGAGCTTGGTAAATGGCGGAGGAGTCCGGCGAGAAGACCCCCAAGACGGAAGAAGACCCCCCGGAGCAGTGCAATAAAATATTTTTTCAAAAGTGTGTGTGTTTTTTTTACTTTACATTTTACACCTTAGGTGAATGGGTAGGGGTACATCGTACCCCATACTCATTCACATAGGGTGGGGGGCCGGGATCTGGGGGCCCCTTTATAAAAGGGGGCTCCCAGATTCCGATAAGCTCCCCCCCCGCCCGCAGACCCCGACAACCAAAGGCCAGGGTTGTCTTTTACTGCCTACGCTAGCTACGTACCTGAAGTTACGTTCTAAATGAACGGACTGCTCCATGTGTGGGCAAGTCCGTTCATTTTCAAAAGTCCCGCAGACTTTGTCCAGCGGATTGTCCGCCGGAGAAGTCCGAGCGTGTGTGGGCAAGTCCACACGCTCGGAAAGTCCGGCGAAGCCAGCTGGAAAGTCCGGCGGATTGTCCGCTGGACTAGGTCCGCCGGGAAAAGTCCGCACGTGTGTACGCGGCATAAGTGGAACTATTCTAAGTGGTGAGTTAAAACCAGAGGTAGTGGAACTGGACAAAGTGGTGAGTTAAAACCAGAGTTAGTGGAACTGGACTAAGTGGTGAGTTAAAACCAGAGTTTAAAACAGGAGTTAAGACAGGAGTCTTCTAACCTGTGGCATCTTAAACTTCCTACAAGCAATTATATTGTAACTGGGAAATGAGTGCTAGCAGGGTTGGAGGCTTTGCTCAGTGCACAGTGTACCACATGTATTCAAAATTGGTGCAACTGCTCCAGGATGGATACCGCTGTGACAGATGTGAGCGGGTTGCCCTTCTGGAAGCTCGCATTAAAGATCTGGAGGAGCAAGTTGTAACACTGGGCAGAAAGGACAACCTTGAAAGGGGTCCTCTGCTCGCTGAGCAGGTGGTTAGTAGGGGTGATGTGGAGGGTGGAGGGGCAAGTCAGGATTATCAGATAGGAAGATGGGTTAATGTAGTTAGAGGGAGTGAAAGGGGCTTGCAGAAAAGGAAGGCCAGTCCTGTATTTGTGCATCAAAAAAAATTTGCCAAGTTGGGTGAAGATGTGGAGGTGGCAAACACAGAGGTGGCAGCCCTAGATGTCATTGCTGCCCCTAACAGCCGGGAGAGCAGCCCATCTAGTAGAGGTGGTGAGGGGAGTGCAGGTAGGCCTAGACAGTTGGTGGTAATAGGGGATTCTATAATCAGAAGGACTGATAGAATAATTTGTCGCCAGGATTGCCTCAACCGATTGTTTTGCTGTCTCCCTGGTGCTAGGGTTCGGCATGTGGTGGACCAGGTGGATAAATTACTGGGAGGGGCTGGGCATGACCCAGCTGTCTTGGTCCACGTTGGAACCAATGACAGTATACATGGAAGGTGGAGGCTCCTTAAGAATCAATTTAAAAAACTAGGCTGCAAGTTGAAGGGAAGGACCTCCAAGGTGATATTCTCTAAAATATTGCCTGTGCCATGCGCAACACAGGAAAGGCAGGGGGTGATTAGAGAGCTGAATGCATGGCTAAAGACCTGGTGTAGGGAGGAGGTATTTGGGTTTCTAGAGCACTCGGCTGACTTTTCATTGGGGTGCAACCTATATGCTAAAGATGGTTTGCACTTGAATGGAAGGGGGTCTGCTGTGCTGGGGAAGAGGTTTATGGGAAGGCTGGAGGAGTATTTAAACTAGGATTGAGGGGAGGGTGAACTAGAATTACATCGGGCAGACAGGTTAGTTAGAGGTCTGTCATTAATGGAGGGTGGAAAGGGAATAGATGGGGGGAGGGTTATGGCAGGTGACAAGAAATTTCCCATGTTACAAACCGCCATTGGAAACTATAGTGCCATTTGTACTACTAAAAATTATATGAAAAACACCAGAGC
Source organism: Lithobates sylvaticus (assembly GCA_028564925.1). Taxonomy (NCBI): domain Eukaryota; kingdom Metazoa; phylum Chordata; class Amphibia; order Anura; family Ranidae; genus Lithobates; species Lithobates sylvaticus. Next base: position 267,553,440 of record CM053028.1, on the reverse strand, counting down.
AAAATGTAGTAATGCATTAAAGTGTTTTGTTCACCAATGCCAGAAGTCTGCCAAGCAAAAATAGGTGAGTTGGAAGCTCTGGTGCATGAGGAGAGATATGATGTAATCGGTATTGCGGAAACTTGGCTTCAATCTTCACATGACTGGGCTATTAATATTCCTGGCTATGCACTCTTTTGGAGAGACAGGGTAAAAAGGAAAGGTGGCGGGTCTGTCTCTATGTGAGAAGTGATCTCAAAGCAAGCGTGAAAGGACCTGGTTGATGGAGAGTGTGATGAGTCTGAAGCATTATGGGTGGAACTGCATATCAATGTGCATAGTTCAAAGTTAATCTTGGAGTTTGTTATAGACCACCCAATGTTAACGAGGAGGTGGAGACTCAGCTCCTTGCACAGATGGAAAGGGCTGCAAGGGCTGGGACTGTGATAATAATGGGGAATTTTAACTATCCAGAAATTGACTGGAGTAATGGCACTGCTGGGACAGTTAAAGGGCAAAAATTTTGAAACCTATTACAGGACAATTTATGGTCCAGTTTATTGAGGCCCCAACTAGGAATGATGCTCTGCTGGATCTGGTAATCTCAAACCATGCAGAGCTTATTACTAATGTTCAGATAAAGGAACACCTGGGTAGCAGTGATCATAACATGATTTCATTTGATGTTAGCTGTAAGCAAGAAATACATACGGGAAAGATATAAAAACGCTCAACTTCAAGAGAGCAAATTTTCCAAGGATGAGGGCTGCTCTCCAGGGCTTACATAGTTACATAGTTAGCTAGGCCGAAAAAAGACACAAGTCCATCCAGTTCAACCATAAAAAAAAGAAATAATAAATAAAAATAAAATATATCGTACAATCCAATAAACCCCATTCTATACCCACAGTTGATCCAGAGGAAGGCAAAAAAAAAAAAAACCCCAAAAGAGCATGCTCCAATCTGCTACAGCAGGGGAAAAATATCACTTCCTGATCCCCCTAGAGGCAATCGGATTTTCCCTGTATCAACTTTACCTATAAATGTCAGTGCCCAGTTATATTATGTACATTTAGGAAAGTATCCAGGCCTTTCTTAAAGCAATCTACTGAGTTAGCCAGAACAACCTCTGGAGGGAGTCTATTCCATATTTTCACAGCTCTTACTGTGAAGAAACCTTTCCGTATTTGGAGATGAAATCTCTTTTCCTCTAGACGTAAGGAGTGCCCCCTTGTCCTCTGTGTTGAACGTAAAGTGAATAACTCAACACCAAGTTCACTATATAGACCCCTTATATATTTGAACATGTTGATCATATCCCCCTTATTCTCCTCTTCTCAAGAGTGAATAAATTCAGTTCCTCTAATCTTTCCTCATAGCTGAGCTCCTCCATGCCTCTTATCAGTTTGGTTGCCCTTCTCTGCACTTTCTCCAGTTCCCCGATATCCTTTTTGAGAACTGGTGCCCAAAAACTGAACTGCATATTCCGGATGAGGTCTTACTAATGATTTGAACAGGGGCAAAATTATATCTCTCTCTCTGGAGTCCATACCTCTCTTAATACAAGAAAGAACTTTGCTTGCTTTGGAAACCGCAGCTTGACGTTGCATGCTATTATTGAGCTTATGATCTACCAAAACCCCCAGATCCTTCTCCACTACGGATTCCCCCAGTTGTACTCCCCCTAGCATGTATGATGCATGCATATTCTTAGCCCCCAAGTGCATAACTTTACATTTATCAACATTAAACCTCATCTGCCACATAGTCGCCCAATTAGACAGAGCATTGACGTTGGCTTGTAAATTGGAGACCTCCTGTAAGGACGTTATTCCACTGCATAGCTTGGTGTCATCTGCAAAGACTGAAATTTTACTTTTGATCCCAGACCCAATATCATTTATAAAGATATTTAAAAAGTAAGGGTCCCAGCACTGAACCTTGGGGTACACCACTGATAACCTTAAACCATTCAGAGTAAGAATCATTAACCACTACTCTCTGAATTCTGTCTTTTAGACAGTTTTCTATCCATTTACAAACCAATATTTCCAAGCCTGTAGACCTTACCTTACACATGAGCCATGTGTGGGGAACTGTATTGAACGCTTTTGCAAAATCCAAGTATACCACGTCCACAGCCACGCCTCTGTCCAAGGACTTAGACTGGTAGGGAATATTGGCATCAATGAGCACAGAACAGAAATGCGAATTCTTCAAAAAGACTGTTTGGGACCTCACTGCAAAGTATATTCCCATGGGCAATAAGTTTAAAAGGCTTAAAATAAAACCTATGTGGCTCACAGTCAAAGTTAAAAAAGCTATAAACAATAAGAAAAGAGCTTTTAAAAAATATAAAAATGAAGGAACACTAGTGTTGTTTAAATATTACAAAGAATTTAACAGAATATGTAAAAAGGAAATCAAGGATGCAAAAAATGAAAAACGAACGACAGATAGCAAAAGATAGTAGAACAAACCCAAAATATTCTTCAAATATATTAATAGTAAAAAGGTCAGGTCTGAGCATGTAGGCCCTTTACAAAATAATCTAGAGTGGGTGACTGGGGACAAAGAGAAGGCTAATTTATTAAATACTTTCTTCAGCTCTGTGTATACAAAAGAGCATGGGGAGCTCATGTCCATAATGGGGGTGGTATTGACACAGCCCCGAATGATCCACAATGGTTCAAAAGTGATATGATCCAGAAATATTTAGACAGAATAAAGGTGGATAAAGCACCTGGACCTGATGGCATCCACCCACGGATCCTAAAAGAATTGAGCTCTATAATTTCAAAGCCATTGTATCTAATTTTTAGGGACTCATTAATGACGGGAATAGTACCACTGGATAGGCTCAGGGCGAACGTGGTGCCTATATTTAAAAAGGGAACAAAGTCTTTATCAAGTAACTATAGACCTGTTAGTTTAACTTCTATAGTCGGGAAGATACTGGAGCATTTAATAAAAGACCACATAGACGAGTTCTTGCTGGAAAAAACATTTTAAGCAACAGACAGCATGAATTCATCAAAGACAGAAGTTGTCAGACAAACCTGATTTATTTTTATGAAGAGGTAAGTAAAACCTGGACAGAGGGGTGGCGGTGGACGTGGTATACTTGGATTTTGCAAAAGCGTTCAATACAGTTCCCCACACACAGCTCATGTGTAAGGTAAGGTCTACAGGCTTGGAAATATCAGTTGGTAAATGGAGAGAAAACTGGCTAAATGACAGAATTCAGAGGTTAATGATTCTTACTCTGAATGGTCTAAGGTTATCAGTGGTATACCCCAAGGTTCAGTGCTGGGACCCTTACTTTTTAATATCTTTATAAATGATATTGGGCCTGGGATCAAAATTAACATTTCCCCAGGGCACCCCCCATGTTGAGGGCACGCGGCCTGGTTTGGCTCAGGAGGGGGGGGGGGGGGCGCTCGCTCATCCCCAACCATCGGCCAGGGTTGTGGGGATGAGGCCCTTGACCTCATCAACATGGGGACAAGGTGCTTTGGGGGTCTCAGACCACCAAAGCATCCTCCCAATGTTGAGGGCATGTGGCCTGGTACGGTTCAGGAGGGAGGGGGGGCCGCTCTCGCCCCCCTCTTTTCCTGCGGCCTGCCAGGTTGTGTGCTCGGATAAGGGTCTGGTGTGGATTTTGAGGGGGACCCCACGCCATTTTTTTTTTTGGCCGGGGTTCCCCTTAAAATCCATCCCAGACCTGAAGGGTCTGGTATGGATATTTAGGGGGGACCCCACGCCATTTTTATTTTTTTTGGGCTGGGGTCCCCCTTAATATCCATACCAGACCTGAAGGGCCTGGTTATTGAATTTGGGGGGACCCCTATGCTTTTTTTTTTATATCAATGAATGACTGTTCTCTGTGTTACGGAGCTGACAATTCATTTGCCGGCAATAGCCGCGAGTGATTTTAAATAGCTTTTTTTCCTGCAAAAATTACACTTTGTCATTCGAATCATTCAAATTAATTAGAATTCATTCAAATTCATTCGTTATATCCGCTATAATAATTTCTTTCGAATTAGTTGAAATTCGATATTGGTAGTTGGATTCGAATAATTTGGAGCTGAAATTCGTAAACCAGATTATTCCTGCAAAAATTACACTTTGTCATTCGAATCATTCGAATCCATTCGAATTCATTCAAATTCATTCGAATCATTCGTTATATCCGCTATAATAATTTCTTTCATATTAGTTGAAATTCGATATTTGTTAGTCGGATTTGAATAATTTCGGCGTCGAAATTCGTAAACGGAATTTCGTATTCCGTACGGAGTTCGTATTAGAAAAAATTTGTACTACGGATTCGTAAATTCGTACGAATTTCGAAAAATTCGTACGAATTACGAATTCGTACGAAACGAATCGCACATGTCTAGAAACCACTGGATCATTCAATTCCCACAGAGGGGCAGCCCAAGCTAGCGCCTCCCCTGACAGGAGGGATATAATATATGCTACTTTCGCCCGATCGGACAGGAAGTTTTGGGGCTGAAGTTCAAAATGAATTGTACACTGGCTAAGGAACCCCCTGCAAGCCCTGGTAGTTTTAATGAATGTGTGGCTGCGACTGATGTGATAGGTGCAGCAGCAGATAGCGGTTGAGGTTGTTGAGCCGGGGGTCCTAATGAGGCCTGAACCTGTTCAGAACGGGATGCCAAATCCTGAAGGAATCGCATCACCTGGGTCTGATGCAATTCTTGGGTCTCAAGTCTGCGAACGAAGCCCTGCAATGGATCATCTGCGGGTAGCGGCACATCAGCTGGGTCCATGGCTGATCAAACTGTCAGGTCACCTGAGACCAGGTGACAGGTGCACTCAGTAGGAATCGGAAGTGCACCGCCAGGTAGTGGACCTTAGGACTGACTGCTGCGGATTGTACCCAGGGAGATTCAGGACACAGGTCTACTGGATCACTAACACAGATCCCAGTGGGAGCTAGAGCATAGATTCCCCAGGGCGCGGAGTCTAAGAGCCAGCAGGTGTTCGCCAGAGCCTCTAGTGGTGAGGATGGACTTTGCTGCAGTCTGGCTCCAGGTCGCGACCTCCAGGGTCTCACATCTCACGCTCACAGTAGACTACAGGAGAAGGAAGCAGCAGGCTGGAATGACAAAGATAGTAAGGGGATAAGGCAGAGGTCAGGGTAACTAGCAGACAGGAACAACAGAGTACACGCCAAAGGTTCAGGGTCACAGGCAGACAGGGATGGTTGGGGACATACCAAAGGGTCAATGTCACAAGCAGACAGGAATCGTTGAGAACACGCCAAGGTCGGTAACAGAGACAAACATAAAGCACACGGCAAGCAGGAACCAGGAAGCCGAACACACCATGGATACACAATGGTTGATCAGCACGGCTTGCAGTGCACAGGTTAATATAGGTTCCCCTGATAGGGCCTGGAGTGGAGCCATGCTTAGAGGAGAGTTTATAAAAACCACCAGGTGAGAGTGGCTGGCCTCTTAGTCTGAACACATGGAGGAGAGGTAAGCAAACAGGGGAAGATTACTGCATAACCGTGACAGACTCGTCCACACAAATTTTTTGGTCTGGGATGAACACTTCTAAATCGCTGGGAAAATGAATTGATTAGGGGGGAATCTTGTACAATTTGTTGTGGTTGAGATGATCTCAGGGAAGGCACTGTGAATTGTCATTGAAGTGGAGAAAACGCATAATCATTTTGTATCTTGCCCTGGACATGACAGCAGAATATATGGGCATGTGTTGGATGGGGTTGGTGGACCAATATGCATGGACTTCGTTCTTTTTAGTAAGCCCCATATTGAAAGTAAGGCCCAAAAACTATTTTAATTCACACGTCACCACTGGAACATGCGGGCGTAGGAAGAATTGGGGTTGGCAGCAATAAAATGGGATGCATACAGATTAGTTTGATCCACTATATTCTGCAAAAAATATTGTGGGAAAAATAAAGAAAAATAATCGAATTGAGAAAAATTTGTATTGTCGGGCTGTGCGGTGAAAGGGGGTATGATAGCGGATCCTGAGTTTGCAGGCAACCATAAGGGGTTTGCCAGGGCATCGGGAAGGTAGGACTGGGGCTGGGTTCTTCGGGTTGGGCATGTATTTCCAGTACTTGTACTGGGCTCCTCTTCCTGGGGTCTGGCGCTGCTAGTGGTGGGCAGATCTCATGATCTTGGTCCTGATCTTGGTCCCGATCTTGGTCCAGATCTAATTTTTTTGGGAGGGACGGTTTTCTCTGCGGACTCGGACTCTGGTCCACTTTTCTCCACTGGCTCATATTCCGAACCAGAATTGCATGATGGGAGTTCCCTGCTGCTCTCATCATCCAACATGGCAAGAATTTCATATGCCTCCTCAGGTGTGTAAACCCTTTGGGACATTATGGCAGTGCTTATTGGCGGGCCTGTGTAATGGTACTGCAGGTGGTAGTGGTACCGATGGAGGTATTAGTGGCGGGTCTGTGTGGTGGTACCAATGGGGGTATGGGTGGTGGTGGTACCAATAGCCGTACAGGTACCGATGGCAGTACAAGTGGTGGTACGGGTGGTGGTGGCGGTACAGGTGGCAGTACGGGGGTGGTGGCGGTACAGGTGGCAGTACGGGGGTGGTGGTACCGATATCGGTACAGGTGGTGGTGGTGGTACCGATGGCGGTACGGGTGGTGGCATACAGGTGGTGATGGCGGTACAGGTGGCGGTACGGGTAGTGGTGGTACCGATGGCGGCACTAGAGGCGATACTGGTAGCGGCCTGTATGGCAGTATAGATGGTGGGCCTGATGGCGATACTAGTGGTGGTACTGGTGGTGGTACTGATGGCGGTACTGGTCGCCTTGGTGTCGGTACCAATGGCGGTTGGCCTGGGACACATGGGCTGATTGATAGATGGGCTGAATGACAGATAGGTTGATTGGCTGGACTGATTGGCTGGGCTGTGCGACAGGTGCTCTTTATTGGGGGGGCCGTGTTGTGCACAGTAAAACAGTAAAAGACAAGACACTGATCTCACTTACTGATCCCTGCTCTCTCCTGACACGATCGGTGTGTGAGGAGAGAGCATGGATCAGATAGTAACTGCTGCTGTGTTTACATTTGTGACCGGCTGTGATTGGACACAGCCGGTCACGTGGTAAACACGTGATAAACATGGTAAACGCTTACCCTGATCGGGGAAGCGCTGTGACTAGGGGCACGCGCCTTCCCCGATCCCCGCTCTGCACGCCTCTGGTGACGTGCACGGAGCTCGCCTCCGAGAATCTTGTGTCATGTGATCGGCTGTGATTTTGACACAGCCAATCGCGTGGTAAACAGCCAGTTACATTGGCTGTTTACCATGATCGGGGAAGCCCTCCCTGATCGCAGCGCTACATGCCCCCATGGGCGCGCGCCGGCATGTTATCCTGCAGGACGTCATATGACGCCCAGTCAGGATAACGCAGCCACTTCCCGGACGTCAATATGCTATTGACCGGGCGGGAAGTGGTTAATAAATGAAAAAAATCATGGAACTCCACTTTAAATAGCCCGTCTGGCACCAACATGCTCATGTGCGCGCCTGGTCACCATTCTGCTGAGAATTCCTTGCACATAAGCATTTCTGAAGGCAAACGTCTTAAGCCCCATACACACGGTCGGATTTTCCGATGGATTCTGTCCTATCGGACAATGTTGTCGGAAATTCCGACCGTGTGTAGGCACCATCGGACATTTTCCATCGGATTGTCCGACGGACAAAGTTGTATCTCCTGCTCTAAAAATTTTCCGACAACAAAGTCCGATCACACCAATTCCGATCGTGTGTAGCGAATTCCGACGGACAAAGTGCCACGCATGCTCAGATCACATTACAAGACCAAAGCTATTGGCTACTAGCCTCTACGTAGTCCCGTCGTAGGCAACAAACGTCACCACGTTCAGAATGATCGGATTTTCCGACAACAAAGTCCGACCGTGTGTATGCAACACCAGTGTCGGACTAAATCCGTCGGACCAAATCCGATGGATTTGGTGGTCGGATTTTCCGACCGTGTGTATGGGGCTTTATAGGTATTTGTTGATACTTGATGTTTTGAATTGGAATTCAGATCAATTCGAAAAGTTTTTGAATCAATTTTGAATAGTTTTCCAATTTCCAAAGTGAATAAAATAGAATAGAAAATAAAGGAATAGAATTGAAAAAAAAATTACAAAATAGAAAAGAATATAACAGAAAATAAAATAATATAATATAATAGAGTAAAACAGAACAAAGTAGGATAGAAAAGAAAATAACAGAATAGAACAGTGGTACGGAGGTGCCTTGTAGCTGGGCAGGAACCCTGGAACAGCCGACAGCGAGGAGGTCTTCTGTAGTACAGCAGGAAAGCTGGATCAGCCGGCTGCAGGAGGGTGCAGAGTCAGACAGCCCGGATCAACACTAGCGGGCAGGGCAGGTACCAAACGGAAGCAGGAGGGTAGTCGAGGTGCAGGCTGGGTCGGTAACTGGTGGGCAGTAGGGATGAGTCGAACACCCCCCCGTTCGGTTCGCACCAGAACCCGCGAACGGACCTAAAGTCCGTGCGAGCTTTAGAACCCTATTAGTTATAATGGATGCGAACGTTTGAAATCAAAAGTGCTAATTTTAAAGGCTAATATGCATGTTATTGTCATAAAAAGTGTTTGGGGACCTGGGTCCTGCCCCAGGGGACATGTATCAATGCAAATTTTTTTTTTTTAAACGGCCGTTTTTTCAGGAGCAGTGATTTTAATAATGCTTAAATTGAAACAATAAAAGTGTAATATTCCTTTAAATTTCGAACCTGGGGGGTGTCTATAGTATGCATGTAAAGGGGCGCATGTTTCCTGTGCTTAGAACTGTCTCTGCAAAAAGTGTAATTTTTGCAGGAAAGAAAGCTATTTAAAATCACTCGTGGCTAATTTTAATTGATGGCTCCCGTAACACAGAGAACAGTCATTCATTGAAAGTCATTCATAAAAAAGAGTCATTGATAAAAAAAAAAAAAAAGCGTGGGGGTCCCCCCCCCAAATTCAATAACCAGGCCCTTCAGGTCTGGGATGGATTTTAAGGGGAACCCCAGCCAAAAAAAATGCCCTGGGGTCCCCCTCAAAATCCATACCAGACCCTTATCCGAGCACGCAACCTGGCAGGCTGCAGGAAAAGAGGGGGGGACGAGAGCGGTCCCCCCTCCCGCCTGAACCGTACCAGGCCACATGCCCTCAACATTGGGAGGATGCTTTGGGGGTCTAAGACCCCCAAAGCACCTTGTCCCCATGTTGATGAGGACAAGGGCCTCATCCCCACAACCGTGCCCGGTGGTTGTGGGGGTCTGCGGGCGGGGGGCTTATCGGAATCTGGAAGGATAACAAGGGGACCCCCAGATCCCGGCCCCCCCCTGTTTGAAATGGTAAGGGGGTACAAAAGTACCCCTACCATTTCACCAAAAAAGTGTAAAAAATTGGAAAAATGACAGGAGAAGGTCTTTGACAATTCCTTTATTAAAGTCTTCTTTCTTCTTTCTTCATCCTTCGGTTTCTTCATCTTCTCCTTCCGTCATCTTCTTCCATCTTCTTCCATTTACTTCTTCCTCCGATCCGCTTCTTCTTGCGCTGGTCTTCTCGTCCTTCTCATCCGGCATCTTCTTCCATGGCGTTGGCATCTGTTCTTCTGTCGGGCCGCTCCTCGCAATGGGAGGCTCCCGCTGTGTGAGGCTTCGCTCCGTCTGACAGGTCTTTTATAACGGAGGGCACCTGGTGACCCCGCCCCCTCTGACGTCATGGGGAAAGCCATAGCGGGAGCCTTCCATTGCGAGGAGTGGCCCAAAAAGAGACACCGACACCGACGCCGAATGATGCCGGATGAGAAGGACGAGAAGACCAGCGCAAGAAGAAGCGGATCGGAGGAAGAAGAAAATGGAAGAAGATGGAAGAAGATGACGGAAGGAGAAGATGAAGAAACCGAAGGATGAAAAAAGAAGATTTTAATAAAGGAATTGTCAAAGACCGTCTCCTGTCATTTTTACAATTTTTGACACTTTTTTGGTGAAATGGTAGGGGTACTTTTGTACCCCCTTACCATTTCACACAGGGGGGGGGGCGGGATCTGGGGGTCCCCTTGTTAAAGGGGGCTTCCAGATTCCGATATGCCCCTGCCCGCAGACCCCCACAACCACCGGGCACGGTTGTGGGGATGAGGCCCCACCACCGGGCACGGTTGTGGGGATGAGGCCCTTGTCCTCATCAACATGGGGACAAGGTGCTTTGGGGGTCTTAGACCCCCAAAGCATCCTCCCAATGTTGAGAGCATGTGGCCTGGTACGGTTCAGGCGGGAGGGGGGGCCGCTCTCGTCCCCCCCTCTTTTCCTGCGGCCTGCCAGGTTGTGTGCTCGGATAAGGGTCTGGTATGGATTTTAAGGGGGACCCCACGCCATTTTTTTTGGCTGGAGTACCCCTTAAAATCCATCCCAGACCTCAAGGGTCTGGTATGGATTTTGAGGGGGACCCTACGCCATTTTTATTTTTTTTTTGGCTGGGGTCCCCCTTAATATCCATCCCAGACCTGAAGGGCCTGGTTATTGAATTTGGGGGGACCCCCACGCTTTTTTTTTTTTTTTTTTTTTATCAATGAATGACAGTTCTCTGTGTTACGGGAGCCATCAATTCATTAGCCGCGAGTGCTTTTAAATAGCTTTTTTCCTGCAAAAATTACACTTTTTGCAGGGACAGTTCTAAGCACAGGAAACCTGCCCCCCTTCACAGGCAACCTATTGACACTCCCCAGATGTGATACTGCAATGCTGTACTAACAGCACGCACACACAAATCCCCAGAAATAAAGCACATATTGTCAGCAGTCAGCAGCACACTGACACGCTGACACTGAAACACAATATGCAATCTTATACCGTGGGGCGTGTACTAAAGCCCCTGAGCTATAATTGGCTACAGGCATCCTGCCTGTAGCCAATTATGGCTCTCCTCGCTGCCAGCGCTGTGATTGGCCAAGCATGCGGGGTCACAGTGCATGCTTGGCCAATCATCAGCCAGCATTGCACTGCGACTGGCGCAATGCATTGCGGGCCGCTCGCATCACACGAATTTGATGCGAGCGGCCCAAATAGTTCTGGGCTCGCCGAACGGGCGAACGCCCGATGTTCGATTCGAACATGGGTTTGAATCGAACACCGGGCCCATCCCTAGTGGGCAGCGATCAAACCAAAGGAAGAGACAGAAGAGTAGTCTGAACAGGCCGGGGTCAGATGGGACCTTTTAAAGGCAAGAATCAATCTCTTGGCATGAATGTTGGACTCCGGCTCCCAGGAGTTTTCCTCTGCCCCGTACCCCTTCCACTTCACCAGAAACTGGACTTGATTGCATCTTTTCCTGCAATCCAGGATGGATTCAACCTCATATTCAGCTATTCCATCGATGATCACAGGTTCAGGGGGACCGATCTGGAACTGCAGGCTTGAGTAGGGCCACGTGAAAGACCGGATGAATCCGGAATGATTCTGGTAACTTCAGCTCGTAAGCCACATTATTAATTTTCCTTAGTACTGTGAAGGGACCCACGAATTTAGGGCCCAGTTTCTTGGACGGGTATGCCAATCTTAAGTTCAAGGTAGATAACCAGACCTGATCCCCGGGTTTGAGATCAAGCTCCCCCCTTCTCTTCTTGTCAAATACCTCTTTATTGTAATTCTGAGTCCTTGTCATAGTCTCCTGCGGAAGCTTGTTGTTTGACTCGATGAAGTTTAGGTTCTCTTGGACAGCTGGTACCGGACACTCCGGGAGGTTGTTGGACAGAAACAGGGGATGGAAACCGTAATTTGCAGAAAATGGGGATTGCTTTTTGGCAGAATGAACAAAATTATTATATGCAAATTCGGCAAGAGGTAGAAGAGGAGCCCAATCATCCTGGGAGAACGAGGAGAAGCAGCGCAGATACTGTTCCAGCGTCTGATTTGTTCTCTCAGTCATTTGGCCATTTGTTTGAGGGTGATAGGCAGAAGAGAAGGAAAGGTCAATCTCCAGAGACCCACAAAGTGCCCTCCAAAACTTGGAAGTGAATTGCACTCCTCGATCTGATGCAATATTTGCAGGAATGCCATGAAGTCTCACTATCTCCTTAATGAATTTCTTAGCCGTCTCTGCGGCAGAGGGTGTGCCCTTCATTGGCAAAAAGTGAGACATTTTGGATAATCTATCTACCACCACAAAGATTGTAGTACAATTTTCTGAGGGTGGCAGCTCGACAATAAAATCCATGGAGATCATCCTCCATGGTCTCTCGGGTAATGGCGTCAACAAACCCCATGCCTTAGACTTGCTGCCCTTGTTCTGGATGCAGGTAACACATGCCTCCACATAATCCTTACAGTCCTTCCGTAACTGTGGCCACCAGAATGTGTGCTGAAGCAGTTCAGAGGTCTTGTGCACACCGAAATGCCCGGCCAGCATGTGATCATGACAGGAACTAAGGACCAAAACTCGCGCTTCCTGGGGTACGAAAATCTTGTCCCTATACCACAGAAGATCCTCTCTGGCCTGTAGAGTAGTGTCAGGCGGGGAAACGACACCAATAGAATCTTGTTTAATTTGAGAAAGTAAATCCCCTTGGAGCAGGAGGAAGTGTCTGGGGATGAAGGAACCTCATGTTTATTGTACATTCGTGACAAAGCGTCAGGCTTGGTGTTCTTTGACCCGGGGCGATAGGTTATGTGGAACGAGAAGCTGGTAAAGAAAAGTGCCCACCTGGCCTGTCGCGGTCTCAGTCTCTTGGCAGTCTTTATATATTCCAGATTCTTATGATCTGTATAAACAAGAATCGGGTGAGCTGCTCCTGCCAGAAGATAGTGCCATTCTTCAAGCGCGGCCTTGATTGCTAACAACTCTCGATCGCCAACATCGTAGTTTTTCTCTGCTTCAGATAACTTGTGGGCGAAACATGCGACTGGGTGCAGAAGGGCTTTAGGTCCCTGTCTCTGGGAAAGCACTGCCCCAACTGCTATCTCCGAGGCATCTACCTCCAAGATGTATGGCAGGGTCAAGTCAGGGTGCTTTAAGACTGAGGCTGAGATGAACAGATCTTTCAAATTTGTAAAGCTTGAGCTTCAGGAGTTTAAGACCCTGCTTGGTTAATCTTGTGATGGGGGAAATGATGGTGCAAAATCCCTTTATAAACTTCCTGTAGAAGTTTGCGAAGCCCACAAACCGTTGAATTCCTTTCCTGTCGGTAGGGGCTGGCCAGTCCAGAATGGCAGAAACCTTCTGAGTGTCCATTTTAATGTCTTCCATAGAAATGATCAGATCAAGGAACTGGATGCTCTGTTGTTCGAAGATACATTCTTCAGGTTTGGCGTATAAACCATGCAGTCAGAGTCGTGTTAAAGCGTTTCTAACCTGTTCTCGATGTTCAGCTAAAGAGGGGGAAAAAATCAGAATGTAAATAATATCAAATAGGTCAAGATAGTCTCTGAAGATGTCATTCACGAACTGTTGGAATGTGGCAGGGGCGTTCCAAAGGCTGAAAGGCATAACTAAATATTCAAAGTGCCCGAACAGTGTGCGGAAGGCGGTTTTCCACTCATCTCCACTCTGAATGCGGACTAAATTGTAGGCACCCCAAAGATCCAGCTTGGATAACACTACTGCAGACTCCAGTCTTTGAAAAAGTTCTGGCACTAAAGGAAAAGGATATCGGTTCTTAATTGTGATTTTGTTAAATGCCCAATAGTCTATGCATGGGCTTAGGGAGTGATCTTTCTTTTCTACAAAGAAAATTTTTGCACCTGCCGGAGAGGTGGAGGGTCAGATGAACCCTTTTTCTAGGTTGTTGTTGGATTCAATATGAACTCATGTAGTCTCACATCGGTTCCTTCACAGTGCCTTTTTGGAGAGTAGGATACACTCCCTGGATCGGAATGTAGCCAGTTAAACAACTATGTTATATCTATGAGAGCTGATCTGCATTACAATGCTTGCTCTGATCTGTCTATAAGATAAGCAAGCTTCAAGGGAGACTGTTACTACTAAGATGGCTATGGATACCTATTGGATGGAAGGCAAGTGGGGGGTGGCTATGAGTGGGTGTGTAGGTTTGAATGAAGAGTTCGCACACACAGGAAGTCAGTCTCTGTTTGCTGGGACGCCCTGACATGAGAATGTGTGCCTGACAACCTCATGGTCTGGCGGCCATCTTGAGTCCTTCCCTTATGGATCATGGCGACGGCCCTCTCTCGGTCATCTGAGTCTAGCCGGTGCTACAAGCCTCATGGAGGGCCCTGTGATAAGTATCTTTGATATTCATGTATTATATGATTTGATTGTAAGCTTTGTGATATTGTAGTGTCTTTTAATACTTTATGACAAACAAAACTTAATAACCTGCGCCAAATGGAATATAGTACTAAATAAACATAAACTGTGAAAGTCGCATAAAATGCGATAAAATAATCATGTGACAAACACTACTGCTGCTGCTGCCTGAAAAGGTTAAATAAACCTTGAAAAATGGAATATAAGGAAATAGAGGCTGCGCTAGCAAATGTGACTCACCACTGTGAGTGTAAGTGAGACATATACAAAATAATATGTATAATAGTATATCAAACAAATTGTGCAACAATGGCTACAATGTTGAAATGGTGTAAGAGGTGACTTTTGTTAAATTGATCAAATGTTGAATCACTGGTGATAGACAAAACCAATTTAGCAGACTAAAATAATTAGGATAATTAAAGTCATAAATTGCAGGTAGTCATTAGACGATGATCCCCTTTGAAACCCCACTCACCAAAACGACATGACCCACGGCTTTGCAGTCCTAGGGTCTTAGAAAGTATTTGTGAGACGGTGGGGTGGATGCTGTCAGGAATCCTATTAAAAACTTCGGGTGGACCAGCGAAGACTCCAGTTATAGATAAGTGGCGTGGAGAGGAAAAAACAAAAACAACATGTGTGGTATCGCCGTGATAAACCTGTGTAGCACTGTGCAATAGTAACTCACTACTAAGCAGACAGGGATCAGCGAGTTCCGGGTGCGCGCTTGGCGTGCGCTCCAAAGCAGAACAGGAAGCAGCGTCACTGGCTAACTGACCGGAAATTGCGTCGACGCGTTTCGCCCCTCCTCCAGGGCGTCATCAAGGACATCACTTCCGGCCAGAGTTGAAAGCTTATAAATGCTCTAGGCGGCTGGCGCCTCCCAGTTAACCAGCCAATCCAAAAGATACTTGATTGGGCTGAATTAAACTTGCTTCCAGATTGCATCATTTCCTATAGTCAGTTGCTCATTGAAAACTTTATTGGCAAATGAACAACATGACGGAACATGATAAGCAAGATACAAAGTATAACAGAATAAAGCTTTTTGGTATATAATCGATATCTCAGATACCGTTAGTAAAAAACAACAATTGATAGGGAGATAATGGATAAAAAACAAATGATTTGATGTTAAAAACAGATGATGATAAATCATACAGATACTAATTTGAAATAGATAATAATAATGAAATAAAAGTAAAAATAAAAAATAAAAACTAATAGAAACAAAAATAAAATAAAAGTAAAAAATAAAAATAGGATAATAAAATAAAATAAAATAAAAATAAATTAAAATTAAAATAAAATAAAGTAAAAATAAAATAAAAATAAAAATGTAATAAAAATAAAATTAAAAATAAAAATAAAAATAAAAATAAAAATAAAAATAAAATAAAATAAAAATGAAAATGAAAATAAAAAATCACTTGGAAAATGGAAATTGATATAAAATTAATAGTTTACCAATTAGACAAAAAACAATTCAGATCTAAATCAATATTGAGGCCATGCGGGTGGAGAGTACCTAATCTATGGATCCATTGGGTTTCGTTTCTAGATATCGCCTGTTTCAGATTAGAGCCCCGCCAATGGGGTTCTACCCTATCTATACCACAGAATCTCAGACCTCTAGGGTCACGATTGTGAAAAAGTCTGAAATAGTTGCATAAACTATGATGTTTAAAACCCTTTTTAATTCTATTCACGTGTTCCCTCAGTCTGATACCTAATTTACGAGTGGTCCTACCCACGTACTGAAGGCCACATGGACAGGCCAGGAGGTAGGTAACGTGATTTTTTAATTTCGTACGTTTTGCCTTGGGTCAGAGATGCAAATTATGTAGTTTTTCTTATCCTATGTTTCGAGGTACGACAAACCACACATCTCCCACAGCTAAAAAAGCCAGTTTGATCTAGAAAAGTGTATCGCTTATCGGGGGGATTGACGACATTGTGTGCCAGCTGAAGTCGTAGAGTGGGTGGTTTAGTGTAAATGATTTGAGGCACCGGAGGAAGAATTTTTTCAAGTTCCCGGTCTTTGAGTAGTAATGGCCAATGGTTCTTCACAATTTTCTCAAACTGTTTGTACTGTCTAGTGAAACCAGTCATGAAGGCAGTACCGTATTCTTTCTTAGTAGTCTTGGTGCCATTCAGAAGAGACTCTCTACTTACATTTCGGATGTTATCTCCAATATTAAGCAATTCGTGGTGGTTATAACCTTTCTTTTTGAACCTATTACAGATGATATCACTTTGGATTTCATAATCCTTGATGTTTTTACAGTTTCTACGTATTCTTAATAATTGGCTTTTAGGTACACCTCTTAACCATCTTGGGTGATGGCAACTACTTAGAGGTATATATCCATTACGGTCGACTTCTTTGAAAAAAGTCCGGGTAGAAAGTCTACCATGGTCCTTAAAGATCATCAGATCCAAAAAATTGACCGATTCCAAATTAGAAACATCAGTGAAAGAAATTCCATATGGATTGGCACCTATCTTTTTTAAAAAATTCAGAAAACTATCTTTTGATCCTGCCCATATGACAAATATGTCGTCAATATAACGCTTATAGAACCTCAGATGAGGAATATCCTGGCCATAAATGGCCTGTGATTCCCACCAACTCATAAAGAGATTGGCAACTGAGGGGGCGTATTTAGCACCCATGGCCACTCCTTTCTTTTGTCTATAATATTTTCGTTCGTGCCAGAAAAAATTATGACTCATAGCCAATTCAAGAGATTCTAGAATAAAGTCCTTTTGTTTGGACTTGATTATAGTATCTAGGGCCTATTTGACTGCCTGCAAAGCGTGATTCTGCTTAATATTGGTGTAAAGTGAATTTACATCTATGCTGATGTGATCGTCAGCAATTTGCAAGGGATCAATGAGGCCAATAAAGTCTCTGCTATCCTTGAGATATGCTGGACATTTCTGAACCAGGGGCTGCAAAAAGTGGTCTAGGTATTCACCTAGTCTGGCGAATAATGAATCCACCCCACTTACTATGGGTCTCCCCGGCGGTTTAATAGGATCCTTATGTATCTTTGGTAATTGATAGATGACGGGCACCCTTGGTGCATCAGGAATCAGATATCTATTTTCTTTTTTGTTAATTATTCCGGCTTGGTATGCAGCTCTAATCATCAGTTTGAGTTTGGCCTTATATTTATTGGTTGGACCTCCTTTTAATTCTTCATACGTTTCAGTATCTGAAACTAAACGATTCAATTCTGAAAGATAATCGCCTTTATTCAATATGACGACCCCCCCTCCCCCTTTGTCTGACTGTCTAATAACTATGTCTTTTTTTTGTTCTAATAATAATAGACCTTTTACAATATCTTTTTTCTGTCTACTTGGACGAATATTGAGGTGTTTCAAATCTTGTTCCACTAAAGACTTGAACACCTCAACGAAGTGGTTGTTAGACACCTTGGGGTTGAAAATATAGTTATTTATTAAATTGGTATGAATGAATTCCTCATCTGACTCTCTGGAAGGTAAACTATTTTTAACAAAATTTTTTTTAATATTAATCTTACGGATGAACTTTTGAAAATCAATAAAAACATTAAATTTATTAAAATCCTTATCAATTGCGTATTTTAGTCCTAGTTGAAGAACTTTGTTTTCATCGTCTGAGAAAATGGCGTCACTAAGGTTAAAAATGCCAGCTGCTAGATTTCTCGTTTTCTCTTTCCGTTTTCCCCCTCGGCACCCTCTGGTTCTCCGTTTTTTAAATCTTGGAAGAAGGGGGGTTGGGCCATGGGGTACCATGGTCTCCATTCCTCCTCCCTCTGATCTTGGGGATAATTGCCCCTCCCTTGGCCTCTGGGGTTGGAACCTCCTCTGGCTCGCCAGGGGGGACCTCCATACCACCTTTTCTGAAAATCCCCTCTTTGATTACTGGGGTGACCACCTCTACCTCTGGGGGGGTATTGGTTGTTATAATATGGGGTCCATGAAGGGCCTCCATAACCCCCTCTAGGATCATGTCCTCTATAATTAGAAGGGCCCGGGGTTTGTTGAGAATATTCCTGTCTCAGAGGCTCAAATCTATTTGAGACAGGAACTACATATTGAGGAGCAGGTGATTGGGTAGAGCCTCTACCTCTGCCATGTTGATCAACCCTTGTAGAATTGTTCCATTGGCCTTCATATTGTACATGACGGACAGGAGTTTTAGGAGGAACAGATCCCGCATCCATGTCCGACACATCATCACCCGGGATGCTGGATAGTTCCTCTGCCAACTCCTGCCATCTGTAGACCTTATTGGATTTGTAATCGTTAATATCTCTGACATATTTTTTCATTTTTTTTCTTCTGTAGATCTTTATCTAGTTTAATGACAAAATCCTGCAAATGTTTCATTTTTTCTTTATAGTCACCTGTGGTAATAGAGGGTCCTAATTTAGACTTAATGGCATTAATGTTAGCCTCCAACAGTTTGAGTTTTTTCTCCTTCCTTGCTATGATAATTTGTAACAATTTCTTTTCAGCATGATTAAAGAAGGAGAACCACTCATCCTCTAAATCTTTGTCTGTCATGCCATCATTAGGGCCTATGTCCCACCTAAGTCTTCTTGGGGTGATGTTTTCTTGAGAGTGAAAACATCCCACCAAGTCTTAACCTGTTTATCCAAAGCACCCTTAAGGTGTTTGAAATCTTGATTAATGTCTGTATTAGTATTGGTTTGTGAAAAGAAAGTGTCAACATCAAGCTGTCTGTTAACAAATGTGAAAATTTCCATGGCTGCAAAGTGCACTCAAATGTGAGAAAAATTACAAACAAAACTTAATAACCTGCGCCAAATGGAATATAGTACTAAATAAACATAAACTGTGAAAGTCGCATAAAATGCGATAAAATAATCATGTGACAAACACTACTGCTGCTGCTGCCTGAAAAGGTTAAATAAACCTTGAAAAATGGAATATAAGGAAATAGAGGCTGCGCTAGCAAATGTGACTCACCACTGTGAGTGTAAGTGAAACATATACAAAATAATATGTATAATAGTATATCAAACAAATTGTGCAACAATGGCTACAATGTTGAAATGGTGTAAGATGTGACTTTTGTTAAATTGATCAAATGTTGAATCACTGGTGATAGACAAAACCAATTTAGCAGACTAAAATAATTAGGATAATTAAAGTCATAAATTGCAGGTAGTCATTAGACGATGATCCCCTTTGAAACCCCACTCACCAAAACGACATGACCCACGGCTTTGCAGTCCTAGGGTCTTAGAAAGTATTTGTGAGACGGTGGGGTGGATGCTGTCAGGAATCCTATTAAAAACTTCGGGTGGACCAGCGAAGACTCCAGTTATAGATAAGTGGCGTGGAGAGGAAAAAACAAAAACAACATGTGTGGTATCGCCGTGATAAACCTGTGTAGCACTGTGCAATAGTAACTCACTACTAAGCAGACAGGGATCAGCGAGTTCCGGGTGCGCGCTTGGCGTGCGCTCCAAAGCAGAACAGGAAGCAGCGTCACTGGCTAACTGACCGGAAATTGCGTCAACGCGCTTCGCCCCTCCTCCAGGGCGTCATCAAGGACATCACTTCCGGCCAGAGTTGAAAGCTTATAAATGCTCTAGGCGGCTGGCGCCTCCCAGTTAACCAGCCAATCCAAAAGATACTTGATTGGGCTGAATTAAACTTGCTTCCAGATTGCATAATTTCCTATAGTCAGTTGCTCATTGAAAACTTTATTGGCAAATGAACAACATGACGGAACATGATAAGCAAGATACAAAGTATAACAGAATAAAGCTTTTTGGTATATAATCGATATCTCAGATACCGTTAGTAAAAAACAACAATTGATAGGGAGATAATGGATAAAAACCAAATGATTTGATGTTAAAAACAGATGATGATAAATCATACAGATACTAATTTGAAATAGATAACAATAATGAAATAAAAGTAAAAATAAAAATAAAAAATAATAGAAACAAAAATAAAATAAAAGTAAAAAATAAAAATAGGATAATAAAATAAAATAAAATAAAAATAAATTAAAATTAAAATAAAATAAAGAAAGTAAAAATAAAAATAAAATAAAAATAAAAATAAAAATAAAAATGTAATAAAAATAAAATTAAAAATGAAAAAATAAAATTAAAAAATAAAAATAAAATTAAAAATAAAAATAAAATTAAAAATAAAAATAAAAATAAAAATGAAAATAAAATAAAAATAAAATAAAAATAAAAATGAAAATGAAAATAAAAAATCACTTGGAAAATGGAAATTGATATAAAATTAATAGTTTACCAATTAGACAAAAAACAATTCAGATCTAAATCAATATTGAGGCCATGCGGGTGGAGAGTACCTAATCTATGGATCCATTGGGTTTCGTTTCTAGATATCGCCTGTTTCAGATTAGAGCCCCACCAATGGGGTTCTACCCTATCTATACCACAGAATCTCAGACCTCTAGGTTTACGATTGTGAAAAAGTCTGAAATGGTTGCATAAACTATGATGTTTAAAACCCTTTTTAATTCTATTCACGTGTTCCCTCAGTCTGATACCTAATTTACGAGTGGTCCTACCCACGTACTGAAGGCCACATGGACAGGCCAGGAGGTAGGTAACGTGAGTGGTCGCACAAGTGATACATTTTTTAATTTCGTACGTTTTGCCTTGGGTCAGAGATGCAAATTGTGTAGTTTTTCTTATCCTATGTTTCGAGGTACGACAAACCACACATCTCCCACAGCTAAAACAGCCAGTTTGATCTAGAAAAGTGTATCGCTTTTCGGGGGGATTGACGACATTGTGTGCCAGCTGAAGTCGTAGAGTGGGTGGTTTAGTGTAAATGAATTGAGGCACCGGAGGAAGAATTTTTTCAAGTTCCCGGTCTTAAGTAGTAATGGCCAATGGTTCTTCACAATTTTCTCAAACTGTTTGTACTGTCTAGTGAAACCAGTCATGAAGGCAGTACCGTATTCTTTCTTAGTAGTCTTGGTGCCACTCAGAAGAGACTCTCTACTTACATTTCGGATGTTATCTCTAATATTAAGCAATTCTTGGTGGTTATAACCTTTCTCTTTGAACCTATTACAGATGATATCACTTTGGATTTCATAATCCTTGATGTTTTTACAGTTTCTACGTATTCTTAATAATTGGCTTTTAGGTACACCTCTTAACCATCTTGGGTGATGGCAACTACTTAGAGGTATATATCCATTACGGTCGACTTCTTTGAAAAAAGTCCGGGTAGAAAGTCTACCGTGGTCCTTAAAGATCACCAGATCCAAAAAATTGACCGATTCCAAATTAGAAACATCTGTGAAAAAAATTCCATATGGATTGGCACCTATCTTTTGTAAAAAAATTCAGAAAACTATCTTTTGATCCTGCCCATATGACAAATATGTCGTCAATATAACGCTTATAGAACCTCAGATGAGGAATATCCTGGCCATAAATGGCCTGTGATTCCCACCAACTCATAAAGAGATTGGCAACTGAGGGGGCGTATTTAGCACCCATGGCCACTCCTTTCTTTTGTCTATAATATTTTCGTTCGTGCCAGAAAAAATTATGACTCATAGCCAATTCAAGAGATTCTAGAATAAAGTCCTTTTGTTTGGACTTGATTATAGTATCATCTAGGGCCCATTTGACTGCCTGCAAAGCGTGATTCTGCTTAATATTGGTGTAAAGTGAATTTACATCTATGGGTCTCCCCGGCGGTTTAATAGGATCCTTATGTATCTTTGGTAATTGATAGATGACGGGCACTGAAGGGAATTTCTGGCTTCTACGACCACCCAGACAGGTTTTAGGTAATGCAGGAAACTTCCGTTGACCCCTATCAGGCCCGGAGATATCAATAATGTGACACAGGAGACGCTTGGTTGTGTACACTTCGATATCTATATTGCGGACTCAGAGTACCATATTTATGCAGAATTCAAGGAAACAAGGAGGAGTTATGATGCTCAACACGTATACATAAGAAATAGCTTCAGTCAATATTCTACGTCATAGCTAGTAAACATAAGCCAAAATTCACATCTATTTTACTACAAAATATATATGTATTCTTGAACAGATGTTGTTATCTTATCTAAAACAAATGCAAGTCCAAGCTAGGTCAAAGTCCACAGACTAAGAATACCTTGTGAGAACGTTATCTATAGATAACAGTTTAAAACATACGTGGGTTTCACCTTAAACTCATATATTGAGAATTACTCTTAAAACATCTAAAACAAGATGGAGTCTATCATGCTATCATTCCTTACAACCCCCTCTTTGAGACACTTATGTCTCACTACATTTCACAGTTATGTAATCTTTCTTCTATCATAATACACACTGAGATAAATTCTATTCGCAGCAGCAGGATCAGGGGTTCGGGATGCCCTAACAATTATGCACATTATAAGCTTATAACAGGCATATAGGAACAAAACAAAAAGAATAATCATAATTATAGTTATGGCAGCACTTTTTACCCATGTAAGTATTCCTATTCCAGAACTTAGGTTTGCAAAAGGATCCCATGTCTTAGCAATATTTCTAGCTTCATCTTGTAATCTGCTTACTTCTTTCCGGTGTTGTGCAATTATATCATAATAATCTGGTACCTCAATACTTGTGTTATGAAACCAGGTACAACACTCATAATCTTCTGTGTTTTCACATAACCCTGTTAAAGCAGCACTCATGCTTTCTATGGCTAACTCGTGTAGTTCTAATTGTTTTCTAATTGCCCTAGTTTCTATATTCAATTTAGTAATATCATCAGAATTCTTTTCCATTACTTCATCAATGATTCCAGTGTAATTATTCAACCTTTTCATTAAGTCTATTCCCCACCCAGTCCATGAGGGGAACCAAGCCCATGCCATATCTTTTTCAAGAAATAACTCCCTTTTATTGCGGTGTCTGAGGGGGTACCTAGGATGCATGCTAGCTTCAAGGAGATGTCTTCCCTTGCTATCTCCTACTACGCCCATGATGGGGACTAGGGATGCAAGATAACACCATCCTTGGGGTTCAGTGGGGATCCAAGGGTGACAGATTTTTCCACAACAAATATAAATACTGTCTCCTAGGGCTAAGGCTTGTTTGTTAAATATTATCATCATTTCATCGGAAAGACTAGAAAAGGTTAAACTCGACAATAATTGTCCTACTGTGGAACTGGAACTGGAGCTAAGAAAGTCTATCAGAGTGGTGTTTAGGGCAGGTTCTGAAGTGTGAAAGAAAGGGCTTTCAATTGAAGTCATTGAAAAGTTAATTTTAGCTTGTTGGCAAACTTCAGCTCCGTTTATGGAGTTTCCCAACCTAAAACACCAGTCTGGGAAATGACTTCTACCAATAATTTGGAAAGTAAGGGCATTATTTGAAAGCGTTCTTGTGACATTTGTAAGAACGACAGGCGGTGTGCCATTAAGGAAAGGGGTGAAGTTTAGAGGTACTGCCATTAGGGGGATCCTAGCAGTGCTAGGATGGAGTTTACTACATATCCAACATTTTTCAAATCCAGATTTCTGGGCATAGCTATATTTAAACTTCAATAATAACATTTTATCTGTAAAACTTTCTGAGTTTTCATTTCTCTTGTGTCTGTCATGTGTAGTATTCATATTATTCTGTTGTAGAGTTTTAGAGGCTCCACAAATACCCTTTATGAGTCCCAAATCTTCAGGGTGATAAATACAGTTAGTTGGCAGGAACACAATCAGAGCAGCCCAGCATAAGAGGCACAAGGCCTTCCCAGAAGTCTGTGGTGAAATAAGCGAGGCCATCTTGTTCGGAGTCTTGACCACGTCCTTCACGCCTCGGTGCTTTATCTTTGTCTTTGTCTTGCTTCTTAGGGTCCTGGTTGACCTTCTTTACACGACTTGCATGAATCCAGGCCTGTTGTCCTTCTACCAGAATAGCTGTGCGGGTAACTGCGATCACTGTGGTTGGAGGTCCGAAGGGATACTCCTGTTTCTTGGTGCGTTTCAATTGCTGGACCACCACGGTGTCACCCACCTGGAAAGGGTGCGTAGGTTCCTGTGAAGAAGGAGAGGTGCGAGCAACGTTTCTTTCAACTTGATCCAAAGTTTCAATAAGTTTTTTTACATATTCTTCCTGAATAAGATCTAGGTCCCCTCTTTCTAACATAAGTGGCTGTCTGGCCCATGGGGTGGGGAATGGTCTACCCATTAAGATTTCAAAAGGAGAGTATCCTGTCTTTTTAGAGGGTGTCATTCTTACCTCGGCTAGTACAGCTGGTAGGACCTTCTTCCAATTTGCATACGTACCTCCAGTGGCCTTCCTGATCTTATATTTAATGGTTCTATTCATCCTTTCCACTATACCTGAACTCTGGGGGTGGTAAGGAATATGAAACTTCCATTCTATTTTCAGTGTTTTTACCAAGTCTTGACAAACTTTGGCCACAAATGCAGGACCATTGTCAGAGTTGATTTGTAGTGGGCAACCCCACCTTGGAATAATTTCTTGTGTCAGAATCCTCACTACTGTTTGTGCATCTTCCTTTGTAGTTACAAACATTTCTATCCATCTCGAAAAAATGTCCACTATTACGAGCAAATATTCCTGTCTTTTACCTAGTTTGGGCAATCTATCTGCAGATGAGTGAATGGTGTAGATGGATATATCAGATGTTCATGTTTTGCTTTGTGAGGGTTCGTAGGGTTATTCCGAATGCATGTGATGCATCTGGAAACATATGCCTTAACGAGAGAGGGAAGACCTGGAATGTAAAAATCCTTAGCCAAAAGTTCACATGTGACTTTCCACCCTCTGTGACCTATCCCATGGTATTGTGAAATAAAAATGGGTGCGCTGGCTACAGGGATACATGGTCTCCCCTCTTGGCAGACAAGGCCAGTTTCTGGGCTTGTCTGCACACCTATTGAGTTCCATTGCTGGATGTCTTGGTCTGTGGCATATGCTTGGAGATCACGCAATGTTTGATCCAAAAGAGGAATTTCTGGTGAGAGTAATGGCATTTGTATGTTTGCAGGCTGTGTGGATGCTGCCTTACAGTGTAATATAGCTATGGACCTTGGCAATTGTATTAAATTTTCCTGAAATTGGTCAATCGTCTGTGTGGTCCATTCCGATATCATCTGTTTGACCACCAAGGCGAACTGGGGTTTTAGATTATTCATATAAGTTTGAATAAACAAAGCTCCCACTTCAGTAGTTATAGCTAATCCAGCTTCTGTTGTCCAATTTTCATGAAATCTTTTCCAGAACTCAACTACAGTCTCTCCTGACTTCTGTTTGCATGCTATGGCAGTAGGGAGGGAACTTTTATTTTTAAATACTCTCATCATTTCAGTCTCTAATTCTGTCCACATGGTGTTCATACCTGGTACTGTGTTTAACCCATATGTTCCTGCGTTTCTAGTGTCAATAGTGTTTATACTTGGAACATTTGCCCAGCTCCAGGAACTAGTGTGTCCTATAATGCCATCAATGATAAGACGCATGTCTTCCTGTGTATAATTTCTACCCTTACAGGCCTTTTTTAAGTAAGTTAAAGTGCCTCCTGCAGAGGCGGTGGGTTTGGGGCAATTTTTTACTATCCTGTCAATGTCCTCAATGTCTATTACCTTTTTCAACATTTCATTTCCAATGGTCATGAAAGGCGCTTGAAGATTAGTGTTACCATATACAGTTCCTCTTTTTGTTTTAGGGGGACTGACTATTTTATCCCTATCGTCGTCTTCCTGTTCTTCCTCCTGCTGTTGGCCAGGTGGTGAAACTATCCCTCCTGTCGCTCCCTGATCTTCTTCTTCAGCTACCTCGACTTGGGCTCTCTCTTCTTGCCTCTGTGGGTGCTGTCTATCTTGTTGTGGAGCGGCAAAGATCTGCTGTTGTGGTTGTGGAGCGGGAGGGACCTGCCGTTGTCTGGTTGCATAATGTCCAGCCAGAAGATCAATATCTTCCTGTGTTAAAATCGGGTAGACATGTACATATGCGGGTGGAAAATGACTGGCTATTGGCAGGGGTGGGGCTGCTGGGTCAGGGATAACTCTCTTTTTATCAGCTTCTTCTCTATGTTTCTGGTCATAATCTTCCTTACTTAAACATTTGGTGGGCTTTTTCTGTTTCTTATTGTCCCTCTGAAACCAATATGGGGCGCATTTCAACCAGTTCTCCCCTCCCTTTGCCATATAATCCATATCCCATTGAGGATCCCCGGGGTACCAAGGGAAAGTTCTCTTATCTCCTAAACACAATCCTTTTATCAAGTCCATGTGAAAATCATCGTTACTACCATTCCGGGAAAAGGGGTCTACACTGTGTATGGTTTCGGTCCATCCCGCTAAATTTGAAACCCATGGGACTATAAATTCATAATTAGTACCACAAATTCTGGCTACATAATCTTTACACGTTTCTCCGGGGGTTGGGGAGAGGGGGAGGATCTTCTTTACCTTGTTTCTGACCCATATTGACAGTGGGAGCCGACTGTTTTACCACGCAGTCTTCTGACCCACACAATACATAAACTTATCACTTCTATGCAAAAGAAAGATAAAGCAAAAGATTTTGGGGTCACCGGAGTCTATTTCCTCATTAACCTCCTCTTATTTCTTCCCAAAAGAAATGTATCTATATATGTGTATGCAGTACTGCTTATCTTTGTGGATTTCCCAAAAACCCTCCAATATTAACCTCTGGCGTGGTACTTATCCCTTACTAATTTATGGGTCCAAAAAAGCTTTGATCAGAGCTGAGGCAAGGAATATTTCGTCAAAGACAAACTATCACTTACCGTCAGATAATTCTGCTTTTCATTCCGGACAGCCCCCAGATTGAAGGGAATTTCTGGCTTCTACGACCACCCAGACAGGTTTTAGGTAATGCAGGAAACTTCCGTTGACCCCTATCAGGCCCGGAGATATCAATAATGTGACACAGGAGACGCTTGGTTGTGTACACTTCGATATCTATATTGCGGACTCAGAGTACCATATTTATGCAGAATTCAAGGAAACAAGGAGGAGTTATGATGCTTAACACGTATACATAAGAAATAGCTTCAGTCAATATTCTACGTCATAGCTAGTAAACATAAGCCAAAATTCACATCTATTTTACTACAAAATATATATGTATTCTTGAACAGATGTTGTTATCTTATCTAAAACAAATGCAAGTCCAAGCTAGGTCAAAGTCCACAGACTAAGAATACCTTGTGAGAACGTTATCTATAGATAACAGTTTAAACATACGTGGGTTTCACCTTAAACTCATATATTGAGAATTACTCTTAAAACATCTAAAACAAGATGGAGTCTATCATGCTATCATTCTTTTTTTTGTTCTAAAAATAATAGACCTTTTACAATATCTTTTTTCTGTCTACTTGGACGAATATTGAGGTGTTTCAAATCTTGTTCCACTAAAGACTTGAACACCTCAACGAAGTGGTTGTTAGACACCTTGGGGTTGAAAATATAGTTATTTCTTAAATTGGTATGAATGAATTCCTCATCTGACTCTCTGGAAGGTAAACTATTTTTAACAAAAATTTTTTTAATATTAATCTTACGGATGAACTTTTGAAAATCAATAAAAACATTAAATTTATTAAAATCCTTATCAATTGCGTATTTTAGTCCTAGTTGAAGAACTTTGTTTTCATCGTCTGAGAAAATGGCGTCACTAAGGTTAAAAATGCCAGCTGCTAGATTTCTCGTTTTCTCTTTCCGTTTCCCCCCTCGGCACCCTCTGGTTCTCCGTTTCTTAAATCTTGGAAGAAGGGGGGTTGGGCCATGGGGTACCATGGTCTCCATTCCTCCTCCCTCTGATCTTGGGGATAATTGCCCCTCCCTCGGCCTCTGGGGTTGGAACCTCCTCTGGCTCGCCAGGGGGGACCTCCATACCACCTTTTCTGAAAATCCCCTCTTTGATTACTGGGGTGACCACCTCTACCTCTGGGGGGGTATTGGTTGTTATAATATTGGGTCCATGAAGGGCCTCCATAACCCCCTCTAGGATCATGTCCTCTATAATTAGAAGGGCCCGGGGTTTGTTGAGAATATTCCTGTCTCAGAGGCTCAAATCTATTTGAGACAGGAACTACATATTGAGGAACTGGTGATTGGGTAGAGCCTCTACCTCTGCCATGTTGATCAACCCTTGTAGAATTGTTCCATTGGCCTTCATATTGTACATGACGGACAGGAGTTTTAGGAGGAACAGATCCCGCATCCATGTCCGACACATCATCACCCGGGATGCTGGATAGTTCCTCTGCCAACTCCTGCCATCTGTAGACCTTATTGGATTTGTAATCGTTAATATCTCTGACATATTTTTTCATTTTTTTCTTCTGTAGATCTTTATCTAGTTTAATGACAAAATCCTGCAATTGTTTCATTTTTTCTTTGTAGTCACCTGTGGTAATAGAGGGTCCTAATTTAGACTTAATGGCATTAATGTTAGCCTCCAACAGTTTGAGTTTGTTCTCCTTCCTTGCTATGATAATTTGTAACAATTTCTTTTCAGCATGATTAAAGAAGGAGAACCATTCATCCTCTAAATCTTTGTCTGTCATGCCATCATTAGGGCCTATGTCCCACCTAAGTCTTCTTGGGGTGATGTTTTCTTTGAGATATTTGTTGAGAGTGAAAACATCCCACCAAGTCTTAACCTGTTTATCCAAAGCACCCTTAAGGTGTTTGAAATCTTGATTAATGTCTGTATTAGTATTGGTTTGTGAAAAGAAAGTGTCAACATCAAGCTGTCTGTTGTTAACAAATGTGAAAATTTCCATGGCTGCAAAGTGCACTCAAATGTGAGAAAAATTACAAACAAAACTTAATAACCTGCGCCAAATGGAATATAGTACTAAATAAACATAAACTGTGAAAGTCGCATAAAATGCGATAAAATAATCATGTGACAAACACTACTGCTGCTGCTGCCTGAAAAGGTTAAATAAACCTTGAAAAATGGAATATAAGGAAATAGAGGCTGCGCTAGCAAATGTGACTCACCACTGTGAGTGTAAGTGAGACATATACAAAATAATATGTATAATAGTATATCAAACAAATTGTGCAACAATGGCTACAATGTTGAAATGGTGTAAGAGGTGACTTTTGTTAAATTGATCAAATGTTGAATCACTGGTGATAGACAAAACCAATTTAGCAGACTAAAATAATTAGGATAATTAAAGTCATAAATTGCAGGTAGTCATTAGACGATGATCCCCTTTGAAACCCCACTCACCAAAACGACATGACCCACGGCTTTGCAGTCCTAGGGTCTTAGAAAGTATTTGTGAGACGGTGGGGTGGATGCTGTCAGGAATCCTATTAAAAACTTCGGGTGGACCAGCGAAGACTCCAGTTATAGATAAGTGGCGTGGAGAGGAAAAAACAAAAACAACATGTGTGGTATCGCCGTGATAAACCTGTGTAGCACTGTGCAATAGTAACTCACTACTAAGCAGACAGGGATCAGCGAGTTCCGGGTGCGCGCTTGGCGTGCGCTCCAAAGCAGAACAGGAAGCAGCGTCACTGGCTAACTGACCGGAAATTGCGTTGACGCGTTTCGCCCCTCCTCCAGGGCGTCATCAAGGACATCACTTCCGGCCAGAGTTGAAAGCTTATAAATGCTCTAGGCGGCTGGCGCCTCCCAGTTAACCAGCCAATCCAAAAGATACTTGATTGGGCTGAATTAAACTTGCTTCCAGATTGCATCATTTCCTATAGTCAGTTGCTCATTGAAAACTTTATTGGCAAATGAACAACATGACGGAACATGATAAGCAAGATACAAAGTATAACAGAATAAAGCTTTTTGGTATATAATCGATATCTCAGATACCGTTAGTAAAAAACAACAATTGATAGGGAGATAATGGATAAAAACCAAATGATTTGATGTTAAAAACAGATGATGATAAATCATACAGATACTAATTTGAAATAGATAATAATAATGAAATAAAAGTAAAAATAAAAATAAAAATAAAAAATAATAGAAACAAAAATAAAATAAAAGTAAAAAATAAAAATAAAAATAGGATAATAAAATAAAATAAAATAAAAATAAATTAAAATTAAAATAAAATAAAGAAAGTAAAAATAAAAATAAAATAAAAATGTAATAAAAATAAAATTAAAAATAAAAATAAAAATAAAAATAAAATAAAATAAAATAAAAATAAAAATGAAAATGAAAATAAAAAATCACTTGGAAAATGGAAATTGATATAAAAGTAATAGTTTACCAATTAGACAAAAAACAATTCAGATCTAAATCAATATTGAGGCCATGCGGGTGGAGAGTACCTAATCTATGGATCCATTGGGTTTCGTTTCTAGATATCGCCTGTTTCAGATTAGAGCCCCGCCAATGGGGTTCTACCCTATCTATACCACAGAATCTCAGACCTCTAGGGTCACGATTGTGAAAAAGTCTGAAATGGTTGGATAAACTATGATGTTTAAAACCCTTTTTAATTCTATTCACGTGTTCCCTCAGTCTGATACCTAATTTACGAGTGGTGCTACCCACGTACTGAAGGCCACATGGACAGGCCAGGAGGTAGGTAACGTGAGTGGTCGCACAAGTGATACATTTTTTTATTTCGTACGTTTTGCCTTGGGTCAGAGATGCAAATTGTGTAGTTTTTGTAATCCTATGTTTCGAGGTACGACAAACCACACATCTCCCACAGCTAAAAAAGCCAGTTTGATCTAGAAAAGTGTATCGCTTTTCGGGGGGATTGACGACATTGTGTGCCAGCTGAAGTCGTAGAGTGGGTGGTTTAGTGTAAATGAATTGAGGCACCGGAGGAAGAATTTTTTCAAGTTCCCGGTCTTTGAGTAGTAATGGCCAATGGTTCTTCACAATTTTCTCAAACTGTTTGTACTGTCTAGTGAAACCAGTCATGAAGGCAGTACCGTATTCTTTCTTAGTAGTCTTGGTGCCACTCAGAAGAGACTCTCTACTTACATTTCGGATGTTATCTCTAATATTAAGCAATTCGTGGTGGTTATAACCTTTCTCTTTGAACCCTTTTACAGATGATATCACTTTGGATTTCATAATCCTTGATGTTTTTACAGTTTCTACGTATTCTTAATAATTGGCTTTTAGGTACACCTCTTAACCATCTTGGGTGATGGCAACTACTTAGAGGTATATATCCATTACGGTCGACTTCTTTGAAAAAAGTCCGGGTAGAAAGTCTACCGTGGTCCTTAAAGATCACCAGATCCAAAAAATTGACCGATTCCAAATTAGAAACATCTGTGAAAGAAATTCCATATGGATTGGCACCTATCTTTTGTAAAAAATTCAGAAAACTATCTTTTGATCCTGCCAATATGACAAATATGTCGTCAATATAACGCTTATAGAACCTTAGATGAGGAATATCCTGGCCATAAATGGCCTGTGATTCCCACCAACTCATAAAGAGATTGGCAACTGAGGGGGCGTATTTAGCACCCATGGCCACTCCTTTCTTTTGTCTATAATATTTTCGTTCGTGCCAGGAAAAATTATGACTCCTAGCCAATTCAAGAGATTCTAGAATAAAGTCCTTTTGTTTGGACTTGATTATAGTATCATCTAGGGCCCATTTGACTGCCTGCAAAGCGTGATTCTGCTTAATATTGGTGTAAAGTGAATTTACATCTATGCTGGCTAAGATGTGATCGTCAGCAATTTGCAAGGGATCAATGAGGCCAATAAAGTCTCTGCTATCCTTGAGATATGCTGGACATTTCTGAACCAGGGGCTGCAAAAAGTGGTCTAGGTATTCACCTAGTCTGGCGAATAATGAATCCACCCCACTTACTATGGGTCTCCCCGGCGGTTTAATAGGATCCTTATGTATCTTTGGTAATTGATAGATGACGGGCACCCTTGGTGCATCAGGAATCAGATATCTATTTTCTTTTTTGTTAATTATTCCGGCTTGGTATGCAGCTCTAATCATCAGTTTGAGTTTGGCCTTATATTTATTGGTGGGATTTCCTTTTAATTCTTCAAATACTTCAGTATCTGAAACTAAACGATTCAATTCTGAAAGATAATTGCCTTTATTCAATATGACGACCCCCCCCCCCCCTTTGTCTGCCTGTCTAATAACTATGTATTTTTTTTGTTCTAATAATAATAGACCTTTTACAATATCTTTTTTCTGTCTACTTGGACGAATATTGAGGTGTTTCAAATCTTGTTCCACTAAAGACTTGAACACCTCAACGAAGTGGGTGTTAGACACCTTGGGGTTGAAAATAGAGTTATTTCTTAAATTGGTATGAATGAATTCCTCATCTGACTCTCTGGAAGGTAAACTATTTTTAACAAAAAATTTTTTAATATTAATCTTACGGATGAACTTTTGAAAATCAATAAAAACATTAAATTTATTAAAATCCTTATCAATTGCGTATTTTAGTCCTAGTTGAAGAACTTATGGCGTCACTAAGGTTAAAAATGCCAACTGCTAGATTTCTCGTTTTCTCTTTCCGTTTCCCCCCTCGGCAACCTCTGGTTCTCCGTTTCTTAAATCTTGGAAGAAGGGGGGTTGGGCCATGGGGTAACATGGTCTCCATTCCTCCTCCCTCTGATCTTGGGGATAATTGCCCCTCCCTCGGCCTCTGGGGTTGGAACCTCCTCTGGCTCGCCAGGGGGGACCTCCATACCCCCTTTTCTGAAAATCCCCTCTTTGATTACTGGGGTGACCACCTCTACCTCTGGGGGGGTATTGGTTGTAATAATATGGGGTCCATGAAGGGCCTCCATAACCCCCTCTAGGATCATGTCCTCTATAATTAGAAGGGCCCGGGGTTTGTTGAGAATATTCCTGTCTCAGAGGCTCAAATCTATTTGAGACAGGAACTACATATTGAGGATCTGGTGATTGGGTAGAGCCTCTACCTCTGCCATATTGATCAACCCTTGTAGAATTGTTCCATTGGCCTTCATATTGTACATGACGGACAGGAGTTTTAGGAGGAACAGATCCCGCATTCATGTCCGACACATCATCACCCGGGATGCTGGATAGTTCCTCTGCCAACTCCTGCCATCTGTAGACCTTATTGGATTTGTAATCGTTAATATCTCTGACATATTTTTTCATTTTTTTCTTCTGTAGATCTTTATCTAGTTTAATGACAAAATCCTGCAATTGTTTCATTTTTTCTTTATAGTCACCTGTGGTAATAGAGGGTCCTAATTTAGACTTAATGGCATTAATGTTAGCCTCCAACAGTTTGAGTTTGTTCTCCTTCCTTGCTATGATAATTTGTAACAATTTCTTTTCAGCATGATTAAAGAAGGAGAACCACTCATCCTCTAAATCTTTGTCTGTCATGCCATCATTAGGGCCTATGTCCCACCTAAGTCTTCTTGGGGTGATGTTTTCTTTGAGATATTTGTTGAGAGTGAAAACATCCCACCAAGTCTTAACCTGTTTATCCAAAGCACCCTTAAGGTGTTTGAAATCTTGATTAATGTCTGTATTAGTATTGGTTTGTGAAAAGAAAGTGTCAGCATCAAGCTGTCTGTTGTTAACAAATGTGAAAATTTCCATGGCTGCAAAGTGCACTCAAATGTGAGAAAAATGACAAACAAAACTTAATAACCTGCGCCAAATGGAATATAGTACTAAATAAACATAAACTGTGAAAGTCGCATAAAATGCGATAAAATAATCATGTGACAAACACTACTGCTGCTGCTGCCTGAAAAGGTTAAATAAACCTTGAAAAATGGAATATAAGGAAATAGAGGCTGCGCTAGCAAATGTGACTCACCACTGTGAGTGTAAGTGAAACATATACAAAATAATATGTATAATAGTATATCAAACAAATTGTGCAACAATGGGTACAATGTTGAAATGGTGTAAGAGGTGACTTTTGTTAAATTGATCAAATGTTGAATCACTGGTGATAGACAAAACCAATTTAGCAGACTAAAATAATTAGGATAATTAAAGTCATAAATTGCAGGTAGTCATTAGACGATGATCCCCTTTGAAACCCCACTCACCAAAACGACATGACCCACAGCTTTGCAGTCCTAGGGTCTTAGAAAGTATTTGTGAGACGGTGGGGTGGATGCTGTCAGGAATCCTATTAAAAACTTCGGGTGGACCAGCGAAGACTCCAGTTATAGATAAGTGGCGTGGAGAGGAAAAAACAAAAACAACATGTGTGGTATCGCCGTGATAAACCTGTGTAGCACTGTGCAATAGTAACTCACTACTAAGCAGACAGGGATTAGCGAGTTCCGGGTGCGCGCTTGGCGTGCACTCCAAAGCAGAACAGGAAGCAGCTTCACTGGCTAACTGACCGGAAATTGCGTTGACGCGTTTCGCCCCTCCTCCAGGGCGTCATCAAGGACATCACTTCCGGGCAGAGTTGAAAGCTTATAAATGCTCTAGGCGGCTGGCGCCTCCCAGTTAACCAGCCAATCCAAAAGATACTTGATTGGGCTGAATTAAACTTGCTTCCAGATTGCATCATTTCCTATAGTCAGTTGCTCATTGAAAACTTTATTGGCAAATGAACAACATGACAGAACATGATAAGCAAGATACAAAGTATAACAGAATAAAGCTTTTTGGTATATAATCGATATCTCAGATACCGTTAGTAAAAAACAACAATTGATAGGGAGATAATGGATAAAAACCAAATGATTTGATGTTAAAAACAGATGATGATAAATCATTCAGATACTAATTTGAAATAGATAATAATAATGAAATAAAAGTAAAAATAAAAATAAAAATAAAAACTAATAGAAACAAAAATAAAATAAAAGTAAAAAATAAAAATAGGATAATAAAATAAAATAAAATAAAAATAAATTAAAATTAAAATAAAATAAAGAAAGTAAAAATAAAAATAAAATAAAAATAAAAATAAAAATAAAAATAAAAATGTAATAAAAATAAAATAAAAATAAAAATAAAAATAAAAATAAAATAAAATAAAATAAAATAAAAATGAAAATGAAAATAAAAAATTACTTGGAAAATGGAAATTGATATAAAATTTATAGTTTACCAATTAGACAAAAAACAATTCAGATCTAAATCAATATTGAGGCCATGCGGGTGGAGAGTACCTAATCTATGGATCCATTGGGTTTTGTTTCTAGATACCGCCTGTTTCAGATTAGAGCCCCGCCAATGGGGTTCTACCCTATCTATACCACAGAATCTCAGACCTCTAGGGTCACGATTGTGAAAAAGTCTGAAATGGTTGCATAAACTATGATGTTTAAAACCCTTTTTAATTCTATTCACGTGTTCCCTCAGTCTGATACCTAATTTACGAGTGGTCCTACCCACGTACTGAAGGCCACATGGACAGGCCAGGAGGTAGGTAACGTGAGTGGTCGCACAAGTGATAAATTTTTTAATTTCGTACGTTTTGCCTTGGGTCAGAGATGCAAATTGTGTAGTTTTTCTTATCCTATGTTTCGAGGTACGACAAACCACACATATCCCACAGCTAAAAAAGCCAGTTTGATCTAGAAAAGTGTATCGCTTTTCGAGGGGATTGACGACATTGTGTGCCAGCTGAAGTCGTAGAGTGGGTGGTTTAGTGTAAATGAATTGAGGCACCGGAGGAAGAATTTTTTCAAGTTCCCGGTCTTTGAGTAGTAATGGCCTATGGTTCTTCACAATTTTCTCAAACTGTTTGTACTGTCTAGTGAAACCAGTCATGAAGGCAGTACCGTATTCTTTCTTAGTAGTCTTGGTGCCACTCAGAATAGACTCTCTACTTACATTTCGGATGTTATCTCTAATATTAAGCAATTCGTGGTGGTTATAACCTTTCTCTTTGAACCTATTACAGATGATATCACTTTGGATTTCATAATCCTTGATGTTTTTACAGTTTCTACGTATTCTTAATAATTGGCTTTTAGGTACACCTCTTAACCATCTTGGGTGATGGCAACTACTTAGAGGTATATATCCATTACGGTCGACTTCTTTGAAAAAAGTCCGGGTAGAAAGTCTACCGTGGTCCTTAAAGATCACCAGATCCAAAAAATTGACCGATTCCAAATTAGAAACATCTGTGAAAGAAATTCCATACGGATTGGCACCTATCTTTTGTAAAAAATTCAGAAAACTATCTTTTGATCCTGCCCATATGACAAATATGTCATCAATATAACGCTTATAGAACCTCAGATGAGGAATATCCTGGCCATAAATGGCCTGTGATTCCCACCAACTCATAAAGAGATTGGCAACTGAGGGGGCGTATTTAGAACCCATGGCCACTCCTTTCTTTTGTCTATAATATTTTCGTTCGTGCCAGAAAAAATTATGACTCATAATTGAAAAGTGTCGCGTGCATTTGTATTCTGCCCCCTTTATTCTGATACCCCTAACTAAAATCTAGTGGAACCAATTGCCTCCAAAAGTCACCTAATTAGTAAAAAGAGTCCACCTGTGTGTGATTTAATCTCTGCACAAATACAGCTGTTCTGGGAAGCCCTCAAAGGTTTGTTAGAGAACCTTAGTGAACAAACAGCATAATGAAGGCCAAGGAACACACCAGACAGGTCAGGGATATAGTTGTGGAGAAGTTTAAAGCAGGGTTAAGTTATAAAAATATATCCCAAGCTTTGAACATCTCACGGAGCACTGTTAAATTCAGCATCAAAAAATGGAACGAGGATGGCACAACTGCAAACCTACAAAGACAAGGTAGTCCACCTAAACTGACAGGCTGGACAAGGAGAGTATTAATCAGAGAAACAGCCAAGAGGCCCATGGTAACTCTGGAGGAGCTGCAGAGATCCACAGCTCAGGTGGGAGAATCTGTATACAGGACAACTATTAGTGGTGCACTCCACAAATCTGGCTGTCATAAAAGGGTGTGACCAGATTGTGTGGACTGCAAAGGAGGAACCCAAAACTAATGTAAAAGTAAATAAGAATAATGTTTATTAAAATAAGTGATATATAAGTAGACACCCCAAAATACAAACAGTGCTCAGCCACAAACAGAAACCCACAGACAACAGATAAATATATACAGGAACGGGGAAGTACCGAAATCAACACGTCAGCCAGGCCAGGGTCATACACGGGAAGATCAATAGATAACAAGGGCAGTTCCAGAATCACAAACGATAGCCAAGCCAGGGTCATACACGGGAGATCAGCAGATGAACAAGGGCAGGATGGGAGAGGGAAAATAAGGATGGGAAAGGCAACAAGAACTCAGGAACACAGGATAGGATCAGGATGGGATGGGATGGGATCAGGTCACAGGATCAGGTCATAGGGCGCATGGAAGAGAGATACCAAGGCAAGCGTGAGAGGGCTGGTCGGGTATTTATAAAACTGCCAGTGATTGGCCTCATGTGACAGCTGAGCGCAGAAAGAGCTGTCTGCTCCACACTGCCGGGATCCATCCGCTGGTGGACGCCAGTACTGCGGCCCAAAGATGACATAACACCAGCAGGGAAAGTCTCTCCTGACAGTTACAAACTGCCAGGAGACACCTGCTGGTGGACCACAGTACTGCACGCCAAATAGTGGATCTTACCAGCGGACGGATCCATTCCTGACACTGGCCTTTATAGAAGAGTGGCAAAAAGAAAGCCATTGTTGAAAGAAAGTATATAAAAGGTAATCTTGCGCCAGCACACCAAATGGCAACTAGGGAAATGCAGCGCACACTTAGGGGAAATGTCTGAACCCAGAGAAGATAGATAAACAAGAGGATAGTGGCGCGCAAATAAATTAAGCTAAACTATATGTTAAAAAGACAAGAAACGATCAGGTAATAGAGGTAAGGAGATCCTAGTTAAAATGTCCTGGTTAAAACAGTATAAAACACATCATGATGGATAAAAATATCAATAAATAATATATCAAATAGATAATTGCAGTGCTTCTTGTGCGTATAGTGACGTGACAATAAAAAAACAGTAATAAAATCAATCCTGGCTAAAAATGTATAGTAGATAACGCGATCAGTGACCTGATAAAAAGTAACAGTGCATCCAAGTGTGCATAAAGCAGTGATCCAAATAAATGGTTAAATAAACGTGATAAAAAATGCATCAAAGTATGAATCCAAATGTGCATAAAAAGTATAACGGTAATCCAAAAAATAATAATCAAAGAACTTGATTGATTAATATATCAAAATTGTGATATAAGAGAATAAACAGCAATAATTGCTAAAGTGATAAGGTGCAAAAAATAATTTTTTTCTCCGGATGCCACGGAGGAAATACTAGATAGTGGTGGTCTCAGATGTGTACCACATATGCCGTAATAAATGGCTATAGTGAAGATAAATACAGAATAAATATATAAAGGCGATACAAAATCGATAAATAAATAAATTGTAACTGGTGAGTGGCGATAAATAAAGTCGCAAAGAAATAAATTTCCAATCAGGGATCCATATATATCAGTGGTGCAGTATGGAAGCGGTATCTTCAGCCCAAAGAAAGAGTGTCAGTGCTGAGATATAGGCTGGTGACCGGAAGCAATCTATGAATTCCTGTGCAGTGATCCGTGAATTTCCGTGCAATCCTATTAGGGATAGGGGTGGCCCCTTACCTTACAGCTGTAAGGTTACAGCGGTGTGATATGGGTCTTTATGGTCCTTGGTGACCTTCCTCACGGGTGGGGGGGGTTTCAGCTGCGTGTCCCAGGTACTTCCTATCAGCTTGCTCTTTTTCCAGACAGGGGGGGAGGGGGGTTTTCACCTCAGTATGTATAGGAAATGAAATACCTCATAGTGTAGTATGTCAAGTAAAAAGTATTTATTTCCAATGTAACATTTAAAAATGGGTACTCACATCTAACAGGTAAATACAAGCTCCGACGGAAGTGACGCCATCGAGCTCGGAGCTCGTTTGTACCCTGTATCACTGCACAGGAATTCATAGATTGCTCCCGGTCACCAGCCTATATCTCAGCACTGACACTCTTTCTTTGGGCTGAAGATACGGCTTCCACACTGCACCACTGATATATATGGATCCCCGAATGGACATTTATTTCTTTGCGACTTTATTTATCGCCACTCACCAGTTACAATTTATTTATTTATCGATTTTGTATCGCCTTTATATATTTATTCTGTATTTATCTTCACTATAGCCATTTATTACGGCATATGTGGTACACATCTGAGACCACCACTATCTAGTATTTCCTCCGTGGCATCCGGAGAAAAAATTTATTTTTTGCACCTTATCACTTTAGCAATTATTGCTGTTTATTTTCTTATATCACAATTTTGATATATTAATCAATCAAGTTCTTTGATTATTATTTTTTGGATCACCGTTATACTTTTTATGCACATTTGGATTCATACTTTGATGCATTTTTTATCACGTTTATTTAACCATTTATTTGGATCACTGCTTTATGCACACTTGGATGCACTGTTACTTTTCATCCAGTCACTGATCGCGTTGTCTACTATACATTTTTAGCCAGGATTGATTTTATTACTGTTTTTTTATTGTCACGTCACTATACGCACAATCAGAAGCACTGCAATTATCTATTTGATATATTATTTATTGATATTTTTATCCATCATGATGTGTTTTATACTGTTTTAACCAGGACATTTTAACTAGGATCTCCTTACCTCTATTACCTGATCGTTTCTTGTCTTTTTAACATATAGTTTAGCTTAATTTATTTGCGCACCACTATCCTCTTGTTTATCATTGTTGAAAGAAAGCCATAAGAAGTCCTGTTTGCAGTTTGCGAGAAGCCATGTGAGGGGACACAGCAAACATGTGGAAGAAGGTGCTCTGGTCAGATGAGACCAGAATTTAACATTTTGGCCTAAAAGCAAAACACTAATGTGTGGCGGAAAACTAACACTGCACATCACCCTGAACACACCATCCCCACCGTGAAACATGGTGGTGGCAGCATCATGTTGTGGGGATGCTTTTCTTCAGCAGGGACAGAGAAGCTGGTCAGAGTTGATGGGAAGATGGATGGAGCCAAATACAGGGCAATCGTAGAAGAAAACGTGTTAGCCCTCCGATTTTTTCCGACGGATTTTGTCCGAAACTGGTGTTGCATATACACGGTCGGACAAAGTTGTCGGAAAATCCGATCGTTTCAAACGTGGTGACGTCCGTTGCGTACTACGGAACTACGTAGAGGCTAGTAGCCAATAGCTTTGGTCTCGTAATT
The DNA here is from genome assembly GCA_028564925.1 of Lithobates sylvaticus. Taxonomy (NCBI): domain Eukaryota; kingdom Metazoa; phylum Chordata; class Amphibia; order Anura; family Ranidae; genus Lithobates; species Lithobates sylvaticus. Next base: position 267,512,903 of record CM053028.1, on the reverse strand, counting down.
TGATCTGAGCATGCGTGGAACTTTGTCCGTCGGAATTCCCTACACACGATTGGAAAAAGTCTGATCGGATTTTGTTGTCGGAAAATTTGAGATCCTGCTCTCAAATTTTTTTCCGTCGGAGATTCCGAGGGAAAAAGCCCTCTAGAGCCCACACACGATCGGATTTTCCGACAACATAATCCGATCGGACTTTTTCCATCGGAATATCCGACCGTGTGTACGGGGCATTAGAGTCTGCAAAATACTTGAGACTGGGGCAGAGGTTCACCTTCCAGCTGGACAATGACCCTAAACATGCAGCCAGAGCTACAATGGAATTGTTTAGATCAAAGCGTATTCATGTGTTAGAATGGCCCAGTCAAAGTCTAGACCTAATCCAATTGAGATTCTGTGGCAAGACTTGAAAATTGCTGTTCACAGATGCTCTCCATCCAATCTGACAGAGCTTGAGCTATTTTACACAAAGAAGAATGGGCAAAAATGTTATTCTCTAGAAGTACAATGCTTGTAGAGACATCCCCAAAAAGACTCACAGTTGTAATTGCAGCGAAAGGTGGTTCTATAAAGTATTGATTCAGAGGGGCTGAATACAAATGCACGCCACACTTTTCAAATATTTATTTGTAAAAAAAAATTGAAAACCATTTATCATTTCCTTCCACTTTCTATACAATTATGTGCCACTTTGTGTTGCTCTATCACATAAAATCACAATAAAATACATTCACATTTTTGGTTGTAACATGACATTAAAAAATTTTTTTTTCAAGGGGTATGAATACTTTTTCAAGGACTATATATATATATATATATATATATATATATATATATATATATATATATAAAATCTCAAATAATGGGTTGAGTTACTTCCCTTTTATCTATGTGCTTTCCTGGAGCAGTGTCATGGCGAGCTCCCAATGATCCACTAATATTCAGTAGAAAAAGATGATGCAAAAGTTTTTTACTGAAGAATCTTGTGGCAGCTACTGTACAGCTACGAGCATACAAAGCTCTTTATCGGGCTGTGTGCAACAAACTGAAACAAACATCATACCTGTATACCAACACCACAAGATGAGAGAGCCCGGAGCAATACATGCAATGATATGCAGAGGGCGGATATGGTGGGGTTCACAGGAGATATGAACTTTTGAAAGTGGGAGGTAGTATAGTGCCGAGGGGGAGGGGCAGGGGAAAGTAATGTAGATCCCCTCTGTGAGCTCTGAGTCAGCAGAACATGGGGAGAAGTTCAGCTAGCAGCAGCATGGCAGGCAAAGAGCACATCCTAGCCCAGCTCAGGGCTCAGGCCGAGGTGAGAAGCACAGCATGGCTAGAGGAGTCACTGGGGGCATTAATCCCTGTTATGGAGCCAGAGACTGAGGATGGGGGGAGGAGGGGGGCTTGCACCAGAAGATCCAGGCCACCAGAGAGATTTTCACCTGACCTTATGGCGGCATCCCAGTGGGGGGGGGGGGGGGCGGCAGCACGGCGGGCCGCTCGGCGGCCCCTCCAGCTAAGAGGGTGGCAGGAGCAGGGGGGGCAGCCCTGTGCAGGCACCCACACACCATTCTGCAGCAGCCCAGTGGACTACCAGGGAGAGGAACATGGTGGCCAGGCCCAGCAGGCGAGGAGAGTCAGCAAGCGCAGGCCCCACCCCCAGGACAGCGATCCGGACGTCTGATGGGGACAACAGGGACAGAGGCAGGATCCCTGGGCCTTCACCAGGCGCGGCAAGGGATAACCCCAGGACAGGTCAGGGGCACCCTGGGGCAGCAGCATTGGGAGCGGAGGCCCCCAGGACTGTGGTATCGGGCACCAGTCCTGGCAAGGCTGTCCAAAAATCAGTCGGAGGCCACGCAGCGTGGAGGCGGAGTCGCATGACGCCTGAGGAAGCGGCAGCCATGACAGAGCAGGTAGGCGGGCCATCTTCGTCCGAAGAAGACTGTGCAGAACCCGGGCCATCAGAGGATGCGGCAGGGTCGGCAGAAGACGCAGTTCCCCTTCCGATGGTACCAGCAGCGGTGGAGAACAGACAGTCCGCTGATGGGGCTTCTCCTGTGCAGCCCGGGAAGTCACCTTTAAGTTTACCTGTTTTCGGTGTGTCGGCTAGTGGGGGGTTCAGGGAACAGGCAGGATGTGGGGGGCATGCTGCGGGGACAGTGGAGCCAACTCGGGAGTCGGCGGGTTTGTTTGGTTTCCTGGCGGGTATAAAAGATTTGGTGTCCAGGTTTGAGCTGGCTGCAAAGAGAACAGTGGGGCCGACAGCGGCATGAGTCTCTCCGATGGCAATTTCAGGTGTGACGGCTGAAAAAGAGGTTCCACAGGTTACACCCCAGCTACATGTCTCTTGGTTGCTTTCTTTATACTGCTCCTAAATGTGCTTTTTTACTTTTTCCGCTTAAACAAAAGTGATAGAATTATATTTTTCTACAATAATACTCAGGAAAACAGCCTTAAAACTCGCAAATAAAAATTGCATCTTAAGGACTGATCCCTACCTATCACTGGACTATAATCAAGCTCTAATTGAAGAGCTATGCAACCTGCAGCCAACAGGGAAATATATCCCAACCTACTATCAGCTGCTTAGCCAGCATTTAATCTGCATTATAAGTTGCATCTTCATGGACTGCTTTATGCCACTGGATTTAAATTAATCTACTAATATAGTGTGATGTCATTAGCAGCCATTTGGGGATTATATCCCACTCTTTACCAATTGTCTAGGTAGCGTAGCTTTCTCCATACCCCAACTGATCACTCATGTGCCAATGTATAAATACGACCACACTGTGGTTTAATACTTTGATATCCCACTTGGGAACATTGACACATTAGTGACAAAGGAGGTGCCTCCAACCGTCACTGTTGCATGTTTGTCTATATATTTTTTTGTTTGTCTATATTTGTTGTGTGTTCTATATGTAGCCCCGGGGGGTGGCTATTTTAAACCTAAGGATATAGTCTATGAATGTGATATGACAATTTCTGTCGTTTCCAACAGCAATGTTATAATTCTTTATTATTAAATTAGTTTTTCTGACAATTATCGACTAATAATTTTCAACTCATTTTGTCTATGATATCTGCAGTAGCTTCTTTTCACTCATTTTCATATGGGATTGCCTTTTTCTTTGGCATCCCCTATGAAAAACTGAGTGGTTTCTTTTCATATATGCGTTTATTGGCTACGATATCAATCCTTCTAAAAACACATAAAGGGCTGTCAGAAAACATATTATTTCTCTGCCCCTTATACTCAGGGACAGAAACATTAGCACGGTCAATAAAAAACACTCTCTTTCGAATTCCACAGGTTACGGCACTGTCCGCAGTTGATAAGACACCGGACGCAGGGGCCGTGACGAGCAGCGTGCCTCAGGAGGCCGCCAAGAGTGCGACAACTGGGGACAATTCCAACAGGTAGGACATCACCAGGCTGGCAGACGCCACACAGTGTGAGGTCTATGTTTGTTACGAGGGACCATTGGGGGCTCACCTGAAACGGGAGGTGAGGGAGAAGCTGTGGAAAGGTGAGTACGTGGAGATATTTTCATTGCTACCACTTGAGAAGTTTAATCTGGATAGGGTGAAGCCAGATGATTTGAAAAAGGAGGATGAGGAGAAGCGTAGGTACAGACTGATCCCGAGGACATTTACCAATTGGCTGCAAGCGTTTGCTATTAAGGCCAGTGTCATTGGGGAGAAGAACCCCGAACATTGTTAGGCGTTATTCTGTTATCAGGATTCCATAGGTGAGGCATATCGAGTGTATGGAGGGATGGCGTGGCTGCGCTATGATGAGCATGTTTCGTCAGAGGAGAGCCGTCCTGCCGGCGTTGAGATGGGACCACAAGGACATCAGCTTGTGGATGCATTTGATGATGACGGCGAGGACGCCTGGGCAGTCCTTTCAAGGGGGTTGAAGGGTTTGTTGGCAGTACAATTCAGGGACCTGTAAATTCAGAGGCGGGTGTGCAAGTGTTCGGGATGCGGCGGATCACATCCAGCAAACAGATGTTCCAAACAAGGAAAGGACGGTCTGGAAAAGTTGGCAACAAGAGGGAGGACCCCAGTGATGAGGGGAAGGATGCTGCCATTCCTTGGTAGGTATCCTGACAGGCAGGCGGCCTGGTTATTGGAAGCAGGTTTTACGGTTGGTTTTAATATTCCATGTTCGTTAACGGTCATTCCGGAAGGAGGTTGCGTTGGGCAGGATGTGCGGCCATTTTCGGCCCCTCCATGGGATGATTTGGTGGTATCTCCACTGGGGTAGTGCCAAAAAAGGAGCCCAATAAGTTTAGGCTCATTCACCACCTTTCCTTCCCAAAAGGGGGGTTGGTAAATGACGCCATTTATTCAGAGGCATGCTCGGTATCGCACACTTCGTTCGATGCTGCGGTTCGCTGGGTGCGCAGGTACGGCAAGGGGGCATTGTTAGGTAAGGCGGATGTGGAATCGGCTTTCCGCCTATTGCCAGTTCACACGGACAGTTTCCAACTGTTGGGGTGTCATTGGGAGGATGGGTTTTATGTTGACCAATGTTTACCTATGGGCTGCTCCATATCCTGTGCCCTGTTTGAGCAATTTAGTTCCTTTGTGGAGTGGGTAGTGCGAGATCTGTCAGGGGTGAATTTGATAATTCATTACCTTGACGACTTCTTGTGCATAGGGCCGCCGGCTTCCAAGATATGTGCTGTACTATTAGGTACTTTGCAACATGTTGCATACAGATTTGGCATTCCATTGGCACCAGAGAAGACGGAGGGACCTCGTACGGTCATCATGTTTTTGGGCATTGTCCTGGATTCAGAATCTATGGAATGTCGGCTGCCAGAGGCGAAGTTGGTGGACTTGAGGAAGGAGGTAGCAGGCTTGCTGGGAATGTGCAAAGTTCAGTTGCGAGTGCTTCAATCAGTATTGGGCAAGCTCAATTTTGCATGCCGCATTTTGCCTATGGGAAGGGTCTTTAGCTGCAGGCTAGCAGCCAATACAGCGGGTATTAGATCGCCGACACATTTTGTGCATTTGGTGAAGGCCCACAGGGATGACTTGAGGGTATGGCATACCTTCCCGAAGTTCTTCAATGGTAGGGCGATATGGATGTCCGGACCGATCAGTAATTTTGACCTTGAACTCTTTACAGATGTGGTAGGAGCCACAGGATTTGGGGCCTATTTTCAGGGGCGATGGAGCGTGGGTCCATGGCCTAAGTCATGGGTGGCAGCAGGATTTACAAAGAATTTAGCGTTACTGGAGTTGTTTACGGTAGTGCTAGCGGTAGAACTAGTGGAAGGGCCCTGAAGGTGTTTTGAGATGTCTGTAATTGAATGTTTTCATTCATGCAGTACACCTTCCGGGTGTTGAGAATGTCATAGCTGATGCCTTGTCTCCGTTCCAGTGGGACAGGTTCCGAGAGTTGCATCGCAGGATGGATAAAGAAGTCGTGAGTGGGGGGACATGGGCAGCATACCAGAAGGTCTGGAGTGAGTGGACTGAGTTTGTCAGTGGGATTGAGGCAGAGTCCACGGGTCCTGACCTTAGGTTACTGGTGGTTTACTATGTGGGAAGAAAAATGGAAGTCTGTTTCAGTTTGGAATACGACATTAGCCGGATTGGCCTTCTGGTTCAAATTGCAGGGTCAGCCTGATTTTTCTAAGGATTTTTGGGTTCAACATGCAGTAAAAGGTTACCGGAAGGCTGTGGTTCAGAAGGACACCAGGAGGCCGGTCATGTTTGAGATCATGTCAGGCATTGTGTTAGGCTTGGGGGAGATGTGTTCTTCAACTTACGAGGTGATGTTGTTCAAAACTGCGTTTTTGATGGCGTTTTTTGGGGCCTTTAGGATAGGGGAACTAGTTAGTCCGTCCAAAAAAGTGCATGAGGGCATTGGGTGGCATGACGTGACCTGCGGGGAGGGCATTTTGTCGGTAATGCTGCGCAGATCAAAGACGGATCAGTTGGGAAAAGGGAGGTTGGTACAGGTCTTCCCTATTCAGGACGCACAGTTGTGTCCTGTGGGGGCGGTTAGAGGTTTTATAGATATCAGGCCGATAGGTTATGGCCCTTTTCTGGTACATGCGGATGGCACCCCTTTGTAACGTTTCCAATTTGGAGCGGTCTTCAGAAAATGTTTAAGGTTACTGGGTTTAGAGGAGAAGGAATTCTCTGCACACTTGTTTAGGATTGGGGTGGCAACAGAGGTGGCCAGGAATGGGATAGATGTGGAGTCGGTAAAAAGAATTGGTAGATGGGAATCGCATAGGTTCCAGTCGTACATACAGTGGGGCTGTGAGGGAGCATATGCTGCAAGTTACAGTGGTGTGGAAATTATATTGTTGTGTTCTAATTTCAGATGCGGAGATTGGATTGGTCTGGATGATGGGCCATTCCTACTGTCACAGGTACTCACCCGGGCCGATATGCTGAGAGCTGCTCCCCTTGCGACTAGGTGCACGATGCCTCTGGAGTGGGTACAGAGGACACCGGGCACAAAGATGCACGGGTTGCCAGCAGGAGTGTTGCAGGTGGTGTGCAGTAGCGACGTTGACCAGGAGAGGCTGATGCTGCACTGGAAGTAGACACCTGGCAGGGCTGTGATCAGGCAGAGGTTAAAGAGGTACCAGAGCATATGCTGAAGGAGGACCCTCGGGAGCATGAGAGAACTGAAAGTCCAGAACACCGAGCAGGGGGTCAAGCACAAGGAACAAGAGATAGTCCAGTAAGCAGGCCGAGGGTCAAACACAGGTGATCAGGCAGCAGAAGTATCCAGGAAGCAAGCCAGGGGTCAAACACAGGTAGGTAACTCAGAGAATGTCCAGTAGGCAGGCCGAGGGTCAAGCACAGGTAATCAGGCAGTAGAAGTATCCAGGAAGCAAGCCAGGGGTCAAACACAGGTAAGTAACTCAGAGAATGTCCAGTAGGCAGGCCGAGGGTCAAGCACAGGTAATCAGGCAGTAGAAGTATCCAGGAAGCAAGCCAGGGGTCAAACACAGGTAAGTAACTCAGAGAATGTCCAGTAGGCAGGCCGAGGGTCAAGCACAGGTAATCAGGCAGTAGAAGTATCCAGGAAGCAAGCCAGGGATCAAACACAGGTAAGTAACTCAGAGAATGTCCAGTAGGCAGGCCGAGGGTCAAGCACAGGTAATCAGGCAGTAGAGGTATCCAGGAAGCAAGCCAGGGGTCAAACACAGGTAAGTAACGGCAGCGGTGGTCAGACAGATTCCGGGTCGGCATAGGTAGTCAAGCAGGTACAGGGTACAGGGTACTGGATACAGAATACAGGATACAGGATACAGGATACAGGACTGGAGCCAGGACTCAGGAAGAGACAACAAACCAGCAATTTGTGAGCAAACAGGGGAAGCCTTTTATAGGCCAGGTGAGTGGTCAGGTGGGATACCCGGACGAGTGCGCATGCGCACTCGTCTTCTGTCAGCGCCGCGCACATCGGTGAGCCGCACTGGCTGGGCTGTGTCAGATACCCGAGTGCCGCGGACCCGCGCATGCGCACCCGTTACCCAGCGTACCTGTACCATTCGTTGCGCTGCTCTACCGCGCGTGCGCAACCCTGGAACCCGGCGGTGAGGCACGGTATTTCCCTGACAGTGCCCCCCTCCTAAGGGCAGCCTCCGGATGCCCACTTCGGGGTGTCTTTGGTGATATTCTAGTATTAAACGAGGGGCGTGGATGTTTTCAGATGGCTCCCAGGAGCAGTCTTCCGGGGGATAACCCTTCCATTTGACTAGGTACTGAACCTGACCCCTTCTTTTTCGGAGATCCAGAATCTTTTCAACCTCGAATTCTTCCTCTCCTTGGATGGTGATGGGTGGAGGAAGTGGCATCTGCCTGTCAGGGAAAGAATTGGCAATTACAGGTTTCAGCAAAGAAGCATGGAAAACTGGGTGAATCCTATAGGAACTGGGGAGATCTAGTTCAAAGGCCACTGGGTTGATCACCCTCCTGACCTCAAAGGGGCCGATGAACCTGGGACCAAGTTTCCGAGAAGGACAGGGGAGTTTCAAATTAGCGGTTGATAACCAAACTTTCTCACCAATCTGGAAAGACGGGCATTCTTTCCTGCCCCGATTGTACTGTACCTCATACCCTCTTTGTGCTTCCTTCATGGCCTGCTGGATCCGGAGAAAGTTGTCCTGGATATGTTTGACTAATTCCTGTGCAGCTGGAGTAGGGACGTCTGGAATGGAATCTGGAAGAAAAGAGGGGTGATAGCCGTAGTTTGCCCAGAAGGGCGTTTGGTTAATGGCAGAATGCAAGGAATTATTATAGGCAAACTCCGCGTAGGGTAGCAGGCCTGACCAGTCATCTTGGGAGTATGAACAGAAACATCTCAGATACTGTTCGAGGGTCTGATTGGTGCGTTCAGTTTGGCCGTTGGTTTGTGGGTGGTATGCTGAAGACATGGAAGTCCTGATTTCAAGGGATCTGCAGAGGTCTCTCCAGAACCTGGAGGTGAACTGTACCCCCCGGTCTGAGGTGATGTTAGCTGGTACTCCATGTAATCTTATAACTTCTTTGATGAAGATGTCTGTGGTAGCGGAAGCCGAAGGGGTACTTTTCATGGGCAGGAAGTAGGCCATCTTTGAAAGACGGTCTATGACAACCAGAATTGTGGTAAAGGAATCTGAGGGAGGTAAGTCTACAATGAAGTCCATGGAGATCTCCTTCCATGGACGTTCCGGGACGGGTAGAGGTCGTAACAGACCCCAGGACTTGATGTTGGACCCTTTGTTCCTCTGACAGGTGTTACAAGAAAGTACATATTCTTGGCAGTCCTTTCTCCAGCCCGGCCACCAGTAAGACCGACCTACCAAGTCCACTGTTTTCTGTATTCCGAAATGGCCGGACATTTTGTGGTCGTGAAGGGTCTGCAGGACTTGGAGTCTGACGGGAGGAGGAACAAATATTCGGGCATGGGCCCAAAGTAAGTCCTGTTTCCTTTCAAGAAAAGGTAATGTAGGAGAGGAGAACTGGTTGGAGGCTTGTTTAAGGGCTGCGGTCAAGTCAGGTTGAATAGCATGGAGGAAATTGTGGGCGGACAGGATGGTAGCAGGTTCCTTAGGGGATTCAGTGTCCAGGAACATACGGGATAAGGCATCCGCCTTGCCATTCTTGGAGCCGGGACGGTAAGTGATGTGGAAGTTAAATCGGGAAAAGAACAAGGCCCAGCGGGCCTGTCTGGGTCTAAGGCGTTTTGCAGCCCTGAGGTACTCCAAGTTGCGATGATCTGTTAAGATAAGAATGGGTTGGGAGGCTCCTTCTAGCAGGTATCTCCATTCTTCGAGAGCGAACTTAATCGCAAGTAATTCCTGGTCGCCTACGTCGTAATTCCTTTCAGGGGGACTCAACTTTCGGGAGGCAAAGGCGACCGGGTGGAGTAGGGCCTTTGGGCCACTTCTCTGCGATAGGATTGCTCCCATAGCAGAATCTGAAGCGTCCACTTCTAGGACGTAAGGAAGTTCAGGGTCAGGGTGCTGTAAGATGGGTGCAGAGGAGAAAAGTTCCTTGAGCTTCTCAAATGCGCCTTGCGCTTGGGGTGTCCATTGGAACTTGACTTGCTGACGGGTAAGTTGGGTGATTGGGGACACAATGGCAGAAAACCCCTGAATGAACCGTCTATAAAAGTTAGCAAAGCCGATAAAACGTTGGACTGACCTTTTGTCTGTGGGGGCAGGCCAATCCTGGATAGCCTTCACTTTTTGCGGGTCCATCAGTACTCCTCCGGTGGTTATGATAAAGCCCAGGAACTGGATGGTGTCGGTCTCGAACTCGCATTTCTCTCCTTTGACGTAGAGCCCGTGTTTGCGTAGAATGAGGAGAACTTTCCGGACATGTTGACGATGAGCTTCTAGAGAGTCGGAGAAAATCAAAACATCGTCAAGATGTACAATGAGGAAGTTATCCAGATACTCATGGAAGATGTCATTGACAAGGTGCTGGAAGGTAGCTGGGGCATTACAAAGTCCAAACGGCATGACCAGGTACTCGAAATGGCCGAATCTGGACCTAAAAGCCGTCTTCCACTCATCCCCAGAGCGCATTCTAACCAAGTTGTAGGCCCCACGGAGATCAAGCTTGGTGAAAACCTTGGCAGTCCTGAGCCGCTGGAAAAGTTCGGGGATGAGTGGGAGTGGGTACCTGTTCTTGATAGTAATTTTGTTGAGTTCCCTGTAATCCACACAGGGTCTGAGGGAACCGTCTTTTTTTTTCAACAAAGAAAATCCCAGCCCCTGCTGGCGAAGAAGATGGCTGAATGAACTCCTTAGCGAGATTTTCATCAATATACACCCGTAGGGCTTCAAGCTCAGTTTCAGACAAGGGGAAAATTCTTCCGAGGGGGATCTCAGCCCCTGGTAGGAGATCAATCGGACAATCATATGAGCGATGAGGGGGAAGGACTTCGGCCTTTCTTTCATCGAAAATGTCCATGAAATCTCGGTAGGATGTTGGAACATGTTGCAGGTCCTTGGTACTGGGTTGCAAGGCAAGATGAGTAAGAGGTCCTGCGAACTTATCCGGAAAGCAGTGCTGCAGGCAGTAAGGGGAGGAGAACTCCACTTCTCTGTTGATCCAATCGATCCGAGGATTGTGGGCCAGTAACCAGGGGTACCCCAGGATGATGGGGAACATAGGAGAGTGGATTACATCAAAACGTAAAAGTTTGTGATGACCCGACTTGGTGCAGGTCAGGATGGGAGCGGTTTCCTGGGTGACCGGTCCTGAGCAGGGTGGAGAGCCATCAGCCAGCTGGATTTGAAGAGGTTGCTTCTTGGTAATTAAAGAAAGGTTCAAGTGTCGTGCCAGGGTCAGGTCCATAAAGCAACTGCAGGCTCCGGAGTCAAGGATGGCTCCCAACTGGAAGGCCTCTCCCGCTACCTGTAGGGAGAGTGGAACAGTCAAGTGAAAATGCGGAATTCCAGCAGTGTGTGAGCTCGAGAGGGACCGAGAAGGGCACTTACTGGGTCTTACGGGGCATTTCTGTAGGTAGTGACCTGTTCCTCCGCAGTAGAGACAGAGGTTAGCTTGTCGACGGCGGAGCCTTTCTTCAGCAGATAGGGGGGACCGTGCCAGGCCCAACTGCATAGGCTCCCCATGAGGAGGAGAGCGGGAGTTCCAAGAAGGAGCAGGTGCCGGAGGAACCCGGGGCATCATCCAGGTGGGCCGGGGGCTCTGAAGTTTCTCTGCCCGTCGTTCCCGCAACCGACGATCAAGTTTAATAACAAGTTGGCAGAGGTCTGCGAAGGTGGTTGGGATCTCTCCTCGGGCCAATTCATCCTTCAATACTTCGGATAGCCCCAAACGGAATTGGTACTTTAGAGCAGACTCATTCCAATCTGTATCTGCAGCCCATTTGCGAAAATCTACTACATAGTCCTCTACGGGCCTTCTCCCCTGGGATAGGGTGTGCAGGGTAGATTCTGCCGTACCTGTGCGTTGGGAGTCCTCGTAGAGTGCTGCCATAGTGGAAAAGAAAGTCTCTACAGAATTCAGCTGCGGGCTCTTTTGTTCCATCAAATGGTATGCCCAGGATTGAGGGTCATCTGAAAGCAGGGAGATAATAAAACCCACCTTGGTGGATTCCAACTGGAAAGTCCTGGGTTGTAGTGCCAAGTGTAGTAAACAAGAATTTTTAAAAGAGCGAAATTTCCTTCGGTCCCCGGAAAAACGTTCTGGTGTGGGGACCCTGGGATCAGGATTAGACATGTCATAGGTAGGAAGAGCACCTCCAGGTGTTTGCGGGAGAGTGGAGGTGCTGGCTGCAGGGGGTGACTGGTCCGCTTGGTTTGGAGACAAGGTCAAGTGCTGAAGACGTCCTTTGATCTGAAAGTACCCATCCTGGAGGCGTTGTACAGCCTGAGTAAGGGCTGTCACCTGCTGGCATAAGGCCTCAAGGGGTGAACCAGCTCTGTCGGCCTCGGACATTGGCTGGTTTGTACTGTCACAGGTACTCACCCGGGCCGATATGCTGAGAGCTGCTCCCCTTGCGACTAGGTGCACGATGCCTCTGGAGTGGGTACAGAGGACACCGGGCACAAAGATGCACGGGTTGCCAGCAGGAGTGTTGCAGGTGGTGTGCAGTAGCGACGTTGACCAGGAGAGGCTGATGCTGCACTGGAAGTAGACACCTGGCAGGGCTGTGATCAGGCAGAGGTTAAAGAGGTACCAGAGCATATGCTGAAGGAGGACCCTCGGGAGCATGAGAGAACTGAAAGTCCAGAACACCGAGCAGGGGGTCAAGCACAAGGAACAAGAGATAGTCCAGTAAGCAGGCCGAGGGTCAAACACAGGTGATCAGGCAGCAGAAGTATCCAGGAAGCAAGCCAGGGGTCAAACACAGGTAGGTAACTCAGAGAATGTCCAGTAGGCAGGCCGAGGGTCAAGCACAGGTAATCAGGCAGTAGAAGTATCCAGGAAGCAAGCCAGGGGTCAAACACAGGTAAGTAACTCAGAGAATGTCCAGTAGGCAGGCCGAGGGTCAAGCACAGGTAATCAGGCAGTAGAAGTATCCAGGAAGCAAGCCAGGGGTCAAACACAGGTAAGTAACTCAGAGAATGTCCAGTAGGCAGGCCGAGGGTCAAGCACAGGTAATCAGGCAGTAGAAGTATCCAGGAAGCAAGCCAGGGATCAAACACAGGTAAGTAACTCAGAGAATGTCCAGTAGGCAGGCCGAGGGTCAAGCACAGGTAATCAGGCAGTAGAGGTATCCAGGAAGCAAGCCAGGGGTCAAACACAGGTAAGTAACGGCAGCGGTGGTCAGACAGATTCCGGGTCGGCACAGGTAGTCAAGCAGGTACAGGGTACAGGGTACTGGATACAGGATACAGGATACAGGATACAGGATACAGGACTGGAGCCAGGACTCAGGAAGAGACAACAAACCAGCAATTTATGAGCAAACAGGGGAAGCCTTTTATAGGCCAGGTGAGTGGTCAGGTGGGATACCCGGACGAGTGCGCATGCGCACTCGTCTTCTGTCAGCGACGCGCACAGCGGTGAGCCGCACTGGCTGGGCTGTGTCAGATACCTGAGTGCCGCGGACCCGCGCATGCGCACCCGTTACCCGGCGTACCTGTACCATTCGTTGCGCTGCTCTACCGCGCGTGCGCAACCCTGGAACCCGGCGGTGAGGCACAGTATTTCCCTGACACCTACGTGTGTTGGGGGGCAAGGAGGGGGGATGCCAGACCAAGGGGCAGTTAGGCTTTTCAAGGAGGGAGGCCTGCATCAAGTGGCTGGGGTTCCCTGGTATGTTGTGGGGTAGGTTGGTCCCGGAAGCGCACCATTTTGTACAACGAGACAGGCCTCCAGACGTTTTAGTCCTGCACGTAGGAGGCAACGATCTGGGAGTGCGATCCATGATCGATTTGACCAGAGACATCAAATGTGATGTGTTGAGTTTGATGTCAGACATGATGTCAAAATGATTATTGTCTGGTCAGACATGGTTGCTCGCACGACATGGCGGTTTGCCAGGTTGGTCGAAGGGGTTAATAGGGCGAGGAGGAAGATTAACAGGGAGGTGAGCAATTTAATGGTGAAGAATGGCATGTGGAACTGGAGTTTGAGACATGGCGGTATCTGAGACCTGATGGGGTACACTTGAACAATGTGGGCATAGACATGTGGGTGTTGGGTCTGCAGGACGGAATCCAGAGAGCGCTTTGGGTGTGGAGAGGCATTCGGGAATAAGGGGTTACTCCTGTATTCTGTGGCGGGCGTTGGTCTGTGCAGGGGAAGGAGATACAGTGGTGTGAAAAAGTGTTTGCCCCCTTCCTCATTTCCTGTTCCTTTGCATGTTTGTCACACTTAAGTGTTTCGGAACATCAAACCAATTTAAACAATAGTCAAGGACAACACAAGTAAACACAAAATGCAATTTGTAAATGAAGGTGTTTATTATTAAAGGTGAAAAAAAATCCAAACCATCATGGCCCTGTGTGAAAAAGTGATTGCCCCCCTTGTTAAAATATACTATAACTGTGGTTGTCCACACCTGAGTTCAATTTCTCTAGTCACACCCAGGCCTGATTATTGCCACACCAGTTCACAATCAAGGCATCACTTAAATAGAAGCTGCTTGACACAGTAAGGTCCACCAGAAGATCCTTAAAAGCTACACATCATGCCGAGACCCAAAGAAATTCAGGAACAATTGAGAAAGAAAGCAATTGAGATCTATCAGTCTGGAAAGGGTTATAAAGCCATTTCCAAAGCTTTGGGAATCCAGCGAACCACAGTGAGAGCCATTATCCACAAATGGCGAAGACATGGAACAGTGGTGAACCTTCCCAGGAGTGGCCGGCCGCCCAAAATTACCCCAAGAGCGCAGCGACGACTCATCCAAGAGGTCACAAAAGACCCCACAACAACGTCCAAGGAACTGCAGGCCTCACTTGCCTCAGTTAAGGTCAGTGTTCATGCCTCCACCATCAGGAAAAGACTGGGCAAAAATGGCCTGCATGGCAGAGTTCCAAGGAGAAAACCACTGCTGAGCAAAAAGAACATCAAAGCTCGTCTCAATTTCTCCACAACACATCTTGATGATCCCCAAGACTTTTGGGACAACATTCTGTGGACCGATGAGACAAAAGTGGAACTCTTTGGAAGGTGTGTGTCCAAGTATATCTGGCGTAGAAGGAACACTGCATTTCAGAAAAAGAACATTATACCAACAGTAAAATATGGTGGTGGTAGTGTGATGGTCTGGGGCTGTTTTGCTGCTTCAGGACCTGGAAGACTTGCCGTGATAAAAGGAACTATGAATTCTGCTGTCTACCAAGAGATCCTGAAGGAGAATGTCCGACCATCTGTTCGTGTACTCAAGCTGAAACGAACTTGGGTTCTGCAGCAGGACAATGATCCTAAACACACCAGCAAGTCCACCACCGAATGGCTGAAGAAAAACAAAATGAAGACTTTGGAGTGGCCTAGCCAAAGTCCTGACCTGAATCCTATTGAGATGTTGTGGTATGACCTTAAAAAGGCCGTTCATGCTCGAAAACCCTCTAATGTAACTGAATTAGGACAATTCTGCAAAGATGAGTGGGCCAAAATTCCTCCAGGACGCTGTAAAAGCCTCATTGCACGTTATCGCAAACGCTTGGTTGCAGTTGTTGCTGCTAAGGGTGGCCCAACCAGTTATTAGGTTTAGGGGGCAAATAAACACCTTCATTTACAAATTGCATTTTGTGTTTACTTGTGTTGTCCTTGACTATTGTTTAAATTGGTTTGATGTTCCGAAACACTTAAGTGTGACAAACATGCAAAGGAACAGGAAATGAGGAAGGGGGCAAACACTTTTTCACACCACTGTATGTAGCAGAAGAAGATTTCCTGAACTAGCGCTGATATGCGCCAGGATGATGGTTTCCGGAAAACCGAGGTTAGACGGAAAGTGTTAATGGGGCACTGTGGCCATTGGTTGTCTTTGAGCCAGTATGTTGGCTTGAGGCCTATTCTTTGAAAGGGACCGCAGTGCCACATGGTTATTGATTTGAGTTATTGATTTGAGTTGCCTGCACAGACCAATGCTATGTAGAAAGTTGATTGACAGACGTTATATATTTCATTTGTTATGTTTATGTTATGGTTATTTTCTTAAATAAAGTAGGCTGCTATGGCCTTTTATAACTCCAACCTTGGTGTGGTCTCAATTAATAGGTAAAGGTAAAAGGGTTGGGGTTTTTAAGGATTAGTGGTATAATATCTGTTATACAACAGTCATGGCCACATAGGTGTATCCCATTGAAATTGAATGTTCTTTGGAGACGACTCATGAAAAGATACTATATTTGAAGCAAGTCTGCATTTGATGAATTTTTGCAAATATATGTGTCGTCGTTTTTTGTTTTTGTGGGTATTAGTAAGTTTAGGGAAGTAATGAGTAGTAAAAATGTAACTGAAATTTCTGTGTTAGTCTACAGAGATTGGTGTATATACAGCACAGAGAGAGTTCATTTAGATTAGGAGGGGTGATATGGGATACACCTGTGTGGTCACATCTTGTGGTGTTGTTACATAGGTACGATGTTTGTTTCAGTTTGTTGCACACAGCCTGATGAAGAGCATGGTATGCGCGTAACTGTACAGTAGCTGACACATATATATGTCTTGAAGATTCTTCAGTAAAAACGTTTGCATTGGAGATCGTGTCTTATCGTCTTTTTCTACTATATATATATATATATATATATATATATATATATATATATATATATATATATATTTATATTTATACACACACAAACATATTAGAACTAAATGAGTCATATATGGAAAATTGTGACTTTATTCTTATATTAGCTGTAAAATGTCAGTCATTGTATAGGGTATATTATGCATTATGCATGTATCATTAAATGGAATCCTTGCATTATGATCACTTAACTTTTCAACATGCTTTGTTCTATAGCAAGATTTCATTTATTAAAAGCTTTCAATCAAAAGATAAAAACACAGATAAAAACACAAAATATTTTCCGAATCTGAGGGCTGTTCTACAAGATTAAGACTGGGATGGAATATGGTCATATAGGAACACTGAACAAAAATGGTAATGTTTCAAATTGACTTGCAAACATACTTTAAAATATCGAAAAGAAGGAAAGGGAGGGACTTATGGACTTTTTAGGCACTGTACACTGTATTATAATATCAAAATTTATTGAAGGAAAACAACATACAAAAAACACCGTATAAATCTAAAAACATATACATCTTAGTCAAAAAAGATTAATACAGTACAAAAAACGCATGAGCAGCCTATAATAGCTAGCCTAAGGGATACCAGAGAACAAATGATCAGCAATCGATATAAGTTTTGTCCCAAATTGATGAGGTATCCAATATGAAGGCGAGGATGCAGTGCGATATCGATGAAATTGGCGAAAGCTCTACATGTTTCGCGTTTTCATTTAACGCTTCATCTGGAGCAGTAACTGACAGACAAATATAAGATTTAAAAGACACAGTGAAAATATGCATGTAGTTATCATTTCCTAAAGAACGTGTTATATCTGTACAAAAAACACAATATAGATGATCATTTAACTGCCGAGTGTGGCCATCATACCCGCGTCACACCACCAGGCGGTACGCCGCAAAGGTAAGGGCCGTAATTCCAAACACTCAGTGGGGACGTGTAAAATATAATATTAAACTGCCAGTTGTAAAAAAGGAAAAACACTTACTGTCATTCTTTAATTATAAGAAAATGTATATAGAAATAGTCTTTATGTCTCCCCACCAGCCGAGGAAAAAGAAGCTGAAGATCGATACAATAGGATTGAGGATTTATACCCCAGGTGAGAACCTGATTAATAATCAGAATAAGAATTTTAATTGTTTATCAAGACAAACGCAGCCGATACATAGGGTTTAAAATGTAGACTCACCTAAATAAAAATAGGGGAGAGGATACCCAGTTGTAAACGCGCAGCAGCGCTAGAGTTGTTTGTAAATGGGTTCCGAGTTTAATGAACCAAATTGATAACGGAACAGGTTGGTATTCAGCAGAGGAAGCTTCAATAATGAATGAAGGTGCCCTCATTAATCTGTATGGTATAAGGCCATAGGTAAAAATAAGTATTTTAAGATCAGAAATAGATAAAATAACAGATGGCATAGCCTGAAGGCATGCATATATCTCACCATCCTGTGGTAAAAAACGGTCAGTCCTGTTCAGCATCATGGCGGTGGTGGAGGAAGAGGACGCTGGCAGAGAGCACACGTGGTGTGCTTAAATACACGTCCCATCCGTAGTCAATATCCGGCGATATGCCGGCTTGACGTCATCCGGATCGGCCGCAAGAACGTAGTGCGCATGCGCCGACATCACGCCCCGCGCCTGCGCAATGAGGCCGAGACGTATATGGCGGCGCGCGCAACCAGTTCAAGCAAGGGACATGACTGCGGAGCTAGATAGAGAGCTCCCAAGTCATCTCTTGCTAATCGTCACATAGATTGTAACAGTGACGATGTGCGGCCGCACTGGGTGATGGAAAGACCCAAAAATTATGCGGCATGTACCAAAAGGTGCAGTGGACTAAGGCAGGGGGGCCACAGTCGGCAGGAGAAGAAAACCTCAAAATTGGTTACAACAAAGATAGCGTACATAATGAAAAATGTAGATATACAGCTCATATTGTAATTCTAAAACAATTAGAATTGAGTATTTAGACAGCAGGGCATTTTTGACCTAATATAGGTTAGAATGTCTTAGAAACATTCATTAGAACCATGGGATACATTTAGAGGCTGCAATGGACAGGGAAATAGATTCTGATAGATAGATCCAAGACTGTACCATGATTAATCTAGTGGAAGAGAGGGAGAAAGACAGAGCCAGATGCCCCGGGACAACAATAACAGGAGAGGGGAGGAAAGGAGAAACAGTACGCATGGAATAGGAGACAATTTAAAGGGGCAGACACAATATGGTCTAGATTCTATACCATAGGGGACATAGATAGTGGTGGAACTATAGAATATCATAGTTCTGTTTCAAGGGGAGGGGGAGGGGAGAAAAGGGAGGGGAAGGGGGAGGGGGGGTTTGGGGTTAAGGGGACAGGGGGGGGGAAAGATAATGGACACGCAATTATCAAAAATGGATGTATAGAGGAATGCTGATCGTCTAGTGTAACTGAATATTATGAGAGAGTTGACAGTATATGTCATGCAACTCAATTACCAGTTTACAATTTTTAGAGAAATGGTTTGTAAGATTGTGCCTCGTTGATGCCTGGGGGACGAGTCGCATTAAGGCGTTCTATCCAGATGGTCTCTTTTTTCAGGATTTCTTTGTCCCAATTTCCCCCCCGTGGGTCCCTCGGAATGACTGCCAGAACTATAAAGGAAACAGCTGTAGTGTCAAACTTGTGGTAAAGATCTAAATGTCTACTCACGGAGGTGATCATTTTTCCCCAGATGAGTAATAAATGTGATCCTTAATTCGAGCACGGAACAAACGGATAGTTTTTCCGACGTAGAATGCATTACAGATACATGACATTAGGTATACCACCCCTTGGGTCTCACAGTCAGCGTGGAAACGCGGTGTAAAGGTTTCTCCATTGGGAAGCACAAAATTGTTCCCTGGTCTCACCCATGGGCAATATGTGCATCGCCCACACCGGGCGATGCCAATACTGCCTGCATTGGAGTGTGTTTTGGTGCTATAGTGACTCGATGTAAACTTGTCACGTAAAGAACGTGATTTTCTAAACGTAATAGTGGGGTTTGGACTTATATATTTTCTCAAAATAGGGTCCTCGCAGAGGAGGGGCCAGTGTCTCGTCAGTATTGCCCGTAATTCACCATGCTGTTTTGAATACCTGGTGATGTAACGAACCATATCAGACGTTTTGGAAGTTTTAATTTTATAGAGAAGTGAGTTTCGTGATTGTCGTAAGACCTTATTGTATGCTTTTCTCAAAATAGATTTACTATATCCCCTGTTTTTAAGACGATCTCGAAGATAGTTTGCCTGTAATTTAAACTCATCAGTGTGTGTACAATTACGTCTCAATCTGAGGTATTGTGCATACGGGATACTTCGAATAAGGGTTTCAGGGTGGGCACTTTCTGCGTGAAGCAGTGTGTTTCCGGCCGTTTCTTTTCTATATAGAGTGGTTGCCAAGCAACCAGTCTGATCTCTGAAAATGGTTAGATCCAGAAAAGTAATTTTCTCGGGATTCACTGAAAATGTAAATTTTAGGTTAAAAGAATTTTGGTTGATGGTCTCCATGAATGTTTCCAACGTACTTGGTGGTCCCGCCCAGATCATAAAAATGTCGTCTATATAGCGCAGCCAGCATAATGCTAGGCTGGTATATAGTGACAAATTATCATCGGAGAAGATAGTCCGTTCCCACCCCCCCAGGTACAGATTGGCGTAGGCCGGGGCGCAACAGGTGCCGTATAGGAGCCGTCTTCGTATAGGTGCCGTCTTCGTATAGGAAGGTTCTAGCTATCCTGTCAGGATAGCTAGAACCTTCCTATACGAAGAAGACAATCATCATTGGGAATTTTGTGAGTTTATATTAGACCTTCTGAGATTTGTCTTAACCAACAATTGTTTTACTTTCAACGAGTCCCACTTCCTCCAGGTACAGGGCGTGGCCATGGGCACCTGTTGCGCCCCGGCCTACGCCAATCTGTACCTGGGGGGGTGGGAACGGACTATCTTCTCCGATGATAATTTGTCACTATATACCAGCCTAGCATTATGCTGGCTGCGCTATATAGACGACATTTTTATGATCTGGGCGGGACCACCAAGTACGTTGGAAACATTCATGGAGACCATCAACCAAAATTCTTTTAACCTAAAATTTACATTTTCAGTGAATCCCGAGAAAATTACTTTTCTGGATCTAACCATTTTCAGAGATCAGACTGGTTGCTTGGCAACCACTCTATATAGAAAAGAAACGGCCGGAAACACACTGCTTCACGCAGAAAGTGCCCACCCTGAAACCCTTATTCGAAGTATCCTGTATGCACAATACCTCAGATTGAGACGTAATTGTACACACACTGATGAGTTTAAATTACAGGCAAACTATCTTCGAGATCGTCTTAAAAACAGGGGATATAGTAAATCTATTTTGAGAAAAGCATACAATAAGGTCTTACGACAATCACGAAACTCACTTCTCTATAAAATTAAAACTTCCAAAACGTCTGATATGGTTCGTTACATCACCAGGTATTCAAAACAGCATGGTGAATTACGGGCAATACTGACGAGACACTGGCCCCTCCTCTGCGAGGACCCTATTTTGAGAAAATATATAAGTCCAAACCCCACTATTACGTTTAGAAAATCACGTTCTTTACGTGACAAGTTTACATCGAGTCACTATAGCACCAAAACACACTCCAATGCAGGCAGTATTGGCATCGCCCGGTGTGGGCGATGCACATATTGCCCATGGGTGAGACCAGGGAACAATTTTGTGCTTCCCAATGGAGAAACCTTTACACCGCGTTTCCACGCTGACTGTGAGACCCAAGGGGTGGTATACCTAATGTCATGTATCTGTAATGCATTCTACGTCGGAAAAACTATCCGTTCGTTCCGTGCTCGAATTAAGGATCACATTTATTACTCATCTGGGGAAAAATGATCACCTCCGTGAGTAGACATTTAGATCTTTACCACAAGTTTGACACTACAGCTGTTTCCTTTATAGTTCTGGCAGTCATTCCGAGGGACCCACGGGGGGGAAATTGGGACAAAGAAATCCTGAAAAAAGAGACCATCTGGATAGAACGCCTTAATGCGACTCGTCCCCCAGGCATCAACGAGGCACAATCTTACAAACCATTTCTTTAAAAATTGTAAACTGGTAATTGAGTTGCAAGACATATACTGTCAACTCTCTCATAATATTCAGTTACACTAGACGATCAGCATTCCTCTATACATCCATTTTTGATAATTGCGTGTCCATTATCTTTCCCCCCCCCCCCTGTCCCCTTAACCCCAAACCCCCCCCCCCCCCTTCCCCTCCCTTTTCTCCCCTCCCCCTCCCCTTGAAACAGAACTATGATATCCTATAGTTCCACAACTATCTATGTCCCCTATGGTATAGAATCTAGACCATATTGTGTCTGCCCCTTTAAATTGTCTCCTATTCCATGCGTACTGTTTCTCCTTTCCTCCCCTCTCCTGTTATTGTTGTCCCGGGGCATCTGGCTCTGTCTTTCTCCCTCTCTTCCACTAGATTAATCATGGTACAGTCTTGGATCTATCTATCAGAATCTATTTCCCTGTCCATTGCAGCCTCTAAATGTATCCCATGGTTCTAATGAATGTTTCTAAGACATTCTAACCTATATTAGGTCAAAAATGCCCTGCTGTCTAAATACTCAATTCTAATTGTTTTAGAATTACAATATGAGCTGTATATCTACATTTTTCATTATGTACGCTATCTTTGTTGTAACCAATTTTGAGGTTTTCTTCTCCTGCCGACTGTGGCCCCCCTGCCTTAGTCCACTGCACCTTTTGGTACATGCCGCATAATTTTTGGGTCTTTCCATCACCCAGTGCGGCCGCACATCGTCACTGTTACAATCTATGTGACGATTAGCAAGAGATGACTTGGGAGCTCTCTATCTAGCTCCGCAGTCATGTCCCTTGCTTGAACTGGTTGCGCGCGCCGCCATATACGTCTCGGCCTCATTGCGCAGGCGCGGGGCGTGATGTCGGCGCATGCGCACTACGTTCTTGCGGCCGATCCGGATGACGTCAAGCCGGCATAGCGCCGGATATTGACTACGGATGGGACGTGTATTTAAGCACACCACGTGTGCTCTCTGCCAGCGTCCTCTTCCTCCACCACCGCCATGATGCTGAACAGGACTGACCGTTTTTTACCACAGGATGGTGAGATATATGCATGCCTTCAGGCTATGCCATCTGTTATTTTATCTATTTCTGATCTTAAAATACTTATTTTTACCTATGGCCTTATACCATACAGATTAATGAGGGCACCTTCATTCATTATTGAAGCTTCCTCTGCTGAATACCAACCTGTTCCGTTATCAATTTGGTTCATTAAACTCGGAACCCATTTACAAACAACTCTAGCGCTGCTGCGCGTTTACAACTGGGTATCCTCTCCCCTATTTTTATTTAGGTGAGTCTACATTTTAAACCCTATGTATCGGCTGCGTTTGTCTTGATAAACAATTAAAATTCTTATTCTGATTATTAATCAGGTTCTCACCTGGGGTATAAATCCTCAATCCTATTGTATCGATCTTCAGCTTCTTTTTCCTCGGCTGGTGGGGAGACATAAAGACTATTTCTATATACATTTTCTTATAATTAAAGAATGACAGTAAGTGTTTTTCCTTTTTTACAACTGGCAGTTTAATATTATATTTTACACGTCCCCACTGAGTGTTTGGAATTACGGCCCTTACCTTTGCGGCGTACCGCCTGGTGGTGTGACGCGGGTATGATGGCCACACTCGGCAGTTAAATGATCATCTATATTGTGTTTTTTTGTACAGATATAACACGTTCTTTAGGAAATGATAACTACATGCATATTTTCACTGTGTCTTTTAAATCTTATATTTGTCTGTCAGTTACTGCTCCAGATGAAGCGTTAAATGAAAACGCGAAACATGTAGAGCTTTCGCCAATTTCATCGATATCGCACTGCATCCTCGCCTTCATATTGGATACCTCATCAATTTGGGACAAAACTTATATCGATTGCTGATCTTTTGTTCTCTGGTATCCCTTAGGCTAGCTATTATAGGCTGCTCATGCGTTTTTTGTACTGTATTAATCTTTTTTGACTAAGATGTATATGTTTTTAGATTTATACGGTGTTTTTTGTATGTTGTTTTCCTTCAATAAATTTTGATATTATAATACAGTGTACAGTGCCTAAAAAGTCCATAAGTCCCTCCCTTTCCTTCTTTTCGATATACTATAGTAAGGACGTGGCACATAATCACTTTATCAGTATCTGCAGTACCACACTGCATTGATACTTTTTCTTTTTCCATACTTTAAAATATATTACCATGGGCAATACATTTAAAAGGCTAAAAATAACGTGGCTCAGACTTCTGGTTGGAAGCAAAACAGTGGGGACACTGTGAGGACAGCGAACAAGTCTTGCTTTTTTGACTGCTTTTGATTGCTGGATTGCATTTTTTAGGTTCTTTCTGGGCCTTTTCCTTGTACCTTTTTAATACCCTTTTCTGACTCTTTTTTTTTTTTTTTAAATCAACAAGTTTTATTTTGTTTAAAGTGCATACATGTTATAATGTACATTTCCAGGTATGTTACATATCATACAAAGCTTCAAGTAACAGTTGTATATCCATCTCAGATCTTTGTTATCACAGTATGTCTTATGCATGAGATATAAGTAAAAAGGTACCTCGTGTCAGTGTTTTGGTTTGCTTTATTACCCATGGGTTTGGTGATCTTACATGCCGTTAACTTTCCCAATGCAAAATGCAAGAGTCAGGTCATGAACAAGTGTCAGACTCCTGCAGCCACCTGTCCCAGATTTTATAGTATTTCTCAGGACATCCTCTATTCGTGTATACAATTTTTTTATATGGAAGGGTGTTGTTTATTTCTGCTTTCCAGTCTGCGATACTCGGGGGACAAATCCTCATCCATTTCCTGGCTATTACCTTTCGTGCTATGAATAGTGTCTCGTGTAAAAATGTCTTAAGCCCCATACACACGGTCGGACAATCCGCGGACCAGGTCTGTCGGACCATGTCCATCATACTTTGTCCGATGTTGGTTTTGCGTACACACGGTCGGACAAAGTTGTCGGAAAATCCGATCATTCTGAACGTGGTGACGTTTGTTGCCTACGACGGGACTACGTAGAGGCTAGTAGCCAATAGCTTTGGTCTTGTAATGTGATCTGAGCATGCGTAGCACTTGGTTCGGGTAGGGTCTTGTTGTGCCATAAAGGGGTGAAGTCGTTATATTGAGGAATCTCTAGTTTAGCGGAGGCAATGTCCCATATGCGTCTGTATTGATGCAATAGGGCCTTCTCACCACTCCGCAAACTAGTATTTCCGGTGCCTATTGTTATTGCATAAATTGGGTCTTTAGTGTATCTGGCCCACTTGGGACACATTAGCTGGAGGAACCTCTCTCTGTCTGTCTTGTCAATGTGGTATAGTTGGGATAATTGGGACGCAATATAGTATAGGTTGAAATCCGGCAATGCCATACCTCCCAGGTCAGTTGGGTTTTTAAGCGCCTGCCATGCCAGTTTGTGTCTATTAGGACCCCATACGAAAGGTTTAAGAAGGGCTTCTAGGGTCTTGAAGTATTTCAAAGGTAAGTGTGTTGGGGAGTGCCATATGACATATAATATTTTGGGGAGTAGAATCAATCATCTTGATTAGATTTATTTGGCCCCATACCCCCAGTGGCAGGCGAGCCCAAGTCCTGAGCTTAGCTTTCACATAGGATATAAGGGGTTCAATATTTAGATGTATATAGTCTGTCGACATTCTAGACACATGTATCCCAAGGTATTTAATGGTACTAACTCTTTGGAGTGGTAACCTGGCCTGTGGCTCGGTTGGTGGGAAACTGTCTATTGGTAATATCTGAGATTTCTCCCAATTAATTTTAAGACCAGAAAAGGTCCCAAATTGTTCAATTGTTTGCAGTGCCAAACGCAAGGAAGGTCCCGGATCTGCGAGGTATAATAGGGTGTCGTCCGCGTACATACTGATTTTTTCAATCAGATTACCGGAGCATAGTCCCTTGATTTCTGGATTATCCCGGATGGATATGGCTAGCGGCTCAGCTGCCAAGGCGTATAGCAACGGCGAAAGGGGGCAGCCCTGCCTTGTGCCTCTACTGAGGTCAAACTGCTCGGAGGGCCAACCGTTCGCCATCACCTTGGCCGTGGGTGACTGATACAATAGTTGCACCCATTTAATAAATTTAGGGCCGAAGCCATACCCCTCCAGACATTTCCACAAGTACTCCCATTCCACGGAATCAAAGGCTTTTGCCGTGTCTAAAGTTACTACCACCCGAGAACCTGCTTCCTCGTGCGTGGCCTGCAGGTTGATGAACAACCTGCGTAGGTTGAAGGATGTGTTGCGACCCGGCATGAATCCTGCCTGGTCAATATGTATGAGAGAAAGGATAACTTTGTTCAATCTCAAGGATAGTATCTTGGCTAGGATTTTTATGTCTACTTGGAGTAGGGAGATTGGGCGATATGATTCCGGATATCCCGGGTCTTTCCCCTGTTTGGGAATGAGCACTATTACTGCCTCTCTCATGGACGGTGGTAAGGAAAAGGTTTCAAACAGGTGGTTGTATAGCATGAGTAGCTTTGGAGTAAGAAGTTCACTGAACTGGGAGTAAAACTCGATTGGGAGACCGTCCGAGCCAGGGGATTTGGATCTGGCAAAACTAGCCATAGCCGTGGCTATTTCGTCTGTGGTGAGGGGTGCCTCAAGAAGGTCAATCTGGTCAGTCGTCAGTTGGGGGAGGGTGATGCTATGGAGGAAGGCCGCTCTCTGGTCCGTCGGGTCTGTTGTCATTGTTTTGTATAGATCTGCAAAGAAGTCTCTAAATCTAGCAGTTACACTATGCAGATCCGTGATCTGTTGCCCCCCGGTCCATGTAGTGTGATGACCACTGGGGGTCTATCCTCACTATGTACCAGATAGGCCAACAGCTTACCTGCCTTTTCCCCATGCTCAAAAAATTTTTGCTTTGTGAAAAACTGTTTTTGCCTGGCCTTTGTAAACTGAAGTTGAGTTGCTACTCTGGGGTAGGATTAGTCGCATATTCCCTTTCTGTGGAGGTTAGTTCCGCTAACGCCCTGTCAAAGACATCTGCGGATTTTGTCTTAATTACATTTATGTGTGAGGTAAGGGTCGTGCGTGCGTATATTTTGAATGAGTCCCAAATTGCTGAAATAGAGGCAGTTTGATCGTTTTCTGCAAAGTATTGCTCCCATAGGTTTGAGAGCTCATCATCATCTGGTAGCAGGGACAACCAGAATGGGTTTAGGCGCCAGGGCTTTGGGGGTTTACCAATGGGGATGCTCAGTGAGGTCCAGTATGGGCTGTGATCAGATAGTAGTCTTGGACAGAAGGCCGTTTCTAATATCCGTGGTGTTAGGGTTCTTGATACAAGGATAAAGTCAATGCGGGACATGGAGTTGTGGGAAGGTGAAAAGCAGGAGTAGGCCTTTGTGAGGGGAAATTTGTAACGCCAAGTGTCTATTAAGTGGAAAGTGGAGGTCAGTTTAGAGAATTTTGTCTCCCTGGTATCTGCATCTGTCCCCTGTGTAGTCTGGAGTCTATCTAATGCTGGCTGCAGGGTGGTGTTAAAGTCTCCCATCCAGATCACTGGTATTGTGGGATGGCGGGTCATAAGGGCGAGTCCCTCTACAATCACAGTCATACTAAATGGGGGAGGTATGTAAAAGGCCATGAGGAGAAACTGTTCACCATATAGTTTGGCATGGAGGAACACATATCTGCCCTGAGGGTCAGTCACTTCACATAGCTCAAAGTGTACCGATTTGGCAATTAATATTGATACACCTCTGGCGTGGGTAGTGTGCGTGGAATGGTATGCCCACCCCACCCACGGCCGGCGGAGGGCCATCTGAAGCCTCCCTTCTATATGTGTTTCCACCAATGCCACCACATCTGCTCTCTGCTTCTTTAGGAATGAGAGGGCCGCCGAGCGTTTAATCTTATCCCGTAGGCCCCTCACATTCCATGTCAGGAATTTTATAGATGTCATAGCACATCTTGTGAAAAATAACACCTCTCAAGAATTTCCCCTTTAGAATCGTCCATTAAAGAGTCATAGAGTATCCAGAACATGAGTAGCATTAGAAACTGGCATAGATCGTACCATGCATGTGACAACCATTTAGGAGACCTACCTGTTGTCATGGCCTCCTCTTGTAATAACACTTGTGCACTTAGATGTTGAGAAAGTAACTGTATAACATTCCCCTCCCCCCTCCCAACCCTGCACTCACCCCAACATGTGCGGGCCTTATCCCTCAACATTAGTAAACTACCACTTTAGAGTTCCATCACTTGTAAACATGTGAAAAAAGAGCATAAACAAAAGGGGAGGAAAAATGGGAGGATAAGAAGGAAAAGAGAGAGGCTGCAAAAATTCAGCCACTGGGTACTACTGAGGCGTCTGGTCATGCATAGTAATACTGGGTGATTGGTAGCCCCATTCCTTTGAAAGGTGTTATACGGAGCTAGTGCCCAGTCCCAGTTCCTTCTGCAGTTTTGGGGATGGTGAGCTCCAGGGATTGGCGGAGCTGAACTTCGCTGCATCTTAGGGTCTAATGTGAAATACATTATATAGTAGAACCGAGGTACAGTAAACACCATATCGGGCACCTCTTCAGCAAATATACATTTTCCAATAGTCAGTTCCTGAGGCACTATATGCACACTTAAAAATTGCAAACAGAACTGTTTAACAACCCCCTCCCCCCTCCCCGCCTTACACCCACCCCAACTTGTGTAGGCATGATCCCTTAACAACTCTAAACTACCATCTGGGAAAAACAGTAACTTCGTATATAAGGCAAAGATGAGGAACAGTTTTAGCCACCGGATCAAATAGTGGTTCCGAGCCAGCCACCACAGAGGAGGATGAAGATGGGGCCCAGTTGCACGCCCCCGCAAATTAGTATAAAAAGGAGGCAATACGACCCAGTTCCTCTGTTCATCTACATAGTCATAATTCCCAGTGGTTATTGGGGCATAAATTCGCTGCACTATGCATGCGGCTTGCAGGGCCAGTACACTTCCACAGCTCCATGTGTCGGGTAAGTTGAGGAGTTTGAAAAAGACTCCCACGAGGGGAGCAATGAGATGTAGTAAGTCCACTCAAGAGATCCAAAAAAAAAAAAAAAAAAAAGGGGAAAAAAAGGGACAAATTCCTTTCTAAAATGTGGCAAGGGCAGTTAGGCAGGCCGAGTGATGGCGGAGACATGTAACAAGAGGATCTTGCCATATGGCTCACCTGGTGTGTGGTCAGTCACCCCTACCGTGTGCAGGCCCGCGTTCCAGCCAGGAGATGACTTCACGAGGATCCTCAAAGAACGACACTCGGCCATCATGTTCCACTCTCAGGCGTGCAGGGAAGAGCATGGAATACTTCAGGTGACGGTCGCGTAGTCTACGTTTGGCCTCCATGAAGCTCTGTCGGCGTTTCTGTATTTCGGCCGAGAAGTCAGGAAATATTGCCACCTTGACGTTTCCTACTGGAATGTTGTAGTTTAAGAGTTTTGCAATAAAGGTACGGGGGGGAGCCCCCTGAGGAGGAGGCTTAGCGGGCATCCTATGAGCCCTCTCCACCACCAGCATGGGGGAGAATACCTCCCGACCGTATGTGGTTACCAATAGTTGTTCCAGGAATGATGTCGGGTCTTTACCTTCCGCTCCCTCCGGGAGACCGATGAAGCGGAGGTTGCACCTCAGACGATTTTCCATGTCATCTTGCTTGGCGAGCAGCTGGTTAATCTGTCTCTGCATGTGTTCAGATCCAGCTTGCAACGGCGGCAGGATGTCTTCTACCGTACTGATGCGGGTTTCTGTCTCTGTGACCCGTTGACGGATTTTCTGAAAATTCTGTCTAATCAAAGACACGTCCATCTTGACCCCCTCAATCTGTGCAGTGAGGGATGTCCTGCAGAGTGTGATCACTTCCAGTAGTTTGTCCGTGTCTCCCTGCACACGCTCTCCTCCTGTCCTCTCAGCACTGCCATCTTCCTCCGCCTCTTCTCCCTCATTCCGGCGGTACTGTGCGAGTTTTGCTGCGGTTGATTTTTGGCTCTTCGGAGGGGACATGATAACAGGCTTAGATGAGGTCGTTTAAACTTGTCAGGGTAGGCCAGGGAGGATGGAAAGGGGATGACAGAAACAGGGCCTAGTGCTGGCTTGAGGGTTGGGTGTACCAAGATGGCCGCTGGTCTCTGTGCACAGGCTGAAGCTAAAGACCTGCCTGGGTGCAAATTCTGTGTGGCAGGCCCACCTCTCTGCTCAGTAGTCGGGTTGCTGGTTGTTTTAAAGAGTCCAGGCAGGAAGGGAGAGGGTTAGCCTGCACAGGACCCAGCGCTGGTTCCGAGGCAGGGTGTTCCAAGATGGCCGTGGGCCTCCGTGAGTAGGCCGAAGCCGGGGACTTGCCTGAGTGCGGCCGCCGTGCGGGAGGACGCCTCTCCGATTGGGCTGCCGGGGATCAGGTGGGGTGTGGAGAGGGTCTCCAGACAATCCGCAAGCCTGCCTGCACAGGGCCCAGTGTAAATTGAGAGGCTGGGTGTCCCAAGATGGCCGGGCCGCAGACCTCCGTGAGTAGGCCGAAGCCGGGGACTCGCCTAAATGCAGCCGCCGTGCGGAGGGACGCTACTCCGATCGGGCCGCCGGAGGGCCGGAAATCAGATGGGGTATGGAGAGGGTCTCTAGTTGTGCTGCCCACTTGAATGGGGGATCCCTAGAGTGGAGGATTTTGCTGTTAGGCAGGATTAATGTTGGAGCTCTGGGTATACAGGCCCTACTCCATGCTCTGTCAGGCCACGCCCCCTTTTCTGACTCTTTTAAACAGTTTTTTTTTCTTTGCTTCCTTCAGCCTATGAATTAAGGGGAGTGGTTAATTGGGCACAGGTGTTTGAGGCCTATATAACTTTGTGTAGAGCTCATTGTGAGCCTGCTCATCTTTGAGTCTGGTGGAACTCTATCCAAGTGGAACTATTCTAAGTGGTGAGTTAAAACCAGAGGTAGTGGAACTGGACAAAGTGGTGAGTTAAAACCAGAGTAATGCCGCGTACACACGAAGGGACAATCCCGCGGAATTTTCCTCTGGACTCAAGTCCAAAGTTTTAAGTTTGGTTTTAAAATTATCCGCTGGACTTGGCAGTCCGGCGGACAATCCCGCCATTAGTAGGCTAGTCCGCCGGACTTTTTAAATGAACGGACTTGCCGCTCATCGGCAAGTCCGTTCATTTAGCACGTGACTTCAGGTTACGTAGCTAGCGTAGGCAGTAAATGCCGCCGCGCTAGCTCCGTCACCTGGCATGGATTTAAAGGGACTCCCCACGCCGAAAAACGGCGTGGGGGTTCCCCCCAAATCCATCTCAGACCCTTATCCGAGCTCGCAGCCCGGCCGGCCAGGGTCACATGCTCATGTCACATGGTGACCCCGCCCCCTTGTGATGTCACAGTCCCAGCATCCTCCGGGACTGTGACATCACAAGGGGGCGGGGTCACCATGTGACATGAGCATGTGACCCTGTCCCCTTGTCCCTATATAAGTGCCAGCACAGCGCGGCTCTGGCATTCCGGCCAGAGGGAGCGACGTGTCAACATCGGAAGAACAAGAAGAACAAGAAGAACAAGAAGAAGAAAAAGAAGAAGAAGGCGGCGCCGGCGGCGCAGAAAGCGACGACAGCGGCAAGAACAGAAGAGACCCCGGAAGAACCAAGAAGGCGGATCGAGACCCCCAGACGGCGGCGACGACGAAGAAGGTAGCCGGACTTCTCCGCTCGGTAAAAGAGCTTGGTAAATGGCGGAGGAGTCCGGCGAGAAGACCCCCAAGACGGAAGAAGACCCCCGGAGCAGTGCAATAAAATATTTTTTCAAAAGTGTGTGTGTTTTTTTTACTTTACATTTTACACCTTAGGTGAATGGGTAGGGGTACATCGTACCACATACTCATTCACATAGGGTGGGGGGCCGGGATCTGGGGGCCCCTTTATAAAAGGGGGCTCCCAGATTCCCGATAAGCCCCCCGCCCGCAGACCCCGAAACCAACGGCCAGGGTTGTCGGGAAGAGGCCCTTGTCCTCATCAACATGGGGACAAGCAGCTTTGGGGTGGGGGGGCCGCACGGCCCCCCTTTCCCCAGGGCACCCCCCATGTTGAGGGCACGCGGCCTGGTACGGCTCAGGAGGGGGGGGGGGGGCGCTCGCTTGTCCCCACCCCTTTCCTGGCCTGCCGGGCTGCGTGCTCGGATAAGGGTCTGAGATGGATTTGGGGGGGACCCCCACGCCGTTTTTCGGCGTGGGGATTCCCTTTAAATCCATGCCAGGTGACGGAGCTAGCGCGCCGGCATTTACTGCCTACGCTAGCTACGTACCTGAAGTTACGTTCTAAATGAACGGACTGCTCCATGTGTGGGCAAGTCCGTTCATTTTCAAAAGTCCCGCGGACTTTGTCCAGCAGATTGTCCGCCGGAGAAGTCCGAGCGTGTGTGGGCAAGTCCACACGCTCGGAAAGTCCGGCGAAGCCAGCTGGAAAGTCCGGCGGATTGTCCGCTGGACTAGGTCCGCCGGGAAAAGTCCGCACGTGTGTACGCGGCATAAGTGGAACTATTCTAAGTGGTGAGTTAAAACCAGAGGTAGTGGAACTGGACAAAGTGGTGAGTTAAAACCAGAGTTAGTGGAACTGGACTAAGTGGTGAGTTAAAACCAGAGTTTAAAACAGGAGTTAAGGACAGGAGTCTTCTAAACTGTGGCATCTTAAACTTCCTACAAGCAATTAGATTGTAACTGGGAAATGAGTGCTAGCAGGGTTGGAGGCTTTGCTCAGTGCACAGTGTACCACATGTATTCAAAATTGGTGCAACTGCTCCAGGATGGATACCGCTGTGACAGATGTGAGCGGGTTGCCCTTCTGGAAGCTCGCATTAGAGATCTGGAGGAGCAAGTTGTAACACTGGGCAGAAAGGACAACCTTGAAAGGGGTCCTCTGCTCGCTGAGCAGGTGGTCAGTAGGGGTGATGTGGAGGGTGGAGGGGCAAGTCAGGATTATCAGATAGGAAGATGGGTTAATGTAGTTAGAGGGAGTGAAAGGGGCTCGCAGAAAAGGAAGGCCAGTCCTGTATTTGTGCATCAAAAAAAATTTGCCAAGTTGGGTGAAGATGTGGAGGTGGCAAACACAGAGGTGGCAGCCCTAGATGTCATTGCTGCCCCTAACAGCCGGGAGAGCAGCCCATCTAGTAGAGGTGGTGAGGGGAGTGCAGGTAGGCCTAGACAGTTGGTGGTAATAGGGGATTCTATAATCAGAAGGACTGATAGAATAATTTGTCGCCAGGATTGCCTCAACCGATTGTTTTGCTGTCTCCCTGGTGCTAGGGTTCGGCATGTGGTGGACCAGGTGGATAAATTACTGGGAGGGGCTGGGCATGACCCAGCTGTCTTGGTCCACGTTGGAACCAATGACAGTATACATGGAAGGTGGAGGCTCCTTAAGAATCAATTTAAAGAACTAGGCTGCAAGTTGAAGGGAAGGACCTCCAAGGTGATATTCTCTAAAATATTGCCTGTGCCATGCGCAACACAGGAAAGGCAGGGGGTGATTAGAGAGCTGAATGCATGGCTAAAGACCTGGTGTAGGGAGGAGGTATTTGGGTTTCTAGAGCACTCGGCTGACTTTTCATTGGGGTGCAACCTATATGCTAAAGATGGTTTGCACTTGAATGGAAGGGGGTCTGCTGTGCTGGGGAAGAGGTTTATGGGAAGGCTGGAGGAGTATTTAAACTAGGATTGAGGGGAGGGTAAACTAGAATTACATCGGGCAGACAGGTTAGTTAGAGGTCTGTCATTAATGGAGGGTGGAAAGGGAATAGATGGGGGGAGGGTTATGGCAGGTGACAAGAAATTTCCCATGTTGCAAACCGCCATTGGAAACTATAGTGCCATTTGTACTACTAAAAATTATATGAAAAACACCAGAGCAAAATGTAGTAATGCATTAAAGTGTTTGTTCACCAATGCCAGAAGTCTGCCAAGCAAAATAGGTGAGTTGGAAGCTCTGGTGCATGAGGAGAGCTATGATGTAATCGGTATTGCTGAAACTTGGCTTCAATCTTCACATGACTGGGCTATTAATATTCCTGGCTATGCACTCTTTTGGAGAGACAGGGTAAAAAGGAAAGGTGGCGGGGTCTGTCTCTATGTGAGAAGTGATCTCAAAGCAAGCGTGAAAGGACCTGGTTGATGGAGAGTGTGATGAGTCTGAAGCATTATGGGTGGAACTGCATATCAATGTGCGTAGTTCAAAGTTAATCTTGGAGTTTGTTATAGACCACCCAATGTTAACGAGGAGGTGGAGACTCAGCTCCTTGCACAGATGGAAAGGGCTGCAAGGGCTGGGACTGTGATAATAATGGGGAATTTTAACTATCCAGAAATTGACTGGAGTAATGGCACTGCTGGGACAGTTAAAGGGCAAAAATTTTGAAACCTATTACAGGACAATTTTATGGTCCAGTTTATTGAGGCCCCAACTAGGAATGATGCTCTGCTGGATCTGGTAATCTCAAACCATGCAGAGCTTATTACTAATGTTCAGATAAAGGAACACCTGGGTAGCAGTGATCATAACATGATTTAATTTGATGTTAGCTGTAAGCAAGAAATACATACGGGAAAGATATAAAAACGCTCAACTTCAAGAGAGCAAATTTTCCAAGGATGAGGGCTGCTCTCCAGGGCTTACATAGTTACATAGTTAGCTAGGCCGAAAAAAGACACAAGTCCATCCAGTTCAACCATAAAAAAAAGAAATAATAAATAAAAAATAAAATATATCGTACAATCCAATAAACCCCATTCTATACCCACAGTTGATCCAGAGGAAGGCAAAAAAAAAAAAATCCCCCAAAAGAGCATGCTCCAATCTGCTACAGCAGGGGAAAAAAATCACTTCCTGATCCCCCTAGAGGCAATCGGATTTTCCCTGGATCAACTTTACCTATAAATGTCAGTACCCAGTTATATTATGTACATTTAGGAAAGTATCCAGGCCTTTCTTAAAGCAATCTACTGAGTTAGCCAGAACAACCTCTGGAGGGAGTCTATTCCATATTTTCACAGCTCTTACTGTGAAGAAACCTTTCCGTATTTGGAGATGAAATCTCTTTTCCTCTAGACGTAAGGAGTGCCCCCTTGTCCTCTGTGTTGAACGTAAAGTGAATAACTCAACACCAAGTTCACTATATAGACCCCTTATATATTTGAACATGTTGATCATATCCCCCCTTATTCTCCTCTTCTCAAGAGTGAATAAATTCAGTTCCTCTAATCTTTCCTCATAGCTGAGCTCCTCCATGCCTCTTATCAGTTTGGTTGCCCTTCTCTGCACTTTCTCCAGTTCCCCGATATCCTTTTTGAGAACTGGTGCCCAAAACTGAACTGCATATTCCAGATGAGGTCTTACTAATGATTTGAACAGGGGCAAAATTATATCTCTCTCTCTGGAGTCCATACCTCTCTTAATACAAGAAAGAACTTTGCTTGCTTTGGAAACCGCAGCTTGACGTTGCATGCTATTATTGAGCTTATGATCTACCAAAACCCCCAGATCCTTCTCCACTACGGATTCCCCCAGTTGTACTCCCCCTAGCATGTATGATGCATGCATATTCTTAGCCCCCAAGTGCATAACTTTACATTTATCAACATTAAACCTCATCTGCCACATAGTCGCCCAATTAGACAGAGCATTGACGTTGGCTTGTAAATTGGAGACCTCCTGTAAGGACGTTATTCCACTGCATAGCTTGGTGTCATCTGCAAAGACTGAAATGTTACTTTTGATCCCAGACCCAATATCATTTATAAAGATATTAAAAAGTAAGGGTCCCAGCACTGAACCTTGGGGTACACCACTGATAACCTTAGACCATTCAGAGTAAGAATCATTAACCACTACTCTCTGAATTCTGTCTTTTAGACAGTTTTCTATCCATTTACAAACCAATATTTCCAAGCCTGTAGACCTTACCTTACACATGAGCCGTGTGTGGGGAACTGTATCGAACGCTTTTGAAAAATCCAAGTATACCACGTCCACAGCCACGCCTCTGTCCAAGGACTTAGACTGTTAGGGAATATTGGCATCAATGAGCACAGAACAGAAATGCGAATTCTTCAAAAAGACTGTTTGGGACCTCACTGCAAAGTATATTCCCATGGGCAATAAGTTTAAAAGGCTTAAAATAAAACCTATGTGGCTCACAGTCAAAGTTAAAAAAGCTATAAACAATAAGAAAAGAGCTTTTAAAAAATATAAAAATGAAGGAACACTAGTGTTGTTTAAATATTACAAAGAATTTAACAGAATATGTAAAAAGGAAATCAAGGATGCAAAAATGAAAAACGAACGACAGATAGCAAAAGATAGTAGAACAAACCCAAAAAATTCTTCAAATATATTAATAGTAAAAAGGTCAGGTCTGAGCATGTAGGCCCTTTACAAAATAATCTAGAGTGGGTGACTGGGGACAAAGAGAAGGCTAATTTATTAAATACTTTCTTCAGCTCTGTGTATACAAAAGAGCATGGGGGAGCTCATGTCCATAATGGGGGTGGTATTGACACAGCCCCGAATGATCCACAATGGTTCAAAAGTGATATGATCCAGAAATATTTAGACAGAATAAAGGTGGATAAAGCACCTGGACCTGATGGCATCCACCCACGGATCCTAAAAGAATTGAGCTCTATAATTTCAAAGCCATTGTATCTAATTTTTAGGGACTCATTAATGACGGGAATAGTACCACTGGATAGGCTCAGGGCGAACGTGGTGCCTATATTTAAAAAGGGAACAAAGTCTTTACCAAGTAACTATAGACCTGTTAGTTTAACTTCTATAGTCGGGAAGATACTGGAGCGTTTAATAAAAGACCACATAGACGAGTTCTTGCTGGAAAAAACATTTTAAGCAACAGACAGCATGAATTCATCAAAGACAGAAGTTGTCAGACAAACCTGATTTATTTTTATGAAGAGGTAAGTAAAACCTTGGACAGAGGGGTGGCGGTGGACGTGGTATACTTGGATTTTGCAAAAGCGTTCAATACAGTTCCCCACACACAGCTCATGTGTAAGGTAAGGTCTACAGGCTTGGAAATATCAGTTGGTAAATGGAGAGAAAACTGGCTAAATGACAGAATTCAGAGAGTAGTGGTTCTTACTCTGAATGGTCTAAGGTTATCAGTGGTATACCCCAAGGTTCAGTGCTGGGACCCTTACTTTTTAATATCTTTATAAATGATATTGGGCCTGGGATCAAAATTAACATTTCAGTCTTTGCAGATGACACCAAGCTATGCAGTGGAATAACGTCCTTACAGGAGGTCTCCAATTTACAAGCCGACATCAATGCACTGTCTAATTGGGCGACTATGTGGCAGATGAGGTTTAATGTTGATAAATGTAAAGTTATGCACTTGGTGGCTAAGAATATGCATGCATCATACATGCTAGGGGGAGTACAACTGGGGGAAGCCACAGTGAAGAAGGATCTGGGGGATTTGATAGATCATAAGCTCAATAATAACATGCAATGCCAAGCTGCGGTTTCCAAAGCGAGCAAAGTCCTTTCTTGTATTAAGAGAGATATGGACTCCAGAGAGAGAGATATCATTTTGCCCCTGTTCAAATCATTAGTAAGACCTCATCTGGAATATGCAGTTCGGTTTTGGGCACCAGTTCTCAAAAAGGATATCGGGAAACTGGAGAAAGTGCAGAGAAGGGCAACCATACTGATAAGAGGCATGGAGGAACTCAGCTATGAGGAAAGATCAGAGGAACTGAATTTATTCACTCTTAAGAGGAGAATAAGGGGGGATATGATCAACATGTATGTTGTGCCTGCGTTTATCAGACTCCATCCCCCCAAGCTCTGTTCAAAGGAGACGCATATCTAGCTAGCTCCTTTGCAACAGGCATCCACTGACTATTTCTGGCCCAGATAGGAAGGGTGCACGCCTTCAAGTCCTCCTGGACACCAGAAATCTTTGCAGCCTTACTCCTCCTAAACAGTGTACGCAGCATTCTTCCCCCAGCACAAGCAACAAAACACACAGTATAAAACAGGTCTGCTTCAGTTGAAATTTTAGCAAAAATCACGGCCGAGCCCCCAAATGTTATGCCTGCGTTTATCTATTAAGTTCTTGTGTTAAAACCAAGGAAGACTAGACTTCTGAAGTGTATTAATGCTTTACTAAACAGGGAAAAATCTGCACATACAAACTGTAGGATGAACAATACAATACATCACAACTTATAGCTTCACATATAAGGATGTATAATATGTACACATTAGGTAAACTAAACAATTACTCAACTTAGGGGTTAAGATGTCCTTCATAGTTCTTTGCTCAGTCCAACTCACAAAAGCGTCTCCAACGTTCTCCAGTTCCTGGAAGCCATGTGTTTTCTCTTTGTCCTCCAAACACCAACTGCCCCTCTCTCCCAAAACACATGTCTCTCTCAAACCCTCTCCATGCCTCCCCCACCCACTTCCTGTAAACACCAACTTCCTCTGCTCATCTTCTATCTGGTTTATTTACATATCAATGGAGGTGGAAGAGGCCTTTGTAGACATATGCTGTTACTAAATCTAAAACTCTATATTATTGCAATAAAGTCACTATACAAATGCCCATAGCAACACAATGTACAAATATGTAAGGGGTCCATATAGTGAACTTGGTGTTGAGTTATTCACTTTACGGTCAACACAGAGGACAAGGGGGCACTCTTTGTGTCTGGAGGAAAAGAGATTTCATCTCCAAATACAGAAAGGTTTCTTCACAGTAAGAGCTGTGAAATTGTGGAATAGACTCCCTCCAGAGGTGGTTCTGGCTAACTCAGTATATTGCTTTAACAAAGGCCTGGATACTTTCCTAATTGTACATAATATAACTGGGTATTAACATTTATAGGTAAAGTTGATCCAGGGAAAATCTGATTGCCTCTTGGGGGATCAGGAAGGGATTTTTTCCCCCTGCTGTAGCAGATTGGAGCATGTTCTGCTGGGGTTTTTTTTTGCCTTCCTCTGGATCAACTGTGGGTATAGAATTGGGTATATTGGATTGTACGATATTCTTTATTTTAATTTATTATTTCTTTTTTTTTTTTTAGGGTTGAACTGGATGGACTTGTGTCTTTTTTCAGCCTAGATAACTATGTAATTATGTAACCTTCAAACTTAAAAAATCTATAAGCCTTTTTCAGCTATGTATACAAAGGAAAATGGGGGGTTAGGGTGACCACTTGTCCAAGATTGCCTGGGAAAGTCCCGCATTTTGCAGGTCTGTCTAGGGTCCTGGGCATCTTCATTCCAGGACAATACAGTGTCCCGGAATGTAACAACAAAGGAGGCAGCAGAGGAGAGATGGAAGGTCCCATGAGCAGTAACAACAATGGCAACAATGGCAGCAGACAGGACGGAAGTAGCGGTGTGAGAACTGAGGCCCGCTCCGGGCATTCCTGTGGCGGCTCCTCATCCTCGATGCTGAGCAGATACATCAATCTGGATACTGGATATGGATGCAGTGTGTACCCAGAGCCTGCAGAACAGGGACTCCGAGCCCAATCTGCTGTCGTGCCTGCACTCTACAGATGTTGTCTACCAGAGCCGGAGAGGCAGCTGAGTGTACCGCTTCCTGGGGAGCAACAGGGACATCGAGCAAGAGTCTGGGGGGCCAAGCACTGTGTCTTCTTAACATGAGGGCTGGGCTGAGTCATGTGCCTACTGGGCTGAGATGGAGGATGTTTCAATGACATGGTCACACGTGAGACAGTTGTCAGTAAACATGGGTGTACGGAGGGTAAACACTAGACTTGTCCTGGAACTTCATGTCCCATTCGGATGCTGTCAGTCGGAGTACATTATTATAAGGGCATCAGGTGGTTTAACTGAACAGGTACTGGATGAGCTTTGTAAATGGTGGTGCTTGTCTGTTTAAAAGGCTAATGCCGCGTACACAGGAAGGGACTATCCCGCGGGATTATCCGCTGGACTCAAGTCCACCGGACAATCCCCTCGTGTGTGGGCGCCGGCGGACTTTTTGGCGCCAAAAGTCCGGCGGACTAGGGTTTAAGTTTTGTTTTAAAATTGTCCGCTGGACTTGGCAGTCCGGCGGACAATCCCGCCGTTAGTAGGCTAGTCCGCCGGACTTTTGAAATGAACGGACTTGCCGCTCATCGGAAAGTCCGTTCATTTAGCACGTGACTTCAGGTAGACGGAGCTAGCGAAGGCAGTGAATGCCTCCGCGCTAGCCCCGTCACCTAGCATGGATTTAAAGGGACTCCCCACACCGAAAAAAACGGCGTGGGGGTCCCCCCCAAATCCATCTCAGACCCTTATCCGAGCACGCAGCCCGGCAGGCCAGGAAAGGGGTGGGGACGAGCGAGCGCCCCCCCTCCTGAGCCATA
The DNA here is from genome assembly GCA_028564925.1 of Lithobates sylvaticus. NCBI lineage: Eukaryota > Metazoa > Chordata > Amphibia > Anura > Ranidae > Lithobates > Lithobates sylvaticus. The sequence continues at coordinate 267,473,131 of CM053028.1, read as the reverse complement.
CCAGACCGCGTGCCCTCAACATGGGGGGTGCCCTGGGGAAAGGGGGGCCGTGCGGCCCCCCCACCCCAAAGCACCTTGTCCCCATGTTGATGAGGACAAGGGCCTCTTCCCGACAACCCTGGCCGTTGGTTGTCGGGGTCTGCGGGCGGGGGCTTATCGGAATCCGGGAGCCCCCTTTAATAAGGGGGCCCTCAGATCCCGGCCCCCCACCCTATGTGAATGAGTATGGGGTACGATGTACCCCTACCCATTCACCTAAGGTGTAAAATGTAAAGTAAAAAAACACACAATTTTGAAAAAATATTTTATTGCACTGCTCCGGGGGTCTTCTTTCGTCTTGGGGGGTCTTCTCGCCGGACTCCTCCGCCATTTACCTAGCTCTTTTACTGAGCGGAGGAGGCCGGCTACCTTCTTCGTCGTCGACGCCGTCGTCTGGGGGTCTCGATCCGCCTTCGGGGGTCTTCCGGGGTCTCTTCTGTTCTTGCCTCGGTTGTCGTTTTCCGCGCCGCCGGCGCCGACTTCTTCTTATTCTTCTTCTTCCGATGTTGACCCGTCGCTCTCTCTGGCCGGAATGCCAGAGCTGCGCTGTGCTGGGACTTATATAGGGACAAGGGGACAGGGTCACATGCTCATGTCACATGGTGACCCCGCCCCCTATGATGTCACAGTCCCAGCATCCTCCGGCCCCCCTTTCCCCAGGGCATCCCCCATGTTGAGGGCACGCGGCCTGGTATGGCTCAGGAGGGGGGGGGGGGCGCTCGCTCGTCCCCACCCCTTTCCTGGCCTGCCGGGCTGCGTGCTCGGATAAGGGTCTGACATGGATTTGGGGGGGACCCCCGCGCCGTTTTTTAGGCGTGGGGAGTCCCTTTAAATCCATGCCAGGTGACAGGGCTAGCGCGGCGGCATTCACTGCCTTCGCTAGCTCCGTCTACCTGCAGTTACGTTCTAAATGAACGGACTGCTCCGTGTGTGAGCAAGTCCGTTCATTTTCAAAAGTCCCGCGGACTTTGTCCAGCGGATTGTCCGCCGGAGAAGTCCGGGTGTGTGTGGGCAAGTCACACGCTCGGAAGTCCGGGCGTGTGTGGGGAAGTGCGGCGGACAAAGTCCGAACGTGTGTACTCGGCATAAGTTCACCTTTGAAAAAAAAAAGCAATATTTTTGCAGGTAAAACATGATTAGCGTTCCCTTTTCTGGAGAAGGGGTAGGGGTACTATGTGCCCCATACTAATTCACATGGGGGGATCTGGGAGCCCCTTTGTTAAAAGGGGCTTCAAGATTCCGATAAGCCCCCTGCCTGCAGACCCCCACAAGCATCAGTCAGGGTTGTGGGGAAAAGACCCATGTCACCATCAACATGGGGACAAGGTGAATTGGGGTGGGGGGCAGAGCCCCATGTTGAGGGCATGTGGTCTGATATGTTTCAGGGGGGCGCCCGCTTGTCCCCCCCTTTCCTGACCTGCCAGGCTACTTGCTCAGGTAAGGGTTTGGTATGGATTTTGGGGGGGCCTTTTTTAAAAAACCATAACAGACCCGAAAGGGTGCCAACAATTATTCCAAAATATCTGGGCACCCATGTAACACTGGCACTAGGTGTGGACATAATCACTTATACATTTAACCTGTATCCGCGGTAATAATCAAAGCCTTTGAAGTGAAGTATGAAAGCATCTGCTTAGTGAACCAGTGGGACAAGATGGACCTTTGGCTCAACATCACTGTAAAGATGCTCAGCGAAGTGCATTTAACAACACGTATGCTGGTTTAACAACATGTATGCTAGAGGGCCTGCCAACATACATGTTTGTTCTGGGTTAGTGATCCTAAAAAAAAATAGAACCAGAGACAGCCAAGCAACTAGCATTTTTAAAAGCAGATCAGTTATGTTATAGTTATATGTGTACAGGTTTCTTTTAATAGCAGCCAGATTGGTACATGTTTTACTATATGTTTAAATTTAGTTCACTCCTTGGTTGGCTTTTTACCTATGTACAAATGAACAAGATAGATTGTATTCACAATGGCTAAGTGCATTTTTTTTTTTTTATATATATTGCAAGGAACAGGGCCCACAAGGGCCAACAAGATACAAGTCAAAATGTATTACAGGAATAATGCAAAAGTAACTACATCACATATCACAAGTCATGAGCAGATATAACAGAACATTTTCTGTGAGACACAGCAAAGAAAGAAAAAAAAAGACAGGTCAATGTCAATATTAGTGTGTCGTATGTTAAACTAGGTGTTTGGGTTCCATCCTTATGGATAGTATTGAGAACATAACCTGTGTCCAGAAGATCCTGCTATGTATTGCGCCCCACTGTAAAAAACAGGGGGTTCCATCATCTCTTGGGGCCTGCTCCCAGTTATTTTTTCAGAGATTTTTTACCTTCCCCCCATTTTGTCCCGCCAACTGCGCCCCCATGTTGTGGGGGGGGGGACACAGCGCGGCAGAGCAGCACGGGCGGAAGGTTAGTGTTAGCACTAGAACAATAGAAGAGAGAAGGAGGAGGGAAAGATAGTGGGGGAGAAGAAGAGAGATAGGGAGGGGGAACGAGGTGTAGGTCGGAGGGGGGGGGGGGATTGTGTGCCCCGTGATCATGGATCCACATCCAGTGCATTCTTGGTTATATCAAGTGTCCATAAGAGGGCTCGAACTGGCTTCTATACTCACTAAGAAATGTCTTGGGAAAAGTCAAACTGGTATATCCGCGCTCCTCAAAGCTTGGCCCTTATCTGAATATATAAACATTATCCAGAGCTGCCAGGTTTTGGAGAACGTCTCCTGTCTCTCCTGTGCTGTGAGGATGAGGTCTTCGATCCTCCTGATGTCCTCCACTTTTTGAAGCCACATGTAATGGTTGGCGGGAGAACCGACTTCCAGCATAATGGGATGCAGGCTCTAGCTGCATCTAACAGGTGGCGAGTCAGCGATTTCTTATATACTCTGTCAGGAATAGAGAACGCATGCAGTAGAAAAAAGGCCGGGTCAGCTGTGATTGTTCTTTCAGTAAATTTTTGTATAGTCTTCCGCAGAGCCGATCGGCCCTATAGGCACACTATGCAAGCTGCTTAGGGCCCCGCCGCTGTGGGGGGGCCCCCAAGACCCAGCATCCCCCCCGCACCTCTGGCTGGCCGTTTAGAGTGCAGTGAGGAGAGGTGGGAGGAGGTGGAAGGCGGCGATCGGCAGCTCTATGGTGCCTGAGTGGGCGGCGGGATCTCCCTGGGGTTTGTAGTATTCTCAGTGTATACAGTGGGGCCTCCTACCCAGGCAGGTATCAGTTTCACTTTCACTTTCACTCTGCTTGAACACTGTTGCTGATGCCCGGGTCAGAGGCCCCTCCCCTCTCCGCTGTATACATTCGGATAGAGAACTACTAGCCCCAGGGAGATCCCCCTGCCTGTGAACACCATATAGCTGCCGATCGCCGCCTCCCACCTCCACCAGCCAGGTACAGGGAAAACTCTGCAAGGGGGGGAGTCAGCTGTTTGGGGGCCCAAATGTAAGAGGAGGGGTTTCTGGGGACACTAATGTAAGGAAGGGGGGCCTCTGGGGACACTAATGTAAGAGGGGGGCTCTCTGGGGACACTAATGTAAGGACAGGGCCCTCTGGGGACACTGATGTAAGAGGGGCCCCCCTGGGGACACTAATGTCAGAGGGGGGGGCTCTCTGGGGACCCTGTGTAAGGAGGGGCTCTCTGGGGACCCTGTGTAAGGAGGGGCTCTCTGTGGACACTAATGTAAGAGGGAAGGCTCTCTTAGGACACTAATGTAAGGGGAGGCTCTCTTGGGACCATGGTGTAAGAGGGGGGGCTCTCTGGGGACCCTGGTGTAAGGGGGGGGGCTCTCTAGGGACCCTGGTGTAAGGGGGGCTCTCTGGGGACCCTGATGTTAGAAGGGGCTCTCTGAGGACCCTGATGTAAGGAGGGGCTCTCTGGGGAGCCTGGTGTAAGGGGAGGCTCTCTGGGGACCCTGGTGTAAGTGGAGGCTCTCTGAGGACCCTGATGTAAGGGGAGGCTCTCTGGGGACCCTGATGTAGGGGGATACCCTCTGGGGACCCTAAAGTAAGTAGGGAGGCTCACTGGGGACCCTGATGTAAGGAGGGGCTCTCTGAGGACCCTGATGTAAGGGGGGCTCTCTGGGGACCCTGATGTAAGGAGGGGCTTTCTGGGGACCCTGATGTAAGGGGAGGCTCTCTGGGAAACCTAATGTAGGGGGAGGCTCTCTGGGGACCCTGATGTAGGGGGAGACTCTCTGAGGGCACTGATTTAAGGGGGGCTCTCTGGGGACCCTGATGTAAGGGGAGGCTCTCTGGGGACCCTGATGTAAAGGGGGGCTCTCTGGGGACCCTGATGTAAGGGGGGGCTCTCTGGGGACCCTGATGTAAGGGGGGGGCTCTCTGGGGACCCTGATGTAAGGGGAGGCTTTATGGGGACCCTAATGTAGGGAGAGGCTGTCTGGGGACCCTTGTGCAAGGGGGGCTCTCTGGGGACCTTGGTGTAAGGAGGGGCTCTCTGAGGACCCTGATGTAAGGGGGCTCTCTGAGGACCCTGATGTAAGGGGGGCTCTCTGGGGACCTCATTCTGTTCTATATTGTTGTACTTATTCTTTGACTGTTTTGTTTAAAGGAGGGAGGATTGTTTTGGGAGCACTGAAGTGTCAGGTGTGACTGTGTGGCAATGGCAAATGGTTTACATAGCTCACTGCATCACGGGTCAAGTAGAGGGCCCCTTAGCATTTTGCTTAGGGCCCCAGGGAGGTCAGGATCGGTACTGGTCTTCCGGACTACTGTCCAGAAGTGCGTAAGTTTCGGGCATGACCAGAAAATATGTAAGAGAGTCCCCTCTTCTACTAGGCAGCGCCAACAACGGTCCGTCGTTGTTGGAAATATCTTATGTAGTATCACCGGGGTCTTGTACCACCGGGAGAGAATCTTATAGTTTGTTTCCTGAGTTTTGGAGGACTTGTGAGTATATCTCAGTATGTGTTGTCTCTCAGTACTACTAAATTGATATCCCAGATCTTCTTCCCATCTAAGTATACCGGGAGGTATAAACTCCTCCTGTGGTGTATTCAGAAGTGCATAGGTCATCGAGAGCGCGTGTGGCAGGGTACCCCTCGTAGAGCATATATCTTCGAGTGTTGTGAGGTTTGGAGTGTTATCTCTTGGGGGTGAAATGGATTTCAGGAAGTGGCTTAGTTGGAGTGATCTCAAAAAGTCAAGTCGGTACAGACCCGTGGGGTCGGACAACTCTGTCGCCGTCCTCCAGAGTCCTCCTGTACTAAAGTGTGTTGCTTGGTGCAATCCTGATTCGGACAAAAGTCTAAAGGGGCCGTCTTTCATACCTGGTGGGAATAGTGGGTTTCCCAGTACGGGGTATAAGGGTGAGTTTGGGGAAGAGAGGGGGGTCTGGGTCACTATTCGGGCGCATATCTTTGATGTGTTGCCTATCAATGGATGTAATTTGAGTTCCGTGGGTAACCCAGAATAACACCATGGAGTGCCAGGAAGGGGGGTCTTGCTTTGTGCTTGCTCTATGGAGGTCCACAGTTTGGTCTCCTGGTGTCGGCACCAGTCTATGAGCCTCCCTAAATGTATGGCCTGGTAATAAGTACGTATGTTGGGAAGTGCTAGTCCCCCGTGAAGCTTGGGGAGGACGAGTAGTTTGTTGGCCAGTCTAGGTTTTTTCTTGGCCCACACAAATTCCATAAATAAGGACTGTACTTGTTTGAAAAAAAGACTTGGAACATGTATGGGTACCGCCTGCATGAGATAAAGAGAGTTTCGGGAGTACCATCATTTTTAAAATGTTGCAGCGTCCCAGCCAAGAATGTAGGCCCGAGGTCCATTGGTTCAACAGTACTTTAATTTTTTTCCCATACAATTTTTTTTTCAATAGTGGGGGGAAATTAAGCTCATACAATTTCGAGAGCGTGTGAGGGATATTGGTTTGCGCAGTTGGTTCCCCCCTTACTTACTAAATACTTAAGGGCTGTGTTAGTCCATTTCAATTTAAAGCTGGCCTGAAGGTGTGTAAGCAGTGTATCAGGGATACGTACACCCATCGCTTCGGATTTGCTATAGTTGATCTTTAGATTGGAGATTGAGCCATATAGTGTGAATTCTTTGAGGAGACTCGGGAGGAATATTGTTGGATGTGATAGGGAAAACATCAAATCGTCCGCGTAGGCAGATACTTTGTGTTGGGATTGGCCTATCTCAATTCCCGAGATGTTTGGGTTTCCTCTGACATGGCATAGAAAGGGCTCGAGGGATAGTGCAAATAAGAGGGGTGAAAGTGGGCAACCTTGGCGGGTTCCATTGTAAGGGGGTCTGAGAGCACCCCGTTGGCTCTAACCTTAGCTGCCGGGTTGGTATATACTGCCGCGATCCACTTCATCATGTTGCTCCCTAGGCCTATGTGTTTTAGGGTGGCGAACATGAAAGCCCAGTTCACCCTATCGAAGGCTTTCTCAGCGTCAGTGCTGAGAAAGACACTTGGTGTGTTGGTAGTGGTAGCTTTGTGCAATAGATTCAGGACTTTGGTGGTGTTGTCTCTGGCTTTCCTAGACGGAACAAAGCCCACCTGATCCAGGTGTATTAAATTTGGTATATGGCTTTGTAGTCTGGTCGCTAATACTTTCGTGAACAGTTTCAGATCTGTGTTCAGTAGGGAAATGGGGCGGTAACTCCCGCATTGGGTAGGGTCCTTTCCTTCTTTAGGGATCACCGCTATGTGGGCTTGCATCGTGTCCTTGTGTAGTTTACCGTCTTTGCTAATGTCGTTGAACAACCTGACTAATTGATTTCCTAACGAGGGGAGTAGGGTCCTGTAGTATTGGACTGTAAGTCCGTCTGGTCCCGGGGCCTTATTGCGTTTCGTATTTCCTATCGCCGTCTGTATTTCTGTCAGTGTTATGGGCTCGTCTAATAACTCTCTCTTGTGTCAGATGTAAGGGTGGGCATATTGGAGTTCGTTATGTAATCTGTTATTTTCCTCGGAGGGGGGGTTTCTACGGACAAATTGTATAGGGACTCATAGTATGACTTAAATTCATTTGTTATTCGTTGAGGAAGGACCTCTTTCTGACCCGTTGGGGATACTATGTGTGGAATGTAAGAGGCTGTTGCTTGGGAGCGAAGGGATTGAGCAAGCAGTTTCCCACACTTATTGCCCGATTCGTACGTCTTTCTGCGGGAGATTTGTAATGCCGCCTTCGCTTTGAAATGGAGCAAGTCAGTTATTTGAGCACGCACTGTATCCAATTTGCCCCCCAGCAATCTGGTGGGTGTCTGTTTGTGTTTGGCTTCTAATGTTTGGAGTTTGTCTATTAGGTCTACCATTTGGGCCGTATTCTGTTTTTTGATTCTGGCCCTGTGTTTTATGAGCACCCCTCTTAAGACCGCCTTGTGTGCCTCCCATACCAGTCCTATGTTGCAGTCCTCTGTGAGGTTTGTGTCAAAGTAGTGTGCAATTTCTTTCGTGACATCTGCTACCACCTCTGGATTTTGTAGGAGGCCCTCATTAAGTCTCCATGGTCGTCTACCTGTTTTAGTTTGGTCGGACACTGCATATTGCATCGTGACTGGGGCATGGTCAGACCACGTGATGAGACCTATGGTTGTGTTCCTAATTGCTTGGAGTTGGTTGTGTGGGACAAGAAAGTGATCTATATGGGAGTATACTTGGTGTGTACGGGAGAAAAAGGTATAATCCCGTTCCCCCGGGTGAAATAGTCTCCAGGCGTCTATTAGACGCATGTCGTGTAGTGTTTTCTGGATTCCCTTTCGTGAGTTTCGGGAGGTACAAGAAGTACCCGACGAAGTGTCTTCTGCAGGAAGTAGAGGGAAATTCAAGTCACCTCCCACTATAAGTTGGCCCTCTGAGAGGTTTTGAAGCGATTCTAAGGTCCTTTTGATAAAAGAGTCCTGTTGGCTGTTCGGGGCATACAGGTTAGCGATGGTTACTTTCACCTCTCCTATCAGGCCCTTCAGGAACAGGAATCTCCCCGCTGGGTCTGTTCTCGAGTCAATCAGCCTCCATGGAATTCTGGAGGCTATCTGAATCGAGACGCCTCGTGACTTGGCTTCTGAATAGGTGGAATGATACACTATTGGGTAGAACCTGTTTTTCAGGATCGGAAGTTTATCCTCTCTAAAATGCGTCTCTTGTAGGAGAACCACATCTGCTTTCAAGCGTTTCATGTCATTCAGCAGCATACGCCTTTTCTCTGGGACATTTAGCCCCTTGGCATTTAAAGTGACGAATTGGATTGTATCCATGACCACGGGGTGGGGTGGAGTGGGGAAAGGTATAAAGATGGGTTGGGTGGAAGAGGGGATCTAAGATCGAGGGGAAGCTTTAGATGGAGAGTGTAGAAAGAGGAAGTAGATTTGGACTTAGATTAGTCCTAGAAAAAGGTTTTGAGGGTTGAAATGCCCTCAGCAGACACCGCGCAGCGGTGTTGCGATCTAAGGTTGCAGCAAAACTGCTGTAGTAACGCCTGCCAGGCCAGCTGGGAAAGCGTTAGCCTAGATGGGGTTGTGTCTAGTTGGAGACCGAGGGTGGAGCTCCCGCCCTCCCCAGGCCCCCAAGATCCATGTGCATTGATACTGTGCAAGTATGTTGTGTGAACGTCTGAGTGGCGATAGTGTAACTACGCAGAGGGTGCTCTTCACGTGCAAAATAAAACGTAACATAACAGTGCATATATGCTTTCTATTCTAGTAAATGCCTTCAATAACCTATCCTGATACCATCAACATGTGAACCGGCTGACAACATGTCCAGCTCAACTGAGTTGGTTCAAACTTCCCAGTCTACCAGATAAAGTCCCCCGTCCCTCCTCTCCCCCGCACCGCTAGTCATCATCATTTAAATAAGTCTAGTGCCCTCTGGCGGCCCAATCAAGACCCAATCAAGACTCTTCGCGGTGCAGGGAGGAGGGGGAGGGGGAGATCAGAATATCCACATCAATCGGATCCCCTTTCCCCTAGCCCCGCATCCCGTCAGCTTCCCCTCGGCCATACATTCCAGCATATCGTCCATTCCTAGGGCTAAACCTATGGACGGAGAGTCACCTCACCAACAGATTATCCCCCCTCCCTAGGACCACATCACATCACATTTCCACCCCCCCTCCCTTCCCCCCCTCAGTTCAGGATTACCAGCTTAACAATTGCCACAGAAGATGTCCTTTCAGGGGTTCATCTGATTTCCCTGTTTTCACATGGCTGGTAATAACATCCTCCTTGAAAAGCTTTTCCTGGTTCCTGTGGTGACAAGATGTCAGGTGAGTTCAGAGACAGTCCTGCCATCTGGACTGGGAGGGAAATCCCCCGAGGGGGAAGGGGACATAGGCCATGCGGGTGTCTTCCGGAATTTAAAGGGGTACATGAAATGGGGATACTGCATTGTGGCTTCCCCCCTCCAGTAAATGTTCAACTGGCATCTAAGTTGGGTAGGCGGGATTAGGGGGATCCTGAGCGGTACACATACCACAATGTGCGGGTCGCAGGGTGAGGTACCTCGACTGTCTTCTTTAACAAGGTCCAGCTTGGCCAGTTGCAGAGGTGTAATCACCGTAGCCTGTTGGCTGCATGTGGGACTAAGTGACGAAGTATTTCCCCGTCTATGCGGGCATACGGGGCATTCAGGGGGGGGAGGGGTCCGAGCAGTCATTCTAACTACTGGGGGAGAGCCGGGTCAGCTGGGCTCAGGGAAGGCAATAAAAACAATTGGAACATCCATACCTTGTTATGTTGTGCGACTAGGATTCGCGTGTGTCATCTCTGATATACGAACGGGCTCTGCCTCTGGGGCGTTGAGATCGTGCAGGCTGGTTCGGTCTGTTCCTGGACGGGCCTGCTCTTCCGGCGGGTTTTGGCAGTCTCGCTAACCAATTTGGCACCTGGACCGGGTCTGTGTCTAAGAAGGCAAAAAATGCAGGAAGATCTTCAGGTGAGCGCAGGGTGAAGGATGAGTGATCTGAGCGGAAAGTCACCGCCAGGGGGTATCCCCAACGGTATGTACAGCCTTTTCTTCTGGCCAATTCAAGAGCCGGTCTCAGGATCGCTCGGCGCTGCAGAGTAGCCCTGGATAGATCCGGGAGCACTTGAATATGTGCCCCATCGAATTCAATCTCACCGTGATCCCATGCCTTCCGGAGCAAAGTCTCCTTCAAAGTGTATCGGTGAAGCCGGCATAGGACATCACGTGGGCGTTCTGGATCTGTTGACTTAGGCCCCAGTGTGTGGTGTATCCGGTCGAACTCTATAGTGGGGGGTAAGTCCTCCATTAGGTTCCGGAGGATGGCTGTAACTGTGACGGACAGGTCCTCAGAGCCTGTAGCCTCTGGAATGCCCCTCAGCCGCAGGTTGTTACGGCGGCTGCGGTCCTCCATTTCCTCCAGTTGCAGTTGCATTTCTTGGGCCTCCTTCCTGGTAGTGTCCTGGGCTCTCTCCAGCGTTTGCACTCTAGTGGACAGTGATGAGATGAGGGATTCCCCAGAGGTGACCCCGTCGTCTATCAAGTGCAGTTCGGCTCTCACCTCCTGTATATCCTTTCTGTGTGCCTCTTCAATCCGCATAATCAGGGATTCAATATCGGCCCTGGTCGGCAGTGCTTCTATGTCCGCACGTGTCGGCAGGGCCCGTAGCATGACCCGCAGATCTTCGTCCAGACTACCCTGTGACTGGTGGGGCCCGACCATCTCTGGCTGTAGTATAGCTGGCAGACCTGTAGGAAATACCTGGTCCGGTGTGGCCGTCAGAGCAGGGGTAACGTTGTCTGTCGCCGTGTATGCCGCACGTGGTGTGGAAGGTGTGGCGCTGGGCGAAGGCCGCTGCTCCCTGAAAAAGCTTGTTATATCGGGTTGAGAGGCAGAGTTTCTGTTGCTGCGAGCTGCCGATCTTGTCCAGCACCTATTAGGGGTGTTCATGCCACGAATTCTGTGCACAGTCTTTGATTCAAAAAAAAAACATTAGGGATGGTTTGGGCCGGGAGCTCCCCCAGATCACATCTTCACTCAGCCATTGCTAATCCATGCGACTCAAGCATGCCGTGGATAGGCAGAGGCACAGCAGGGATGATGTGGGGCTTGCAGTGACAGTGCAGGGAAGGCCCAGAGCTGTGTGTGTGTCAGAGGCAATAGAATGGAGACACCAGGCCCAGGCTAGCTCAGTTTAGTCAGTCAGTTCCTGGCAGCACCCCCCCCCCCCCGCTTTGGCAGGATCCTGGAGCAGTAGCTAGGTAGATGTCAGGGAGTGATCCACGCCCCCGGAGGTGGGCCGTACCGGCCGCGGAGCGCTCCGGCGGGGCCGCAGTTGTTGGAAACACTGGGGATTCTTAGGCCTCACTAGGGCGCACTAGGTCGGACGCGTTCGCGGCCTCCACGGACGTCTCAGGAGCCCGGGAAGGCCACCGGATTGCCTCTGCTAGGTGGGTGAGTGGTAGGTGGGGACGGATGGAGGTCCCTTACCTCTTAGAAGTGCTTTAAATCAATCTCCCCGGGAGGCCTCGGAATTCCAAGATGGCGGCGGCCACGGGTGTCTGGGGGTATTAATTGATCCCTTCCACAGCCTGTATTTTGGCAAATTCGCAGCCCACAACGTAGCTGTGGGCTAGGCTGATGAGGCTGGTGGTTTTTTGCACCTTAAATTGCTTTATTTTGGCTCGGATGGCGGCGGATTGCTCTCTGGGTATCCGGAGCTCACCGCAGAAACGTCCACCTCGGCTCGCACCAGGACAGTGGACGGTGTCAGAAGAGCAGTGGGCGGTGTCAGTAGAACAGTGGACAGTGTCAGTAGGGCAGTGGATGGTGTCAGTAGAGCAGTGGACAGTGTCAGTGGAGCAGTGGACGGTGTCAGTATGCCAGTGGATGGTGTCAGTAGAACAGTGGACGATGTCAGTAGAGCAGTGGACGATGCCAGTAGGGCAGTGGATGGTGTCAGTAGAGCAGTGGAAGGTGTCAGTATGGCAGTGGCCGGTGTCAGTATGGCAGTGGATGGTGTCAGTAGAGCAGTGGACAGTGTCAGTAGAGCAGTGGAAGGTGTCAGTATGGCAGTGGATGGTGTCAGTAGAGCAGTGGACAGTGTCAGTAGAGCAGTGGAAGGTGTCAGTATGGCAGTGGATGGTGTCAGTAGAGCAGTGGACAGTGTCAGTAGAGCAGTGGAAAGTGTCAGTATGGCAGTGGATGGTGTCAGTAGAGCAGTGGATGGTGTCAGTATGGCAGTGGATGGTGTCAGTAGAGCAGTGGACGGTGTCAGTAGAGCAGTGGACGGTGTCAGTATGGCAGTGGATGGTGTCAGTAGAGCAGTGGACAGTGTCAGTAGAGCAGTGGAAGGTGTCAGTATGGCAGTGGATGGTGTCAGTATGGCAGAGGACGGTGTCAGTAGAGCAGTGGTCAGTGTCAGTAGAGCAGTGGATGGTGTCAGTAGAGCAGTGGACGGTGTCAGTAGGGCAGTGGAAGGTGTCAGTATGGCAGTGGATGGTGTCAGTAGAGCAGTGGACGGTGTCAGTATGGCAGTGGATGGTGTCAGTAGAGCAGTGGACGGTGTCAGTATGGCAGTGGACGGTGTCAGTATGGCAGTGGACGGTGTCAGTATGGCAGTGGACGGTGTCAGTAGAGCAGTGGACGGTGTCAGTAGAGCAGTGGACGGTGTCAGTAGAGCAGTGGACGGTGTCAGTAGAGCAGTGGACGGTGTCAGTAGAGCAGTGGACAGTGTCAGTAGAGCAGTGGACGGTGTCAGTATGGCAGTGGACGGTGTCAGTAGAGCAGTGGACGGTGTCGACCGATGAGAACTGTATATATGGATGGTGTCTGGGGGGGGTGGAGAACAGTATATATGGGGGGACTGTATATATGGATGGTGTATGGGGGGAGGGGGGGGTGTATGTATGTATAGTGTATGTTGGGGGAGGGGAGTGTATTTATAGTGTATGGTGGGGGGAGGGGTGTATGTATAGTGTATGGTGGGGGGAGGGGGGTTTATCTTGTATGGTGGGGGGAGGGGGGTGTATATTGTATAGTGGGGGAGGGGGGTGAGAGTACTTTGAAATCCTGACGTGGAAAAAAAAAAAAAAAAACTTACCTTACAAACTTGGCAGGAGTCCCAGCGCGATCTCTGCACACATTCCAGAGCAGCAGGGAATGGGGAGGCTCCGCCCACCTTCTTGTCCCTTCTGCAGCCAGCCCGAGGATTCGAGGAGAGCACCGTGGAGGCTCCGCCTCTGCCTCTGTGTCCCGACTCCCGTCCCGCGCTGACAGCTAAACAGGAGCAGAAATCATGCAGCGCTGCGCCGCAATGACACAGGGAGCCACTGACGGGTCTGAAGTGAATAATGTGCCCGGGTCTCAGGTGGTCAGAGACCCGGGCACATGTTTCAAAACCCGTACTGTCCGGGTGAATCCCGGACAGGTGGCAACCCTACACGCCCCCCCTAAGTGGATTTTTTTCATAGGCTCTCGCTTTAGAGATATACAGTACAGAGCAATTTGTTAAAATAGAATCACTTTCCTTCTGTGACTTTTCTCCCCCACACTTCAGTCTATGTCACCCATATGTCCATTTCTCAAATCACAGTCTTTCTTTTTTTCTTTACCCTTTCCACTCTATTTTCCTCTGTCTTCCTCAATCCTTGCTCCTCTCAGCAAGTTTTTTTTCTTTTTTTTATGTGATTGCAAGCACTGCATGGTAATTAGTGCTAAACTCATTTGCACAAGTAGAGTTAATTGGCTACAGCAATTAATTAATGTGTTGAAGATCTGGCACCAGAAAAAGGGAAAAAAAAGTTTATCATAAAACAAAGTGAAGTCATACTGTCCTACTTCCTGTTTGGAGCCTGGTATATACCAGGTAATCCAGACATCTGTTTCCCACCCCAACAAAAGTATATGCATAGCTTTGTTGTAATGCATGGAGCAAGCAGGAGGAGGAATATAATTTTTAAGATACTGTTTAGTATGCTTTTAAACAGGTAGTACAATACAGCTGCAAAAAGCAAACATCAAGAGAGTTCCAGAGCAGAGGAGAGAAGGGGATCAGCGCAGGGGCAGCATGACAGGTGCGGACTGCACAGTCACGCTATTAGTGAAAAAAGTTTTCCCCTTTAAGAAAAAGGGGGAGTGGCCACAGCAGTGGAAGCGCTGAGTGCAATGTAGAAGGGGGAGTGACATCATCGGAGAGCGGCGGGGAGAAAGATTAAGACGCTCTTACCGCTCTGTCCTCTTCCCCTGCATTACAATGGCGGCGATGAAGGCTCTAATGGCGCAGCTAAGAGCGGCGGCAGCATCGCAAGGGGCAGAGTGGCTGCAAGCTCAGGTAGCAGCCATCATAAATAAATGAAGGACAGCACCGAACGGGGGGTCTTGAGGCTCCATGGGTGCGGTGTTCATGGCGTTTCAGCCCTGACACCATTCCTAGGGGTCAGAGGCCACAGAAGCAGGTGAGGAGAGGAACTGTCCACCCACCCCCCAGCAAACAACAGCCCCAGGGATCCAGGCAGAGAGAAATGAGGAGGACACAACGCAGAGGATGGAGCGCAGGGATGGCGGAGCCCAGCACAGCACATGGCTCGCCCCCCCCCGGCTCATCGCAGATGCCAGGAACAGGCGGCCAGGGCTGCAGGAGGGGGCACGAGTGGCCAACTGGCCCAGCGTGGGACAACCGTGCCTCGGGGGGGGGGGGGGGGGGCTGGCCAGGTGGCCGAGGTGGCCAGCAGCCCTACAAAGACCAGAGGTAGAAACGGGAGGAGCGCAGTGACGGTGGTGAGCGGAGGCAGGGAGGGAACAACAGAGGCACAGACCACTCGAAGGGACAGAAGTCCATCTAGGCGGGCAGCGAACGGGTCTGGCGTGACAACACAGAGAGAAGGACGAGAGCAACAACACAGACCCCCGGCAGCCAGAGCAGGACCCTCTGGGGTGCAGCCAGTGGTCGTTCTGCAGGAGGAGAACAGCGACAGGTCGGAGGGAGAGCTGTCCAGGTCGGAGAAGGATGAGGACCAGGGACATCCGTCAGCGGTGGATTCCGGAGTGGCGGCTGGTGGGCCCAGTCCTGGGCAGCTCGGTGAGTGCATTTCTGCTTTATCTTCTTTATTAGAAAATTTATTTGAGCAGGGCAGAAAAGGGAGGTCCCGGTAGTTCATCGTGGGCATGCGCTGTTAGGCCCCACGCAGAACAGCCCAGGGATGCAGAAAAAATGGCGGCATTATTTATTGTCGGGTTTTGCGGGACTTGGTATAGCGATTTGAGCTGACCACGGGGGACAGTTCGTCACCAGCACATGCGTGGACTCCACCACAGGGTAAGGATAGTGCTACAGCGGCTACGCCGCCGGCAGCGGTCGCAGCTAGGGGGGATTCGGCTGCACCGGCAGTGGGAACAGGGACGTAGCACCGGCCATCGTTTCGGCTCCGGACAGCCTGGGAAAAACAGGAGAGAAGAAGGCGGAGTCAGTCAGGTTGGCGGACTCCGCAAAGAGCGAGGTTTATGTCTGTTTTGAGGGCCCACTTGGAGCCCATCTTAAAACAGAAGTAAAAGAAAAAATTTGGAAAGGGGAATATGTGGAGATATTCACATTATTGCCGCTAGAAAAATTTAATATGGACATATTGAAGATGGAAGAAAGCAAGAAGGAGGATGAGGAAAAATGCAGATATATGCTGATTCCGCATACCGTACTTTTTCTAACAGGTTACAGGTGTTCGCCATCTTGGCAAGTGTGGTAGGGGAAAAGGCCCCTGAACACTGCTTTGTTTGTATACTTAGAAGCCATCAGTGAGGCGCACCGGACGTATGGCATGGTGGCATGGCTGCGGTACGATGAACAGTTTCAACAACGGATGACCGTCCGACCGTCGCTACGCTGGGACCACAAGGATATCAGCCTGTGGATGAAGCTTATGACAGCAGCGAGGACTCCTAAACATTTTTAGGCAGGGGTCGGGGGTACAGCAGCCCCAGGACAACTGACCGAAAAAAGATGGGGCTTCTGTTGGCAGTTCAACGAGGGCACATGTAAATTTGGGGCAAACTGTCGATTTAAGCACACATGCTCTGGCTGCGGGGATCCCACATGCTGTCAAAGTGCTTCAGAAGAGGGAAGGGGCGTGGCGGAGAGACTGCGAGTAAGAGGGACGACGCTGGTGCGGGTGGAAAGGATGCATCCTTTCCTCAGTAGGTACCCCGACCGCAAAGAGGCTCAATTATTAGAATCGTGTTTCGCGATTGGTTTTAAATTACCGTCATCACTGGCGTTAGCCCCACCCATAGCAAAGAACTTACATTCAGCCCTGCTGCATCCGACAGTGGTTTCGGAAAAACTAGGGAAAGAAGTAATGCTGGGGCGCATGTCTGGCCCTTTTACTTCGGTTCCTCTTCCAGGCTTGGTGGTATCCCCATTGGGAGTAGTTCCCAAGAGAGAGCCAAACAAATTCAAATAGATTCACCACCTTTCCTTTCCAAAGGGTGGGTCGGTCATCCTTATTGGGGACGTTATAGCACATAGCGGAATGTTGCGGGGTCCCGTTAGCTCCAGAAAAAATGCAAGGCCCCACGTCTAACATCGTTTTCCTGGGAATTGAAGTGGATTCAATTGGAATGGAGTGCTGATTGCCATTGGACACACTGGAAAATCTCAAGGCAGAAGTGCGTGGGACCATCAGAAGGCGCAAGGTACAATTGCGGCAACTACAATCGTTATTGGGGAAGCTAAATTTTGCTTGCCGAATAATTCTGGGTAGGTTCTTTTGCCAGCGGCTGTTGGCGGTGACCGCAGGGGTCAAGGCCTCCACTCACTTTGTGAGTCTTAACAGTGAGCACAGAGAGGACTTGCGGGTGTGGCACGAATTCCTGGAGTCGTTCAATGGGCGCGCCCTGTGGATGTCGGGTCCCATTACCAATTGGGATCTCAAATTATTCACAGATGCGGCAGGCTCCATGGGCTTTGGGCCGTCTTTCAGGGAAAATGGAGTTCTTGAAGAACCTAGTCCTCCTGGAACTGTTTCCAATTGTGGTAGCAATGGAAATATGGGGGGAATCCTTCCGTAACTTGAAGGTGCGGCTCAACTGTGACAACCTGGGGGTCGTCCAGGTGATTAATCGATTGTCGGGCAAGTCTATGCCAGTGGTCAGGTTGCTGAGACATTTGGTACTGCGCTGCTTGAAATTTAATGTTTTTTCATTTACACTGTACACCTACCAGGGGTTGAGAACACCTTAGCTGACGCTTTGTCTCGTTTCCAGTGGGACAGGTTCCAGGAGTTGGCACCAGACGCAGAGCAACAGGGGGCCATCTGGCCCGACTGGATGTGGAACGTTGCCTTGGGAATGCAGCAGGGTGGATTCCACGCTCCGTGAGTAAGGCCACTTAGGACGCCTACTCCAAGGTATGGCAAGAATGGTTAGCATGCTTGCACAGGCTCGAGATCGCCCCCAAAGGTCGGGAGGTAACCCCGGGTGGTTCTCTATTTTATTAATATGGTATTTGAGCGGGATTTCTCGGCAGCTGTCATCGATAAGAAATTGGCAGGTTTGGCCTTTCTTTTCAAATTACAAGGGCAACGGGACTATACTAAAGATTTTTAGGTAAAGCAAGCAGTAAAAGGATATAGGAAAGCGCATAAGAAGAGGGATGGGCGGCGCCCAGTGTAATTTGACATGCTACACGGCATATTCCTGCATCTGATGAACATTTGCAGTTCAGAGTACGAAAGTGCCTTATTCCGCGCTGCCTTTGCACTAGCGTTCTTTGGGGCGTTACGGGTAAGCGAGCTAGTCAGCCCTTCAAAACGGGCTCAGGGGGGCTGCAGTGGGAGGATCTGGATTACTTACAGGATTCAGTTAGAATATGGATAAAACGGTCAAAAACTGATCAGACCGGTAAGGGCATGCGACTGGAAGTTTTTTGTATTGCGGAGTCACACATTTGTCGGGTAAGAGCGGTGCAATCGTTTAGGGACATGCGTCCGGGGTTCACAGGCTCGTTTTTGATGCATGCAGATGGGT
Source organism: Lithobates sylvaticus (assembly GCA_028564925.1). NCBI lineage: Eukaryota > Metazoa > Chordata > Amphibia > Anura > Ranidae > Lithobates > Lithobates sylvaticus. The sequence continues at coordinate 267,455,121 of CM053028.1, read as the reverse complement.
AGTCCTTGTCGAGGTTTCAATTTATAGCAGTGTTCAAAAAATGTTTGTCTGCGGCCGGTTATGATCCAAAAAGCTACTCCTCCCATTCTTTACGCATAGGTGCTGCTACGGAGGCCTCTTAGTTATGAAGCGGTGAAGCGCATCAGGAGGTGGGACTCGGACAGATTTAAGCTCTATATTCGCCTACATTTGTTACAGATTAGTTAAAAAGGGTGTAGGCTTTGATGTTAGTGTTTGCTATTGGGGGGAACTTACTGTTTTGTGTTGTCATTTTCTTATGCACAGGTGAAGAGGTGGGCCTGGTTTGGATCCTGGGCCACTCCTTTGTTTACTGGGGGGCCAGACGAGCTGATGTTCGGCCCAATGGTAGGCAGCTGGGCATCCCCAGACACGATGGATCGGGGTTTAGATGGATCGGGGTACCGGGCATGCTTTGGAACAGGGTTCGGTCAGAAGTCCACAGGTTCGCTCGTTGGGACAGGGCACCAGATGTTTTGGTGCTACATGTGGGGGGGGTGACATGGGAGCCAGGTCTATGAGGGATCTCATACGGGACGTAAAATGTGATTTCTTTTACACCTACAGGCAGCCTTCCCTGGGATGGTCATTGTATGGTCTGATATGGTTGGCAGGACGTCCTGGCGGTGGGCTTGGTCAGCTAAAAAGGTTGATAGGGCCCGAGTAAAGGTTAATAAGGAAGTTAGCAGGTTCATTATTAGGAATGGGGGTGTGACCATACGGCATAGGGAGTTGGAGGTGGATACATGGAGGTACCTTAGGAGTGATGGGGTTCACCTTGACGAAGTGGGAACTGATCTTTGGCCTCTAGGCTTGCAGGACGGTGTACAGCGAGCATTAAGGGTGTGGAGGTGCTCACAAGGGTAAGGTTTTACCCCTTGTGTGCTGTGGCAGTGGTTTGGGTCTGTGAGGAGGAGGAGATGTATGTTATATGGATATATAACATGGTTGGTACCATCTGTGGTATGGGGTTGTCAGGTACCTTCCGGTTACGAGGGGTTAACCAGGAAGGGGTAAAAAGGTAGGTCACTGCGAGGGTTGGGTACCGTCTCACAGTCCGGGGGTTTGCGACTGGGGGCCTAAAGTTTATACAAAGTTTGTCGCAGGGACCAGTGGTGTGTGTTCCCCTCTAAGACCCCAAAAAGTACAGAAAAGTTTATTTTAAATGTTATTATTTAATTTTATGTTAATTTGGTAATAAAAGGCCGTCAAGGCCATTTACTCCAATACCTTGTCACGTCATTTGTGGGGGGATTTGGAAGGGTTCGATATTATGTTTAAGGCGTGGCTTAAAAAGACTGTGGGTTAAGTCCTTCACATGTCATGTCCTTACAGAACATAAGAGAACTAATTCAGTTGCATGCCAATACTGTAACTGTTGAATTTTAATAAAAAGACACTTACCTGTCCAAGGATCCAGCACTGTCCTCAACCGGGCCAGTTTTTTTCAAACCTAGGGTCCACGTGTTTACTGTGGAAAGCCAGCTGTGACTCACACACATTCCCCTGTGCATGCGCAAGGCACGCTGCATTTTGTGAATGGACCTCCTGAGACTTGTGATGTGTCCCAGGAGGTTGTGGGCAGGACGGGGGGGGGGGGGGGGGGCTTGAACTTCTACACATAGAATGCCTAGGTGATCTGAGCAGGTGTCTGTCAAAACTAGGTATCAAAAATGAGAGAAGAGGGAGGGGGAGATAAAGTGAAAGTTCCCTTTTTAAGTGAAGCACCTATTTAAGTGTCAATATTATATATCACTAGTACAGTGGTGACATTGGCTTATTCTCAATTAAGATGTATGTGGAGAGAGGAATTGGAGATTGTGATTTCTTGAGGGCCACATTGGAGTCAAGTTGCAAGAGGAGGATGGATCCAATAGCCCTAGTTCTTATTGAAGCTTTTAGAGAGGGCCGGACAGAACGAGTGCAATGAGGATAGGGAGGGCCGGACATGACTGTGTGTCTAGTGACACACAAAAAGGAATGTAGCAGGGAGGGGTTAGCAGGGGGCAGCAAATAGGAGGCAGGGGGAGCGGCATTATAAAAAAGGGGGGCGTGGCCGAGCGGGAACACTCGTTGTATGGAAATCACAGGAGGAGGCAGTTTTTCCCACCCACCCTCCCAATAGTTAAGTTTTGTTGTGAAGGTTTTAATGCTTTTGTTATCATTTCAGGAAATCAAGATGGATGTCTGGAAGAAAGTGGGTTGGCGGTGTTTAGGTTGGTCAGTGACGGTGGCAGTGATGTAGTTGGTGAGTGTGTGGGGGGCTCGTCATGAGATGGCCCCTCCGGTGTAGTACATCGAAGTCGATGATTACTCTGTGTGCACTGCGGGATAGGGTTTTGTCTCCGGGCGGTTAAAATGGAGGCCTACTTGGTTCGGTTAAATCCTGCAGTGCCCCCTGGTGGTAGATATATATATAGTCATATATATATATTGGTTAATTAAAATGGTTGTGTTACAAGTGTTAGCCCCGTCACTGACCAACATAAGAGGGTATAACCGATGGTTATTTATGTTTACAATAAAATGTTTATGGTTATTTATGGTTAATTTTATATGGTTATTTATACGGTTTTATATGGTTATTTATATTTGGAGTTAAGTTTAATAAAGGCTGTTGTGGCCATTTACTCCACAAGAAGTACGGTGTGGCCCATTATTTAAGAGGGGTAGCAAAAAGGGGGTTTTGGAATAAAGGGGTCACAACAGAAGGGGTGGTCTTTACTAGGCTACACGAGTCAAGGGGAAATTCTAGCAGTATAGGTGAGTTGACATAAGAGGAGGACAGACAGAATTAATTAACATATTCCACTGACAAAATTGGAGGCAGGGACCTTTTCCAGGTGATTACATTTAAATCATGAAAGCATAGCACCCTTAAATACTCCTTCCCAAACAGGATATTGTGCTCAACCTTTAGGTAAATAAGAGAACCAGAACCTTCACCAGGTGGAATAGGTGGTTTGATAATAAAGTTGTCAGTTCCTCCACCTAGGACAGGACCTATGTAAACAGAGAGGATTGCCTTCCAGGGAAATTAACCAGTAATTTAATCAAAATAGTTGGAAGCAGAGGAACTACTGCAAACAGCATATAGCATTGGCCATAAGTACAGTATACACCAGCATGGAAATTATCTGAGCTTTACATAATAAAAGATTAATTATAGTACACACATTTAATGTACAAACAGGTAATATCAGCAAAAGGCCTAACAAGAGTCCTGGTGGAATTGTGCACATATACCTGGGTATATACAATATAGTCATTATTAACCACTTCATTACCAGGCACTTAGACACCTTCCCGCCCAAGCCAATTTTCAGCTTTTAGCGATGTCGCAATTTGAATGACAATTGCGCGGTCATGCTACACTGTACCCAAACAAATTTTTTATCATTTTGTTCCAACAAATAGAGCTTTCTTTTGGTGGTATTTGATCACCTCTGCGATTTTTATTTTTTGCGCAACAAACAAAAAAAGACCGAAAATTTTGCAAAAAAACAAGTTTTTCTTTGTCACTGTTAATTTTTTTGGTAAATAAGTGCGTTTTCTTCTTCAATGACGGGCACTGATAAGGTGGCACTAATGGGCACTGATAAGGCGGCACTGATGGGCACCGATGAGGTGGCACCAATTAGGGGGCACCGATGAGGTGGCACTGATGATGGGCACTGATAGGCGGCACTGATGGGCACTGATAGGTGGCATTGATGGGCATTGATAGGTGGCACTGGTATGCGGCACTGATGGGCACTCAGGTGGCACTGATGGGCACTCATAGGCGGCACTGACGGGTACATATGGGTGGCACTGATGCACACATATAGGTGGCACTGATAGGTGGCATGCATGGGCACTGATAGGTGGCATGGATGGGCACTGATAGGTGGGCATGGGTGGGCACGGATGGGCACTGATAGGTGGCCCTGATGGACGCTGATGAGTGGCACTGATTACACTTATGGGTGGCATTGCTGGGCATCCCTTTTTTTTACCTTTTTTTTAAATTAAATATGATGTGCCAATCAGTGCCTATCTGTGGGCACTGATTGGCATATTTTTTGAATTTTTTTTTTAACATGTGGATGGCCATGGGGGATGTACCTGGCCATCCACATGCTGGGGGCTTCCCTGGTGGTCTAGTGTGGGCACCTGAGGGGGGGCTGCGCTGATAAACAATCAGCGCATACCCCCCCTGTCAGGAGAGCCGCCGATCGGCTCCCCTCTACTCGCGTCTGTCAGACGCGAGTGAGGAAAAGCCGATCAACGGCTCTTCCTGTGTACATCGTGATCAGCCGTGATTGGACACGGCTGATCACGTGGTAAAGAGCCTCCGCCGGAGGCTCTTTACCGAGATCAGTGTAGCGGTGTGTCAGACTGACACATCGCTCCACCGATCGCCGCGATGCGTGCCCCCATGGGCGCGCGGCAGCTGTTATCCTGAAGGACGTCATATGACGCCCAGTCAGGATAACAAAACCACTTCCCGGACGTCAATATGCTATTGACCGGGCGGGAAGTGGTTAAAGACATATCATATCTTGTCATTATTAGCACAAGAGGAATGTTGAAGCAAAGTGTAGTTGCAGGGCTCTGAGGATGATCACAATGTGGTGTCAGAGACCTGAAGACAAGATCAGTGGTGATGGGGAGATCCAACCAGCCTTTTTCCAAACGCTGCCTAAAAACCCCACCAATTCCCTCGTGGGGGGACCTTCTCTTCTTTTGTTTTTACCAGCCTGGAACGCAGCCTCTCACCAGCAGAAACTGTGGTGTGGCACTGGAACCCAGAGTTGACTTTTATGCCGCGTACACGCGGTCGGAATTTCCGATGGAAACAGTCCGATGGGAGCTTTTTATCGGATTTTCCGACCATGTGTATGCCCATCGGTCTTTTTCTGTCGGAATTTCCGACGGACTTTGGATTGAGAACCTGGATTTTCCGATCGTGTGTATGCAATTCCGACACGCAAAATTCCGACGCATGCTCGGAAACAATTCAACGCATGCTCAGAAGCATTAAACTTCCCTTTTATAGTGCAGTCGAAAGTTTTTTAAGGCGTGGTGTTATTGGCTGGCGGAATTTGGTGTGACCGTGTGTAGGCAAGAAAGTTTGAGCGAAATTCCGTCAGAATTCCGACTGTGTGTACGCGGCATTAGAGTCGCTGATGATTCGAAGATTTATCGAAAAAAACAAGTTTACATGTGGAGTGTATTGGATCTAAACAAATGCTTGAACCCTATATTCAATATTTTATTGTCTGCATTGTGTTTTGGCTTTTATTGAATGCTATAATAAAATTTATGGTTTTGATACACCCAGTGTTTTCCTTGTATCTGTATGTTCCTCTAAAATTACCACTGTTGCTAATATGCTAATGTCATATGCTAAATTTAAGCGTGAGGACATATACCACCCAGTAAATTTGATAGAAACTAAAGGGTGTTTGGGACATTAAATGAAGCAATTGGATAGTGGAGGTAGATTGTAAATAAATAATGTTTAATTGATGACATTGATCTAAAAACATAGAAAGTATTTGTTCATTTAATATATATATACATAGTGCGTGCACAAGGCATAAACATGATGAGTAGAATGATACAAACATAGCGACTAGGGATGGGCCCGGTGCTCGATGCGAACCCATGTTCGCATCGAGCACCGGGTGTTCGCTCGCTCGGCGAGCCCAGAACTATTTTGCCCGCTCGCATCACATTCGTGTGATGCGAGCGGCCCCGCAATGCATTGCGGCCGGCGCGGCCGGCGCAGTGCATTGCTGGCTGATGATTGGCCAAGCATGCACTGTGACCCCGCATGCTTGGCCAATCACAGCGCCGGAAACTCGGAGAGCCATAATTGGCTACAGGCAGGACGCCTGTAGCCAATTACAGCTCAGGGGCTTTAGTACACGCCCCCTCATTTAAAAGGCCGCCACGCCGTCGGCGCCGGTCACATGAGTTCCGGCTTTAGGAGAGATCAGGCTGATTCTGTGTCACTCTTTGCTAGATTAATATAGAAAGATTTGCTCTACTTTGCTAAACCATTGGCTATTTATTTGCTAAACCATTGCTACCTGTCATTGATCGTCCATTGCTGCTGCTGGTTAGTGTGTTTTTAGCTGCTGCTGGGGGTTAGTCTGGTACGTGTCTTACTGTTAGTACAGTATTTCAGTAGTACCAACCGCAGTGCTGTTAGTACAGCACTGCACCCCAAAAGCACCCATAGGACTTCTAGTGTGTTAGTGGCAGCAAACAGAGCTCCTATATTTTCTTCCCAGAAGCACCCATAGGACTTGTACTGTGTTAGTGGCATCACACAGAGTTCCTATATTGTCTTCCCAGAAGCACCCATAGGACTTGTACTGTGTTAGTGGCATCACACAGAGTTCCTATATTTCCTTCCCAGAAGCACCCATAGGACTTGTACTGTGTTAGTGGCATCACACAGAGTTCCTATATTTTCTTCCCAGAAGCACCCATAGGACTTGTACTGTGTTAGTGGCATCACACAGAGTTCCTATATTTTCTTCCCAGAAGCACCCATAGGACTTCTAGTGTGTTAGTGGCATCACACAGAGTTCCTATATTTTCTTCCCAGAAGCACCCATAGGACTTTTACTGTGTTAGTGGCATCACACAGAGTTCCTATATTTTCTTCCCAGAAGCACCCATAGGACTTGTACTGTGTTAGTCCCATCACACAGAGTTCCTATATTTTCTTCCCAGAAGCACCCATAGGACTTTTACTGTGTTAGTGGCATCACACAGAGTTCCTATATTTTCTTCCCAGAAGCACCCATAGGACTTGTACTGTGTTAGTGGCATCACACAGAGTTCCTATATTTTCTTCCCAGAAGCACCCATAGGACTTGTACTGTGTTAGTGGCATCACACAGAGTTCCTATATTTTCTTCCCAGAAGCACCCATAGGACTTGTACTGTGTTAGTGGCATCACACAGAGTTCCTATATTTTCTTCCAGAAGCACCCATAGGACTTGTACTGTGTTAGTGGCATCACACAGAGTTCCTATATTTTCTTCCCAGAAGCACCCATAGGACTTGTAGTGTGTTAGTCCCTGTGACGGACCTAGCCGGGACACGGGCTGTTGGAGGGGACTGAGTGCGAGCCTGCTGCCTTGCGACTATGGGCCCTGGCATTTGGGGGAACAGTGCTCTTTGAGCTGCAAGCCTGGGACCCCTGAGCTGGTGATACTTGGATTCAGGTCCATGCTGGCCCCCCAATACACATAGAATCTGTATGTGTATTTGGCATATTAGCAAGAGACGCTAATGACATGAACTCCAGCCACCTGTGTTATGTAATTGAGTATAGTCTGGCTTGTAGAAGTGTTTCACCTATTGTTGTGTGTGCTAATTAACCCTGCAATTGAATGAAGGAGCCCAGTGTTGATTAAGATAATTAGCTCATGCTAATTAGGTTAGGCTTGAGTCATCTGTCAACTGTATATAAGTGTGACATGTCAAATAAAGATTCATTCCTGATGTAGCCTACACTGGTGTTGTCTGGTGACTGGGTGAGCTAATGGGCCTTGGATTGTGTGGTACCGGACGGAGGAAGCATTTACGGCGGACATCTTGGGTACGAGGTCCGTCACAATTGGCTGGCAGCGGTGGGATCGTGCTTCCTTGTCGTGAACACATCCAAACCATCACCTGGATCCAAGGCCCGGATACGTCATGGAAGAGGAATTCGGAAGGAGGTTGCGAGAGATGCGGATACAGCACAGAGGACGAGTATCGGTGCAGGTCCTGCTGGGATGGTATGATTCTGTTCGCCTACAACTCTGGAAAGAAGCGCTAGCCTGTGAGCAGCGACACCAGGGAAAAGTTCTCCCCTCCATCCATGTAAGGTACTGGTCGCAGTATGAAGTACGATTGCTGTTATTGGGGGAACAACCGAAGCAGGAGTGGACAGCTGAGTTAAGCAGGCTGATCCGGGCAGAAATGCGTTTGGACGAGAGCTACAGAGCCCTCCGGTGGTATGTAGCACAAGTGTGCCCGTGGACAGCGGATGACAGGCCCACGGAAGGCTTTGATTATAATGGCCTGGGATTGTTGTACTGGAGGCTGTCAGAGGACCCCGACTTTGGGAGTGATCTGGAGTGGCGTTTGGAGGAAATAATGGAGCACAGAGAGCAAAGATTGAATGTCTCGGAAGTGCTATGGGCACAGGAAGATTTGGAGTTCCTGGCCGCTCAGGAATGGGAGCTGGAGATCGCCTACATACAGCTGCTAGACACTGCTCAGCCGCAGGGTGGGGCTCCCTTTGCCTGGGACTATCAGGAAATACCAGCAGACAGCTCTGAAATCCTGGCTGAAGAGTCGGCGATGTGGCATAGTAACAGAGTGCTTTTCCCACCTGCCCCCGCAGCTATGGACGCGGAGGTCTTATGGCGGATGCAGGAAGTGCTGACAACAGGGCAGAGCTCTGCTAACCTCTGCCCAGCACCGATGGCATCTTCTAGGTTCCACGGACAGGTGGTGAACCTCTATCCCCAGCCATCAGTTGTAGAGACTGGGGATTTAATAGACTTTTCTGCTGAGGAAAAACAACCTCATGAGCCTCCATCAGAAGAGCTGGTATTAGGGCCAAACTTCACTGAGCTCTGCCCAGCACCAACGGCAGTATCCGTGGAGTTACAAGGAACTTCTCCAGCTGAAGCGCAGGTCACCGGACAGAGGGTCCAAGACCTCTGCCCCACACCGGTGGCAGTTATGGGGGCTCAGGGTGAGAAGGTGGCGATCACTTCCCAGCAGCAGATACAGGGGGAGAAGAGAGAGGAGGTGGTTGTTGTCCCTCCTCAACAGTCGGCCAGGGTGGAGAAAGCGGTCTTTCCTCCCCAGCAAAGATCCGTGCACCTGGGAGACAATACCACAGACATGTCATCCCAGCGGCCAGATGAGGGAATGGAAAAGGAAGCAGCCGGCTCCCCTTCCCAATGGCAGCTACACAATTTGGGAGTGGAGGAAGCCAGCCTCCTGCCCCAACGGTTAACCAGAGCGGAGGATGTGGAGTCCCCAGCAGAAGTGCTGGCAACAGGGCAGAGTGCTACCCACCTCTGTCCAGCACCAGCAACAGCTGCGGAGTTCCAGGGAGCTGGGGCAGTCGGCCTCTCTCCCCAACAGTTAGCTGGAGGAGATGATGTAGGGAAGCTCCTACACCCACCTGAACGGCTGGCAACGGAACAGAGCGCTGCTGGCCTCTGCCCGCAACTAAAACAGGACAGATTCCCTGTAAAGGTGGATGGGAATGCAGTCTCCACCAGTATAACCCAGGGATGCTGGGCGGTCGGCCCAGATCCCCAACAGCAGGATGGAGTGAGCCCAGTCACCCTGTCTTCTCTCCAGCGGCTGAAAAGACTCCAGGGGGAAGGGCCAGTCCAGGCCTCTCCCCAGCGGCGGATATGTTCTATGAGAGAGGCAGACGTTGGCTGGGTGAGTCGTGCTCTGTTTGGAACAATTTGTTTGGGGTACTGTGTGGGTACAGGCATTAGAGCACTGGAACCACTGACTAACTTCGGAGTCAACCCGTCTGGGGTCTCCTCCTGTGTTAGTCTCCTGCCGAAAGGGGAGAAATGTGACGGACCTAGCCGGGACACGGGCTGTTGGAGGGGACTGAGTGCGAGCCTGCTGCCTTGCGATTATGGGCCCTGGCATTTGGGGGAACAGTGCTCTTTGAGCTGCAAGCCTGGGACCCCTGAGCTGGTGATACTTGGATTCAGGTCCATGCTGGCCCCCCAATACACATAGAATCTGTATGTGTATTTGGCATATTAGCAAGAGACGCTAATGACATGAACTCCAGCCACCTGTGTTATGTAATTGAGTATAGTCTGGCTTGTAGAAGTGTTTCACCTATTGTTGTGTGTGCTAATTAACCCTGCAATTGAATGAAGGAGCCCAGTGTTGATTAAGATAATTAGCTCATGCTAATTAGGTTAGGCTTGAGTCATCTGTCAACTGTATATAAGTGTGACATGTCAAATAAAGATTCATTCCTGATGTAGCCTACACTGGTGTTGTCTGGTGACTGGGTGAGCTAATGGGCCTTGGATTGTGTGGTACCGGACGGAGGAAGCATTTACGGCGGACATCTTGGGTACGAGGTCCGTCACAGTCCCATCACACAGAGCTCCTATATTTTCTTCCCAGAAGCACCCATAGGACTTGTAGTGTGTTAGTCCCATCACACAGAGCTCCTATATTTTCTTCCCAGAAGCACCCATAGGACTTGTACTGTGTTAGTGGCATCACACAGAGTTCCTATATTTTCTTCCCAGAAGCACCTATAGGACTTGTAGTGTGTTAGTCCCATCACACAGAGTTCCTATATTTTCTTCCCAGAAGCACCCATAGGACTTGTAGTGTGTTAGTCCCATCACACAGAGCTCCTATATTTTCTTCCCAGAAGCACCCATAGGACTTGTAGTGTGTTAGTCCCATCACACAGAGCTCCTATATTTTCTTCCCAGAAGCACCCATAGGACTTGTAGTGTGTTAGTCCCATCACACAGAGCTCCTATATTTTCTTCCCAGAAGCACCCATAGGACTTGTAGTGTGTTAGTCCCATCACACAGAGCTCCTATATTTTCTTCCCAGAAGCACCCATAGGACTTCAATTGTGTGTTAGTGGCATCGCACAGAGCTCCTATATTTTCTTCCCAGAAGCACCCATAGGACTTGTACTGTGTTAGTCCCATCACACAGAGCTCCTATATTTTCTTCCCAGAAGCACCCATAGGACTTCAATTGTGTGTTAGTGCCATCACACAGAGCTCCTATATTTTCTTCCCAGAAGCACCCATAGGACTTGTAGTGTGTTAGTCCCATCACACCGAGCTCCTATATTTTCTTCCCAGAAGCACCCATAGGACTTGTAGTGTGTTAGTCCCATCACACAGAGCTCCTATATTTTCTTCCCAGAAGCACCCATAGGACTTCAATTGTGTGTTAGTGGCATCACACAGAGCTCCTATATTTTCTTCCCAGAAGCACCCATAGGACTTCTAGTGTGTTAGTGGCATCACACAGAGCTCCTATATTTTCTTCTCAGAAGCACCCACAGGACTTCTAGTGTGTTAGTGGCATCACACAGAGCTCCTATATTTTCTTCCCAGAAGCACCCATAGGACTTGTAGTGTGTTAGTCCCATCACACAGAGCTCCTATATTTTCTTCCCAGAAGCACCCATAGGACTTCAATTGTGTGTTAGTGGCATCACACAGAGCTCCTATATTTTCTTCCCAGAAGCACCCATAGGACTTCTAGTGTGTTAGTGGCATCACACAGAGTTCCTATATTTTCTTCCCAGAAGCACCCATAGGACTTGTACTGTGTTAGTGGCATCACACAGAGTTCCTATATTTTCTTCCCAGAAGCACCCATAGGACTTGTACTGTGTTAGTGGCATCACACAGAGTTCCTATATTTTCTTCCCAGAAGCACCCATAGGACTTGTACTGTGTTAGTGGCATCACACAGAGTTCCTATATTGTCTTCCCAGAAGCACCCATAGGACTTCTAGTGTGTTAGTCCCATCACACAGAGCTCCTATATTTTCTTCCCAGAAGCACCCATAGGACTTCTAGTGTGTTAGTGGCATCACACAGAGCTCCTATATTTTCTTCTCAGAAGCACCCACAGGACTTCTAGTGTGTTAGTGGCATCACACAGAGCTCCTATATTTTCTTCCCAGAAGCACCCATAGGACTTCTAGTGTGTTAGTGGCATCACACAGAGCTCCTATATTTTCTTCCCAGAAGCACATATAGGACTTCAATTGTGTGTTAGTGGCATCACACAGAGCTCCTATATTTTCTTTGCAGAAGCACCCATAGGACTTCTAGTGTGTTAGTGGCATCACACAGAGCTCCTATATTTTCTTCTCAGAAGCACCCACAGGACTTCTAGTGTGTTAGTGGCATCACACAGAGCTCCTATATTTTCTTCCCAGAAGCACCCATAGGACTTGTAGTGTGTTAGTCCCATCACACAGAGCTCCTATATTTTCTTCCCAGAAGCACCCATAGGACTTCAATTGTGTGTTAGTGGCATCACACAGAGCTCCTATATTTTCTTTGCAGAAGCACCCATAGGACTTCTAGTGTGTTAGTGGCATCACACAGAGTTCCTATATTTTCTTCCCAGAAGCACCCATAGGACTTGTACTGTGTTAGTGGCATCACACAGAGTTCCTATATTTTCTTCCCAGAAGCACCCATAGGACTTGTACTGTGTTAGTGGCATCACACAGAGTTCCTATATTTTCTTCCCAGAAGCACCCATAGGACTTGTACTGTGTTAGTGGCATCACACAGAGTTCCTATATTGTCTTCCCAGAAGCACCCATAGGACTTCTAGTGTGTTAGTGGAATCACACAGAGCTCCTATATTTTCTTTGCAGAAGCACCCATAGGACTTCTAGTGTGTTAGTGGCATCACACAGAGCTCCTATATTTTCTTCTCAGCAGCACCCACAGGACTTCTAGTGTGTTAGTGGCATCACACAGAGCTCCTATATTTTCTTTGCAGAAGCACCCATAGGACTTCTAGTGTGTTAGTGGCATCACACAGAGCTCCTATATTTTCTTCTCAGCAGCACCCACAGGACTTCTAGCGTGTTAGTGGCATCACACAGAGCTCCTATATTTTCTTTGCAGAAGCACCCATAGGACTTCTAGTGTGTTAGTGGCATCACACAGAGCTCCTATATTTTCTTCTCAGCAGCACCCACATGACTTCTAGTGTGTTAGTGGCATCACACAGAGCTCCTATATTTTCTTCTCAGAAGCACCCACAGGACTTCTAGTGTGTTAGTGGCATCACACAGAGCTCCTATATTTTCTTTGCAGAAGCACCCATAGGACTTCTAGTGTGTTAGTGGCATCACACAGAACTCCTATATTTTCTTCTCAGCAGCACCCACAGGACTTCTAGTGTGTTAGTGGCATCACACAGAGCTCCTATATTTTCTTCTCAGCAGCACCCACAGGACTTCTAGTGTGTTAGTGGCATCACACAGAGCTCCTATATTTTCTTTGCAGAAGCACCCATAGGACTTCTAGTGTGTTAGTGGCATCACACAGAGCTCCTATATTTTCTTCTCAGCAGCACCCACAGGACTTCTAGTGTGTTAGTGGCATCACACAGAGCTCCTATATTTTCTTTGCAGAAGCACCCATAGGACTTCTAGTGTGTTAGTGGCATCACACAGAGCTCCTATATTTTCTTTGCAGAAGCACCCATAGGACTTCTAGTGTGTTAGTGGCATCACACAGAGCTCCTATATTTTCTTTCAGCAGCACCCACAGGACTTCTAGTGTGTTAGTGGCATCACACAGAGCTCCTGTATTTTCTTTGCAGAAGCACCCATAGGACTTCTAGTGTGTTAGTGGCATCACACAGAGCTCCTGTATTTTCTTTGCAGAAGCACCCATAGGACTTCTAGTGTGTTAGTGGCATCACACAGAGCTCCTATATTTTCTTCTCAGCAGCACCCACAGGACTACCGACTACAATGGCTGGAAGACCGCCAAGGGGAGGCAGAGCGTGCAGAGCCAAGAACACAGGGCAGGCAGGCTCTGTTTCTAGTGGACGTGGCCGTGGCCGTGGACGTGGTCGTGCATCGTCATCAGCACGTGACCATGGGACACGCGCGTTTTTGTTTTCGGCAGCTGGACAAGTGGAGCCGCATCATGCTGAAGGCTTGGTAGAATGGATGACCAAGCCCTCCTCATCCTCCTCATCCTCTCTCACCCGGGCTCAGGGTACTGGCAGAGCAGCTGCCAACGCGTACTCAATGGCATCATCAGCCACCCCTTTCCTAGACCCACCATGTCCTCCTGAGGAGTCCCCCGAACTCTTTGAGCACAGTGTTGGGTACATGCTCCAGGAGGATGCCCAACGATTCGAAGGCTCGGATGATGATACCCAGCTTGAGGAAGTCAGTAGTGTGCGCGCAGAGAGAGGGGATGCTGAAGGACAGCAATCTGGCAGTACTGTTCCACCAGCTGCAGCTTACTGCCAGGTTTGCTCTAGTGGTGAAGAGGGAGGGGATGATGAGGTCCCTGACTCCACGTGGGTGCCTGGAGGGAGAGAGGATGAGGAGGAGGACGAGGAGGAGGAGGATGCGGCGTCACATGTCCAACGAGGCAGGATGCCCCCTGGAGGCCAGCTAGAGGCCAGCACAGCAACTGTACAACACCACAGAGCTCCGCCTGTGCAGGGCGCTGCCTCTGCACGTTATCAGAAAAGTTCTTTGGTGTGGGCCTTTTTTGAGACGAGTGCATCAGATCGCACCACTGCTATTTGCAATATTTGTCTCAAGCGTATCTCGCGTGGCCAAAACATCAGCCGCTTGGGCACCACAAGCATGACCAGACATATGTCGACCTGCCATGCAGCTCGTTGGCAGGCACACATAAAAGACCCACACCAAAGAACTAAGCGGACCTCTCCTTGCTCCTCATCAGCTGGGATCTCCATCCCCACTACATCTTCAGTCCTCTCTGAAAGCTGCTGTGAGAGGACTGAAGGTGTAGAATTAGGTGTGTCACAACCAAGTAATTGCAGTACACCGACGTCCGATTGTAGCAGGCAAATTTCCCTGCCCCAGCTGCTGGACCGTCGAAAGAAGTACACTCCCAGCCATCCACATGCCCAGCGGTTGAATGCTAGCTTGGCTAAATTGCTAGCACTTCAACTGCTGCCTTTTCAGTTGGTAGACTCGGCCCCCTTCCGTGAGTTTGTTCAATGTGCGGTTCCTCAGTGGCAGGTTCCCAAACGCCACTTTTTCTCACGGAAGGCGATTCCGTCTCTCTACCGGCATGTGGAAGGCAATGTCCATGCCTCGCTGGACAGGGCGGTCAGCGGTAAGGTGCATATTACCGCTGACTCATGGTCCAGCAGGCATGGACAGGGACGTTACCTTTCTTTCACGGCCCATTGGGTCACTCTATTGGCAGCTGGGAGGGATGCAGGACAAGGTGCAGTAGTGTTGGAGGTTGTTCCGCCACCACGCCTCCAAAATGCTACTACTGCTACTGGTTGTGACACACCTCTCTCCTCCACCCCCTCCTCTTCTTCTTCCTCCAGTGCTCTGTCCTCGGAACCAGCGGTGCTCCGTAGGCGTACAAGGGGCTACGCAAGTACGCAGGCAAAAAGATGCCATGCCGTGCTTGCGCTGGTGTGTTTGGGGGACAGGAGCCACACTGGGCCAGAGGTTTTGGCAGCTCTGCAGGGGCAGGCCGAGAGGTGGTTGACGCCACGCCAGCTTAAGCCAGGAATGGTCGTTTCTGACAATGGCACCAACCTCCTCTCCGCCCTGCGACAGGGGCAGCTCACCCATGTGCCCTGTATGGCTCACGTCCTCAACCTGGTGGTGCAGCGGTTCTTGGGCAGGTTCCCAGGCTTACAGGATGTCCTGAGGCAGGCCAGGAAAGTCTGTGTGCATTTCCGCCGATCTTATAATGCCAGTGCTCGGCTGACTGAGCTGCAAAAGGAGCTGAACCTGCCCAAGAACCGCCTAATATGTGACATGCCCACCAGGTGGAACTCAACGTTGGCCATGCTGCAGCGACTGCACACGCAGCAGAGGGCCATCAATGAGTACCTTTGCGACTACGGCACCAGGACAGGGTAAGGGGAGCTTGGTTTTTTTTCCCCACGTCAGTGGAGCATGATCAGGGATGCATGCACTGTCCTCTCACCATTTGAGGAGGCCACGAGGATGGTGAGCAGTGACAGTGCATGCATCAGTGACACTGTACCTCTTGTCCACCTGTTGGAGCATACGCTGCGTGGGATAATGGACAGGGCACTTGAGGCAGAACAGAGGCAGGAAGAGGAGGACTTCCTTGCCTCTCAAGGCCCCCTTTATCCGGACAGTGTTCCTTCTGTCCCACCCATCACACAGGATGAGGAGGAGGAGGAGGAGGAGGAGGAGGATTGTGTGAGCATGGAGGTGGAGCCTGGCACTCAGCATCAGCAGCAGCAGTCTTTTAGGGATGATGTACAGTCCCAACAAACCAGTGGACTTGTACGTGGCTGGGAGGAGGTGGCTGGAGATCATGTCATCCTCAGTGACCCAGAAGACTCCGGACCGAATGCCTCAGCTAACCTACGCTGCATGGCCTCCCTGATCCTGCAAAGCCTGCGGAAGGATCCTCGTGTTCTTCGGATCAAGGAGAGGGACCATTACTGGCTGGCCACTCTCCTTGATCCACGGTACAAGGGTAAGGTTGCGGACCTTATCTTGCCGTCGCAGAGGGAGCAGAGGATGAGACATCTCAGGGAGGCCTTGCAGAAAGGTCTGTGCAACGCGTTCCCAGAAACTGGGAGGTTACAAACTCCTGGTCCTGGACGACGAGTTGCTGAGGCTTCGGTCAGTAGTAGAAGGAGCTGTGGGGAAGGTGGACGTCCGACCGATGCGTTCAGACAATTTTTTAGTCCGCAGCCCCAAGGTATGATCGGTTCCAGCAACCATCGCCAGCGTCTGATATACATGGTGCAGGAATACCTTGGGGCAAGGTCAGACTTGGACACCTTTCCCACCGAAAATCCTCTGGCTTACTGGGTCCTGAGGATGGATCACTGGCCAGAGCTTGCACAGTATGCAATTGAGCTACTGGCCTGTCCTGCCTCCAGCGTTCTTTCCGAACGCACATTCAGTGCTGCTGGAGGATTTGTCACCGATCATAGGGTGCGCCTGTCCACCGACTCGGTTGATCGACTGACCTTCATAAAAATGAATCAGTCTTGGATCACCACCAGCTACCAGGCACCTGAAGCGGATATAACGGAATAATTTATAATGTCACATCCCTTCAAGACTGCCTATGCTGATGCTGAGTGACTGTCCTCTTATGTTCACTGACTATCCTCTTCCTCCTCCTCAATGATCCATGCCACCACACCAGTGCCTAAGGCACAATTTTTCATCCCCTGTATAACAGGGGCGTGTACTTAAAATTTTTTAAAAAAATGCTTCGCAACACGTGTGACTGCTGTGCTCCAAGTACAGTATCTGTGAGGGGTTGCAGTGTTGTGGCACCAGCACCAGTTTTTCAGCCCCTGTTTAACAGGGGCGTGTAATTACATTTTTTTAAAAAAATGCTTCGCAACACGTGTGACTGCTGTGCTCCAAGTACAGTATCTGTGAGGGGTTGCAGTGTTGTGGCACCAGCACCAGTGCCTAAGGCACAATTTTCCAGCCCCTGTTTAACAGGGGCGTGTAATTAAAATTTTTTAAAAAAATGCTTCGCAACACGTGTGACTGCTGTGCTCCAAGTACAGTATCTGTGAGGGGTTGCAGTGTTGTGGCACCAGCACCAGTGCCTAAGGCACAATTTTTCAGCCCCTGTTTAACAGGGGCGTGTAATTACAATTTTTTTAAAAAAATGCTTCGCAACACGTGTGACTGCTGTGCTCCAAGTACAGTATCTGTGAGGGGTTGCAGTGTTGTGGCACCAGCACCAGTGCCTAAGGCACAATTTTTCAGCCCCTGTTTAACAGGGGCGTGTAATTACAATTTTTTAAAAAAATGCTTCGCAACACGTGTGACTGCTGTGCTCCAAGTACAGTATCTGTGAGGGGTTGCAGTGTTGTGGCACCAGCACCAGTGCCTAAGGCACAATTTTTCAGCCCCTGTTTAACAGGGGCGTGTAATTACAATTTTTTAAAAAAATGCTTCGCAACACGTGTGACTGCTGTGCTCCAAGTACAGTATCTGTGAGGGGTTGCAGTGTTGTGGCACCAGTGCCTAAGGCACAATTTTTCAGCCCCTGTTGGGGCGTGTAATTACAATTTTTAGGCAATGCTTTGCAACAGGTCTCATTGCTGTGCTAAGAGTACAGTATCTGTGAGGGGTTGCAGTGTTGTGGCACCAGCACCAATGTCTAAGGCACAATTTTTCAGCCCCTGTTTAACAGGGGCGTGTAATTACAAATCTTGCTCTAATAGTTCACAGCAGGGCCCATTCCTGCGCCCACCAAGAGTAACTATGAGGGCCTACAGTCTTGTGGCAACACCGTCCACCACCACCGCCAAAGGCCCAATTTTTCTGCCCTGTTCAACAGGTGCATGCAATTACAAATCTTGATCTAATAACTCACAGCAGGGCCCATTCCTGCACCCACCAAGAGTAACTGTGAGGGCTTACAGTCTTGTGGCAACACCGTCCACCACCACCACCACCACCACCACCAAAGGCCCAATTTTTCTGCCCTGTTCAACAGGTGCATGCAATTACAAATCTTGATCTAATAACTCACAGCAGGGCCCATTCCTGCGCCCACCAAGAGTAACTGTCAGGGAAATACCAGGCCTCTTCGCCGGGTTCCAGGGTTGCGCACGCGCGGTAGAGCGGCACAACTACTGCTTGATTACCTGTGCTTGACCCTCGGCCTGTCTACTGGATCTTCCGTGAGTTACTTACCTGTGTTTGACCTCTGGCTTGCTTCCTGGATACCTCTTCTGCCTGATTACCTGTGCTTGACCCTCGGCCTGCCTACTGGACATTCTCTGAGTTACTTACCTGTGTTTGACCCCTGGCTTGCCTTTTGGACACCTCTACTGCCTGATTACCTGTGCTTGACCCCCGGCTTGCCTACTGGACATTCTCTGAGTTACTTACCTGTGTTTGACCCCTGGCTTGCCTTTGGACACCTCTTCTGCCTGATTACCTGTGCTTGACCCCTGGCTTGCCTCCTGGACATTCTCTGAGTTACCTACCTGTGTTTGACCCCTGGCTTGCCTTTGGATACTTCTATTGCCTGGTTGCCTGTGTTTGACCCTCGGCCTGCTTGCTGGACTATCTCCTGCTCAGTGTTCTGGACTTGTAGTTCTCTCATGCTCCCGAGGGTCCTCCTTCAGTATATGCTTGGGTACCTCTGCAACCTCTACCTGACCACAGCTCTGCCAGGTGTCTACTCCCAGTGCAGCTTCAGCCTCTCCTGGTCAACGACGCTACTGCACACCACCTGCTACACTCCTGCTGGCAACCCGTGCATCTTTGAGCCCGGTGTCCTCTGTACCCACTCCAGAGGCATCGTGCGCTTAGTCGCAAGGGGAGCAGCTCTCAGCATATCGGCCCGGGTGAGTACCTCTGACAGTACAAACCAGCCAATGTCCGAGGCCGACAGAGCTGGTTCACCCCTTGAGGCCTTATGCCAGCAGGTGACAACCCTTACCCAGGCTGTACAACGCCTCCAAGATGGATACTTTCAGATCGAGGGGCGTCTTCAGCATCTGACTTTATCTCCAAACCAAGCGGACCAGTCACCCCCTGTAGCCAGCACCTCCACTCTTCTATCAACACCTGGAGGTGCTCTCCCTGCCTATGATGTGCCCCATCCTGATCCCAGGGTCCCCACACCAGAACGTTTTTCCGGGGACCGAAGGAAATTTCGCTCCTTTAAAAACTCCTGTTTGCTACACCTAGCCCTACAACCTAGGACCTTCCAGTTGGAATCCACCAAAGTGGGGTTCATTATCTCTCTCCTTTCTGATGACCCGCAATCCTGGGCACACCATTTGATGGAACAAAAGAGCCCACAGTTGAATTCTGTAGAGACTTTCTTTTCCGCTATGGCAGCACTCTACGAGGACTCCCAACGCACAGGTACGGCAGAATCTACCCTGCATACCCTATCCCAGGGGAGAAGACCTGTAGAGGACTATGTAGTGGATTTCCGCAAATGGGCAGCGGATACTGACTGGAACGAATCAGCCCTAAAATACCAATTCCGTTTAGGGCTATCCGAGGTATTGAAGGATGAACTGGCTCGAGGAGAGATCCCAAGTACCTTCACAGATCTCTGCCAACTTGTTATTAAGCTTGACCGTCGATTACGAGAACGACGGGCAGAGAGACTGCAGAGCCCTCGTCCCACCTGGACGATGCCCCGGGTCCCCCCAGCACCTGCTCCTTCTTGGAACTCTCGCTCCCCTCCTCATGGGGAACCTATGCAGCTGGGCCTGGCACGGTCCCCCCTATCTGCCGAAGAAAGGCTCCGTCGTCGTCAAGCCAACCTCTGCCTCTACTGCGGGGGCACGGGGCACTACCTACAGAAATGCCCCATAAGACCCAGTAAGTGTCCTTCTGGGTCCCTCTCAAGTTCACACTCTGTTGGAGTTCCGCATTTTCATCTGTCTGTTCCACTCTCCCTACAGGTAGCGGGAGAGTCTTTCCAGTTGGGAGCCATCCTTGACTCCGGAGCCTGCAGTTGCTTCATGGACCTGACCTTGGCACGACACCTGAACCTCCCTTTAACTACCAAGAAACAACCTCTTCAAATCCAGCTGGCTGATGGCTCTCCACCCTGCTCAGGACCGGTTACCCAGGAAACCGTTCCCATCCTGACCTGCACCAAATCAGGTCATCAGGAACTTTTACATTTTGACATTATCCACTCTCCCATGTTCCCCATCATCCTGGGGTACCCCTGGCTCCTGGCTCACAACCCTCGGATTGACTGGGTCAACAGGGAAGTGGAGTTCTCTTCCCCTTACTGCTTGCAGCACTGCCTTCCGGATCAACCCGCAGCACCTCTTACTCATCTTGCCATTGTTGTGAATTTATGAAGAAAAATATCTAATATTCGCTGGCAGAGATGGGAGATTCAGTGGGCCTAACAAAAAAAAATAGAAATGAACTTTTGCCCTTAAAAAGCAGATGAACTGGTTGCCCATTTTACAAGTCTCAAATATATAAAGTTTACAAGCCTGTATTTAGACAGAAACTGTAGGACAATGAGACAATTTCGAAAACAAAAGAGATGAGTTCCTATATGTGTGATAGTAAATACAACTACAAGTTCCTTGGTTCAAGGGAAGGTTGAGCAAATAAATTGATTGTCTCAATGTGGGCTCAGAAAGTGAGAGATAAATAAAGCTAAGGAGTCCTCACTTCTCATAAGACAATGACTAGGATACCAAGTGAGGTTTGTTTTTCAACAGGACAAATAATGAGAATAAACATGAGATTGTTCACCCGAATGTCTAAAGTTCATCTCAAAACATGACGTTACCAGTCAATTCATAGTATATATGATATCTGTATAAGTATCCGATGAATTGATGAAATCGGTTATAAAGAAAACATAATAAATAAAGGGTGATTATTAATAGAATTGTTTTAGGAACAAATTTGTATTAAGACAAATATATGATTATGATATGAATGTATTAGAATTGAAATGCTTAGATAAACAAATATTGATTGGATACCCAAATTATACAGGTATCCAGATAGATAAAAACTGTATGTGATGTTGATTAATATATATATATATATATGTGTGTATATACGTATAACTTGTGTCCTTTTTAAATGGACTAAATGTTTACAGATATACAATGATATGCATATATATCACCATTTTATGCAAAGTGATAGATTAATAATTATGCTAAGCATATTTGATAGTATGGGGTTAGTAGAATTCCCAAATATTAAAGATATAGATATTTTCACTAAAGTAAAATATACAGTATAAAAAAATAAAATATATTACTTTACAGAGCAGCCCCAAAACACATGTGAGACACCTGGTGGTTGAAGGTGCAATTACATTAAAAACATTTAGGCCAATAGGAAAAAGGCACATACCTTTTGGGCTGAACATATTACAAGTTTTATGATCTTATTGTGTGAGAGGATATTTAAGAAGCTAGATAGATAGTGAGGAGGAGACAGCTCAGGGGGACCTGAGAGCTCAGGGACCCACCCTGGGGAAGGGACACTGGGAGAGAAACATCTTCCCAGATAGACTGACAGCCATGCCTGGAAATATACTTTAAACCTCCAAGGAGATTCCTGAACCCGGTAGCTATCTTAAATCCAGACTTATAGCCATTTTGGAATGGGTAAATATGCCATGTTGATTTTATCTTGTATGTTCTCTTAACCATTGATGTATTGAATATTCTAGTATTGATAATCATTCTCCAGAATCAATAATCGCCTTTTCATAGATTTTTCTCTAATATTCAATTTTTATTATATATTACTTTTTGCATAGTTGCTTTTTATTGACAAACAAATGTCTAATTTGTTTCGCATTGTTCAACGTTACTTACCTGCAGCATAGTAACGGCTGGGTGTGTGAAATACAGACATTATGTTAAATTGTCAAGTATAAGGTTATTGATTCTACTGAAGAAGTTATCATGGTGATATTGTGTCCAAGGTACTATGCCATTTTGAGGGTATTTCCATTAATTGTCAAATGTTCAAATAATGCAATCTGTATTTTAATTTCATGTAAATATTTGTTTTCTGTCAACCAATAAATGTGACTATTAAGTATGATCACTCGTCTCCGTGAACCAGTTTCGCATATATAGACTGTGTCGTATAGATTGATCTTGTATCTTAAAAATATCTTCGTTAAAAATTACTTAATAAAAATGTGCGGGAAACTTTCCTTAAAAAAGCACAACATATTAAATGGAGGCACTGCTGAGATAACGTCGATATTTTGTACAGGATCAGTCATAGTTACGGTGGTGACAGAAATAATATTTTGCATGAAATTATTAATTATTAACTTTTTAAAAAAAATATTTTTGCCAAGAAAAATGTCTGGTCAAAGTGAATTTTATGTTGATAGGGATTATCAAGAGTCAGTCCTTAGTGGTAATATGAGTACTCAGACAAATTTGATACAAGTACAGGAAATGTTGGATATGTTTTCAAAAATTAACATGACAAATCATGCCGAAAAAAGTTTGTCTAACGAGACTAGTCTAGAAGCAGGCATTGAAGACCTTATAAACCACGCCCGTCAGTTAATAAAAGACGTGTGGAACGTGGAAGGTCAAAGCTATGAACTCACAGACAGCTCCTCTGAGACAAAGGAAATAGAAAGGCCTGATCCCATGCATTTTGAATTAAGCGATAACCTGATGTATCTTTATAGTGAGTTTAAAAGTCAATATACCCAACAGGAGAGTGATATCTTAGAACCCCAGTCCCATTTAATAGAAGGGGAATATGAGCCCACTAAAAACCTAAATGAAATTAATGACAAGGCAGATTGTTATGATGAATCTACAGTGACAATGATGAAATATGAAATAAAACAGATGCAAAATAATGCAATAACAATGCTGGAAGAATGTCACCAATTAAATAAAGAGTGTAAAAAATTAAGAGAGAAGGAGAGTTTTCTGCAGGAAAACGAGTCTCCTGACGAAAGTGGCAGAGTAATAGGCAGTGGAAATTTAGAAAGTTGCCGAGTAATAGGCAGTGGAAATTTAAAAAGTTGCCGAGTAATAGGCAGTGGAAATTTAGAAAGTTGCCGAGTAATAAGCAGTGGAAATTTAAAAGAAGAAACAAATCAGCTTAGGTCAGGACAGGAATCCCTAATTAAGCAACAAGAAGAATTAAAAGAACAAGGGAAGTTTATGCCCCAGGATAATGCTCAGATGCTTAACCCTGAAAGTATAGAATTTGATAATATTCCAAAATTTGACTCTCAACCTAAAGTTTGGGAGTTACATAATGAAGAGGAATTAGAAAAAACAACCATGTTCTACCCCAAGCCAACTGTAGAGCAAAGGGGGGTAAAAATTGAACCACCACATGAAAATAGGTCTAATCAGTTTTCTTTGGGATCAGAGAAAACTACAGGCACCCCTAAACAGGACGCCTCAGAAATAATAACATTTTTAAAAGATGCTGTCCCAGTGTTTAAGGAAGAGGGATCTGTGTGCATTATTGACCACATTGAGGCCTATGAAAATGCTTTATCAGCTTTAGGCCTAAATGATGACCAATCTAGGATTAATTTCTTACCGTGGGTATTTGAAACCAAACACCGTCCATTTTGCGAAGATTTAAAAAGTCTGTTGGGTACTGCCTGGCAAGAAATTAAAAACGGCTGTCATCTAGGATTTGTCCCGCACAAAAATGTTAATGCGGCTAGCGCGGATATACACAATATCACATGTACCAATAATCAAAGCCCCACCGAATTTATGGCTGTGCTCAAAAGTGATGACCACTTAGCAGAAAAGGAGCCAGGTTATGATAAACCTGGGTTCAAACCCATGTTCTTCGAGGCCCCGCCTACCCACGTAAAAGTAAATTTAGCGAAAGATTACAAAGGGGGGTGTTCACTGGAGTCTTTGGTAAAAGAGAGTAACAATTTGTACTCTATCCAACAGACTAGTGAAAACAATGGAAGGCCTGAAAGCCCTATAATGAA
The DNA here is from genome assembly GCA_028564925.1 of Lithobates sylvaticus. NCBI lineage: Eukaryota > Metazoa > Chordata > Amphibia > Anura > Ranidae > Lithobates > Lithobates sylvaticus. Next base: position 267,430,865 of record CM053028.1, on the reverse strand, counting down.
ATGTGTGGATGAATTTTATGTATCTCCTCAATCATTACAGTCCAAAACCAAGAAAAAGAGATACGCTGATATAGTCAGAGGAGAGATGCTACCGAGTTTCCCCAGTGGGAGACCAATGTCCCCACCCATCAGAAGGGGGGAGCAGAGAGTACCCTTTAGAGGGGGAGTTCAAAGACCACCTCAGGAGTCTCATCCAAAGGATCCAGACCCGAGATTTAGGAGAAACTATAGGGTATATCTCCAACGGGTCAGATTTAAACCTAAGGGTAGACACCCTCACCTTTACCGGTGTAATTGGCTTCGGGGGCCTACACGGGTAAATAGGAAGAAACTACAGGGTAGGACACCTCAAAATCCCCAGAACAATAGGGAACAACTAAGGCCCAGACAACTATCCTAAAATCAAGACAGTGTTTCTGATGGTGATATGTCTGATCAAACTGAGCCAGTAGTCCCCAGAAAGTACAGAAACCGGGTCCCACAACCCAATTCTGATCAGTGCATAAGCAATACAGAAACCAAAATAGACAAAATTACGGATATGTTACACGGTTTGAATAAGTACTGAATGCATGTACTCAAGCGCTACTATGAATTTAAAATCAGAGATGCAACCGATATTTAAGATAACCAAATGATGTAGCTGCAACCCATATAATAGTGTTCCCACACGTAAAATAAGTTAAAGACAAGTACACATTTTTGTGTAATAGGTGCGCTTAAATCAACCTTAAAAACTCAATAGATTGTTTAAAATAAGTTATTTAGGAGACCTCTGCGCAAAACGTGAATAATATGTGATATATGAATACGTGATAAAAGAAATAAAACAGTGTTAAGTGTATTAAAACTTCCTTCAAAAGGTGAATTTGCTGAGGTATAGATGGCTGCAGTGCGCATAAACCTCATACAATATATGGTTTGATAATTCGTGCAAACCAAAGCTTGGTAAAATTAGGAAAAGATATATAGGATCTAAAATGTTGAACTTTCTATAGTACACCGGCAAATGGTGTGGACCAGTTAGTTACTTTAGTTCAGTGTGTTGTGCCAATTTGTGAAATAAATAAATAGATTTACTTAATTAATTGAATAGATTAAAAACCACGAGTGTATCAATAGTTTCATGGCTAAAATGAACAGGAATAGCAATTCTTCAAGGGGCAAATCCTGTGGCCAGCCAAGGGCCACAGAGCCTTTTAAGCGCCTATGTTAAAATAAATCAGAGGAATGCACTGAATAAAGATATAGGAAGCAGAGGTTCTAACGCCATGTTTCTCCCCAGGTCACAGTAATGAGGATCCTGAAATCCCCTCCGGGGGATTGTGGTTGTTAGATATTAATTATTCTCCTATTTTTCAGTGGTCACTTCATTCCTCTGACATAAACAGGTCGCTCCAAACAGCCTAATTTCAAGAAGTCGACGAAGACGGTAATTCCAGAGGAAGACCGAATCCTAAAGACATTAATATCAGGAGGCCTAAATGGTTTGATATTTTGGTAAAAGATGAGGAGTCACCCGCATAAGGTAGTTTGATTGCCTCAAATGAGTTATATTGACACCCCAAAGGGGGGAGAATTTATTTGTTTTATTCCTCACAAGTAGAAGGTTGACTATAATGCCAAATATCTTATTACTGACAGTGAGTTGTCACTTACATGTCAAACTGAAATGCTTTTATTGTTACTCCAGAACCAATTAAGCTAAAAAAAAAAAAAAAATGGTCCTGAAGAACATAAGTCAGTCATAAATGTCTGGTATCCACAGCTATTAATAAATGTCCTCATGATAATGAGCCCTGGAGCTTGGTCTCCCATAGCAAATGTGTCATACATTGTCTTTATATCCAAGGTGTTTAGTTAAAGGACTGATAACACAATGGGAAAGAGGGGGGCTCTGAGGAAGCCCAGGATACCTGCTTGACATGAATATCTCAAACATAAATCGTATAAAAAGAAAAAGGACATATATGTTTTTCTCATGGAATCTATTTTCCTTTACAGAACCAATATGTCCATGAGCCGGTCAACAGAACCGAGAGTCCAACATGTATGAAACATCCAGAGAAGGAACCGTATGTGGAATCCAGGGACATCATTGATGGCCAGTCTACAGGGACAAAACCCACCAGGACAGCCAAGAACCAAGAGGTGCCCGGAGTGATCCATTTCCCGCCAAAGAACGGATGACGGCCCTGAGATGCACACATCGATCACAAACCCGTTTTTTTTCCCCAAGAATTACACCCATCTGCAGGTGTCTAAACCTTTTAAATATATCCACAATACACTTACAAGGCCCAAACGAAGCCATATTTCTTCAACAAGTGGCATTGGGAAAGTCTGTCAGATGACTTCCGGCAACCGACAACTTTCCAAGGGGGGCTTTGTTGTGAATTTATGAAGAAAAATATCTAATATTCGCTGGCAGAGATGGGAGATTCAGTGGGCCTAACAAAAAAAAATAGAAATGAACTTTTGCCCTTAAAAAGCAGATGAACTGGTTGCCCATTTTACAAGTCTCAAATATATAAAGTTTACAAGCCTGTATTTAGACAGAAACTGTAGGACAATGAGACAATTTCGAAAACAAAAGAGATGAGTTCCTATATGTGTGATAGTAAATACAACTACAAGTTCCTTGGTTCAAGGGAAGGTTGAGCAAATAAATTGATTGTCTCAATGTGGGCTCAGAAAGTGAGAGATAAATAAAGCTAAGGAGTCCTCACTTCTCATAAGACAATGACTAGGATACCAAGTGAGGTTTGTTTTTCAACAGGACAAATAATGAGAACATGAGATTGTTCACCCGAATGTCTAAAGTTCATCTCAAAACATGACGTTACCAGTCAATTCATAGTATATATGATATCTGTATAAGTATCCGATGAATTGATGAAATCGGTTATAAAGAAAACATAATAAATAAAGGGTGATTATTAATAGAATTGTTTTAGGAACAAATTAGTATTAAGACAAATATATGATTATGATATGAATGTATTAGAATTGAAATGCTTAGATAAACAAATATTGATTGGATACCCAAATTATACAGGTATCCAGATAGATAAAAACTGTATGTGATGTTGATTAATATATATATATATATGTGTGTATATATATATATAACTTGTGTCCTTTTTAAATGGACTAAATGTTTACAGATATACAATGATATGCATATATATCACCATTTTATGCAAAGTGATAGATTAATAATTATGCTAAGCATATTTGATAGTATGGGGTTAGTAGAATTCCCAAATATTAAAGATATAGATATTTTCACTAAAGTAAAATATACAGTATAAAATAAAATATATTACTTTACAGAGCAGCCCCAAAACACATGTGAGACACCTGGTGGTTGAAGGTGCAATTACATTAAAAACATTTAGGCCAATAGGAAAAAGGCACATACCTTTTGGGCTGAACATATTACAAGTTTTATGATCTTATTGTGTGAGAGGATATTTAAGAAGCTAGATAGATAGTGAGGAGGAGACAGCTCAGGGGGACCTGAGAGCTCAGGGACCCACCCTGGGGAAGGGACACTGGGAGAGAAACATCTTCCCAGATAGACTGACAGCCATGCCTGGAAATATACTTTAAACCTCCAAGGAGATTCCTGAACCCGGTAGCTATCTTAAATCCAGACTTATAGCCATTTTGGAATGGGTAAATATGCCATGTTGATTTTATCTTGTATGTTCTCTTAACCATTGATGTATTGAATATTCTAGTATTGATAATCATTCTCCAGAATCAATAATCGCCTTTTCATAGATTTTTCTCTAATATTCAATTTTTATTATATATTACTTTTTGCATAGTTGCTTTTTATTGACAAACAAATGTCTAATTTGTTTCGCATTGTTCAACGTTACTTACCTGCAGCATAGTAACGGCTGGGTGTGTGAAATACAGACATTATGTTAAATTGTCAAGTATAAGGTTATTGATTCTACTGAAGAAGTTATCATGGTGATATTGTGTCCAAGGTACTATGCCTATTTTGAGGGTATTTCCATTAATTGTCAAATGTTCAAATAATGCAATCTGTATTTTAATTTCATGTAAATATTTGTTTTCTGTCAACCAATAAATGTGACTATTAAGTATGATCACTCGTCTCCGTGAACCAGTTTCGCATATATAGACTGTGTCGTATAGATTGATCTTGTATCTTAAAAATATCTTCGTTAAAAATTACTTAATAAAAATGTGCGGGAAACTTTCCTTAAAAAAGCACAACACCATGCAACCCAGTGCCAAGGACCTGCAACACGTCCCAACACCCTACCAAGACTTCATGGACATTTTCGATGAAAAAAAGGCCGAAGTTCTTCCCCCTCATCGTTCATATGATTGTCCGATTGATCTCCTACCAGGGGCTGAGATCCCCTTCGGAAGGATTTTCCCCTTGTCCGAAACTGAGCTTGAAGCCCTACGGGTATATATTGACGAGAATCTTGCTAAAGGGTTCATCCAACCATCTTCTTCGCCCGCAGGGGCTGGGATTTTCTTTGTTGAAAAAAAAGACGGTTCCCTCAGACCCTGTGTGGATTACAGGGAACTCAATAAAATTACTATCAAGAACAGGTACCCACTCCCACTCATTCCCGAACTTTTTCAGCGGCTCAGGACTGCCAAGGTGTTTACCAAGCTGGATCTTCGTGGGGCCTACAATTTAGTTAGAATACGCTCTGGGGATGAGTGGAAGACGGCTTTTAGGTCCAGATTCGGCCATTTCGAGTACCTAGTCATGCCGTTTGGACTTTGTAATGCCCCAGCTACCTTCCAGCACCTTGTCAATGACATTTTTCGTGAGTATCTGGATAACTTCCTCATTGTATACCTTGATGATATCTTGATTTTCTCCGATTCCCTAGAAGCCCACCGTCAGCATGTCCGGAAAGTTCTTCTCATTCTCCGCAAACACGGGCTCTACGTCAAAGGAGAGAAATGCGAGTTCGAGACTGATACCATCCAGTTCCTGGGCTTTATCATAACCACCGGAGGAGTACTGATGGACCCCCAAAAAGTGAAGGCCATCCAGGATTGGCCTGCCCCCACAGACAAAAGGTCAGTCCAACGTTTTATCGGCTTTGCCAACTTTTATAGACGGTTCATTCAGGGATTTTCTGCCATTGTGTCCCCAATCACCCAACTGACCCGCCAGCAAGTCAAGTTCCAGTGGACTCCCCAAGCACAGAGCGCTTTTGAGAAGCTCAAGGAACTCTTTTCCTCTGCACCCATCTTACAGCACCCTGACCCTGAACTCCCTTACGTCCTAGAAGTGGACGCTTCAGACTCTGCTTTGGGAGCGATCCTATCGCAGAGAAGTGGCCCAAAGGCCCTCCTCCACTAGGTCGCCTTTGCCTCCCGAAAACTAAATCCCCCTGAAAAGAATTATGATGTAGGCGACCGGGAATTACTTGCGATTAAGTTCGCTCTCGAGGAATAGAGATACCTGCTAGAAGGAGCTTCCCAACCCATCCTCATCTTCACTGACCACCGCAATTTGGAGTACCTCAGGGCTGCAAAACGCCTTAGACCCAGACAGGCCCGCTGGGCCTTGTTCTTCTCCCGATTTAATTTCCACATCACTTACCGTCCTGGCTCCAAGAATGGCAAGGCGGATGCTTTATCCCGTATGTTTCTGGACACTGAATCCTCTAAAGAACCTGCTACTATCCTGTCCGCCCACAATTTCCTCCATGCCATTCAGCCTGACTTGACCACAGCCCTCAAACAGGCTTCCAACCAGTTCTCATCTCCCACATTACCTTTTCTTGAAAGGAAGCAGGATCTGCTCTGGGCCCATGCCCGAATCTTTGTTCCTCCTCCTGTCAGACTCCAAGTCCTGCAGACCCTTCATGACCACAAGATGTCCGGCCACTTTGGAGTACAGAAAACCGTGGACTTGGTAGGTCGATCTTACTGGTGGCCGGGCTGGAGGAAGGACTGTCAGGAATACGTTCTCTCTTGCAACACTTGTCAAAGGAACAAGGGGTCCAACACTAAGTCCTGGGGTCTGTTACGTCCATTATCTGTTCCGGAACGTCCATGGAAGGAGATTTCCATGGACTTCATCGTGGACTTACCCTCCTCAGATTCCTTTACCACGATTCTGGTTGTCATTGACCGTCTCTCAAAGATGGCTCACTTCCTACCCATGAAAGGTACCCCCTCGGCTTCTGCTACCACCGACATCTTCATCAGAGAGATTATAAGGTTACACGGAGTTCCAGCTAACATCACCTCAGACCGAGGGGTACAGTTCACCTCCAGGTTCTGGAGAGACCTCTGCAAATCCCTTGAAATCAGGACTTCCATGTCTTCAGCATACCACCCCCAATCCAACGGTCAAACTGAACGCACTAATCAGACCCTCGAGCAATACCTGAGGTGTTTTTGTTCTTACTCCCAAGATGACTGGTCAGGCTTACTACCCTACGCGGAGTTTGCCTATAATAATTCTTTGCATTCTGCCATTAATCAGATGCCCTTCTGGGCAAACTACGGTTATCACCCTTCTTTTCTTCCAGATTCCATTCCAGACGTCCCTACTCCAGCTGCACAGGACCTAGTCAAAAGTATCCAAGACAACTTCCTCCGGATCCAACAGGCCATGAAGGAAGCACAGAAGGGTTATGAGGTACAGTACAACCGGGGCAGGAAGGAATGCCCGCCTTTCCAGATTGGTGAGAAAGTTTGATTATCAACCGCTAATTTAAAACTCCCTTGTCCTTCTCGGAAATTGGGTCCCAGGTTCATCGGCCCCTTTGAGGTCAAGAGAGTGATCAATCCAGTGGCCTTTGAACTAGATCTCCCCAGTTCCTATAGGATTCATCCAGTTTTTCATGCCTCTTTGCTGAAACCCGTAATTGCCAATTCTTTCCCTGATAGGCAGACGCCACTTCCTCCTCCCATCACCATCCAAGGAGAGGAAGAATTCGAGGTTGAGAAAATTCTGGATCTCCGAAGAAGAAGAGGTCAGGTTCAATATCTTGTTAAATGGAAAGGGTATCCCCCAGAAGACTGCTCCTGGGAGCCATCCGAAAACATTCATGCCCCTCGCTTAATCCGAGAATATCACCAAAGACATCCTGAAGTGGGCATCCGGAGGCTGCCCTTAGGAGGGGGGCACTGTCAGGGAAATACCAGGCCTCTTCGCCGGGTTCCAGGGTTGCGCACGCGCGGTAGAGCGGCGCAACGAAGGTTACAGGTACGCCGGGTAACGGGTGCGCATGCGCGGGTCCGCGGCACTCGGGTATCTGTCACAACCCAGCCTGTACGCCTCACCGCTGTGCGCGGCGCTGACAGAAGACGAGTGCGCATGCGCACTCGTCCGGGTATCCCACCTGACCATTTACCTGGCCTATAAAAGGCCTTCCCTGTCCGCTTTCTAATTGCTGGTTTGTTGTCTCTTTTGAGTCCTGTCTCCAGTCCAGTATCCTGTATCCTGTATCCTGTACCCTGTACCCGGTACCCTGTACCCTGCATCTACCTGACTACCAGTGCCGACCCGGAATCCGTCTGACTACCGCTGCCGCTACTCACCTGTGTTTGAACCTCTGGCTTGCTTCCTGGATTCCTCTACTGCTTGATTACCTGTGCTTGACCCTCGGCCTGTCTACTGGATCTTCCGTGAGTTACTTACCTGTGTTTGACCTCTGGCTTGCTTCCTGGATACCTCTTCTGCCTGTTACCTGTGCTTGACCCTCGGCCTGCCTACTGGACATTCTCTGAGTTACTTACCTGTGTTTGACCCCTGGCTTGCCTTTTGGACACCTCTACTGCCTGATTACCTGTGCTTGACCCCCGGCTTGCCTACTGGACATTCTCTGAGTTACTTACCTGTGTTTGACCCCTGGCTTGCCTTTGGACACCTCTTCTGCCTGATTACCTGTGCTTGACCCCTGGCTTGCCTCCTGGACATTCTCTGAGTTACTTACCTGTGTTTGACCCCTGGCTTGCCTTTTGGACACCTCTACTGCCTGATTACCTGTGCTTGACCCCCGGCTTGCCTACTGGACATTCTCTGAGTTACTTACCTGTGTTTGACCCCTGGCTTGCCTTTGGACACCTCTTCTGCCTGATTACCTGTGCTTGACCCCTGGCTTGCCTCCTGGACATTCTCTGAGTTACCTACCTGTGTTTGACCCCTGGCTTGCCTTTGGATACTTCTATTGCCTGGTTGCCTGTGTTTGACCCTCGGCCTGCTTGCTGGACTATCTCCTGCTCAGTGTTCTGGACTTGTAGTTCTCTCATGCTCCCGAGGGTCCTCCTTCAGTATATGCTTGGGTACCTCTGCAACCTCTACCTGACCACAGCTCTGCCAGGTGTCTACTCCCAGTGCAGCTTCAGCCTCTCCTGGTCAACGACGCTACTGCACACCACCTGCTACACTCCTGCTGGCAACCCGTGCATCTTTGAGCCCGGTGTCCTCTGTACCCACTCCAGAGGCATCGTGCGCTTAGTCGCAAGGGGAGCAGCTCTCAGCATATCGGCCCGGGTGAGTACCTCTGACAGTAACTGTGAGAGCTTACAGTCTTGTGGCAACACCGTCCACCACCAACCACCACCACCAAAGGCCCAATTTTTCTGCCCGGTTCAACAGGTGCATGCAAGTACAAATCTTGATCTATTAACTCACAGCAGGGCCCATTCCTGTGCCCACCAGTCTTGTGGCTACACCAACATCTAATAGGGCAAATTTCTGCAGAGTATATACGCCAGGCCCCTACTTTCAAACATCCAACGTACAAACGACTCCTACTTGCAAACGGAAAGAGAAAACAGGAAGTGAGAGGAAATCTACCCCTAGGAAGGGAAATTCTATGCTGTTAGATTTAATTTGGGAAAAAGGTATCTCCTCTCTACTGATGCTTTATCACCAATCCTTGTTTCAATTCAAACCCCACTTTTCCAAAAACATTTGTCATTGGGACGGAAAGTGAGGTGACATGTTCTGAACAGATGTGCAAAGACAGCAAATGTTACAGGGTGATAACCCCTCCCTATGTTCTCCAAAAAGCTTAAAAATAGATTTTTTGGGGATGGAGCTACACTTCATAATGTACCTGTTCAGATTCTACTTAAGAACAAACCTACAGTCCGTGTCTTGTTTGCACCACCTATATACTGCTGTTCAGAGTATATAGGGTTGTAGGTATAGGGTTTTATTTTGGGTGCGGGGTCCCCCTTAATATCCATACAAGACCCAAAGGGGCTGGGTGGGGGGGGGTGATGGGGTAGCCATGCCATTTTTCTCAAGGATTTTCAGCCATATGGCGGCCAGGACAAGACATGCCATTAAAGCCATTAAAGTGTTTTTAAATGGCTTCTTTTCATGTCATTTTGTGCAAGGACAGTTCTAAACACGGGAAACACATGCCACTTCACAGGCATACTTTAGACACCCCCCAGGTACCATATTTAAAGGAAAATTTCACTTTTTTTTTTCACTTTATGCATCATTAAAATGACTGCTCCCGAAAAAACGTTTTTTTTTGCATTGATATATGTCCCCTGGGGCAGGACCCGGGTCCCCAAACCTGTTTTATGACATTAACATGCATATTGGCCGTTGTAATTAGCACTTTTGATTTCGAACGTTCGCGTCCATTATAACGTATAGGGTTCGAAAATTCGCGCAAACTTTCGGTCGGTTCGAAGGTTCTGGTTCGAACCGAACCCGGGGGTGTTCGGCTCATCCCTAATAGCGACACATGATCAGAGTAATAAAAAATATAGATACTATGGCATACAGATACCACAGCCATATGCCCAAGGCTGGCACATGTGCCCATTAGGTATCTATGTGTCTATTAGCTGGTATATGGACAATGTCTTAGAGTATTAATAGTAACTAGATGAGGATCAATCCGTATGGAATGTAACTGTGACATCAAGTATAGCTCAACGCGTTTTGTGGATTTTTTCCACTCGTCAGGAGCAGATGCACCAGAAATTCCTATAAGGTATATATAATAAAGGTGTAATATATCATTTTTTAAAGAAAAATTATACAAGATATTGTATGTCTGTAGATGGCTCACCAACCGCACTCACCAACCCAAACAACGGATGCAGCGCATGGTGACCGGCACAGGGTAGGCCGCGGATACAGACCCCGCCACAGGAGCTGAGGCAGCATAATATGGGGATGCAACATCGGGCAGAAAAGAATTGTGCGGAGTATGAACAAAACATCTCCATATGGCAGAAAGCAGAGGTGTATAATCCATGGAGCAGGAAAATCTGGGAACAAAATATTATATTAAATATGTGTATAGTTTGTAACAATAGTATATTATAGGTAAAAAACACAAGGAAAACACAAGGAGAGGGGCGCCTCTGAGTATATATCAATTTGACATTTATTAAAGAGATAATATCCACTCACATGTTAAAAAGCAATCTTGCATTTAGGCACATCTCTGGATAAGGAGGTCCAACAGGACTACAGGTCTCAGCAGAATCCACTCTAAGCTGTCGTATCTTATCCCGGTGGAGATGGTATGAGGAGATGGGCACAGCAGGTGGGCGTTCTTAGGTCCTCCAGGGAGGGGGGGTTTGTTCACATCCAATAGTAATCCAGTCCGTTTAGGTCTCTGAATTTGAATGGGTTCCAAAGTGGGGTAGGGTACAATTACAGTATGGGGAGTAAGATAGAGGTGGGGAGGGACGTCAGCACAGTCGCCCACTGTGCTGTGGGATCAATAGAGCCAAGAGCGCTTCCGTGTGATGGTAAACACGGCCGTGTACAGGAAGCTAGGAACGAGGCTTGGCCCGCACAGCAGAGTCAGGCGCAGCGGTGTGACGTCATCATTCAGCGACGCGTTTCCGAGCATGCAGCGCTATTGGTATTGTGAATAGCGGCGCTCCTTTGTCAAGCATGGGGGAAGTAGGGGCAGGGTGGGGATTACTTATATTCTGTACGGGGGGAGGGCCGGGGGGCGGAGAAGCAAATAGCAGCAATAGGAAAAGGGGGGATATTTAAAATAAAAAGATCAAGGGCAATGGATCATTGTGAAAAACGGAACATTAAAAACGGCATAGCACACTAGAAGGTTAATTATGGATACTACAGGAGGTCATAGGATGCTACATGGGGGCAAGTATACATACTGATAAAAGGTGTATAAATATATATGGGTAAGTATACAGCAGAAATATTGAGACTAACACACCAACATCGAGCATCAATTTTGGGTGTAGGAAGATATATACATGTATCTACAAACCAAAATACATAAATATATAAATACATATAAAAAATACATATAAAAGATATATATATAGGAAAAAGAAATCATCATAAAAACATATAAATATGCGTGATCATGAGTATACACAGATGCACATAAAAATATATATGGGCCCCTCTATGATTGCACATTCATCAAGGCCCAGTGCTGGAAATCTTCTGGGGTCCATCAACATTGATGCCCCCGGACCATATGCTCTCCTCTACCCACCGTTTCCCCCCCCCCCCCCCCTCTTTTTTAGTGCACAGTCCTCCTCGAGCCAACCTGAGAAAAAGAAAGTTCACCGGAGAGGCTGCAGAGGAGGACGAAAAAAGTCAAGAGATAAATTCACTAAAACTCCGCAAACTATAAAGATTTTCAATTTATCTTCATTGGAACTCACCCCGGCCGACACCAGCCTTCTTAGTAGAGGACTGAATTTCGCCCCAATCAACAAACCGAATCCCTTTCTCTTATTTAAAGACCTTAATAGGTATATTCGTAACCTAACTCTCAAAAGATTCTTTTCAGCTAAACAAAATAAACCTACGGTGAACCACATAAGTCCACCTTTACCCACATCCCCCTCCCAGAATTTCTTTGAATATGATGGCGATATTATAGACGCCCTGGAATTTTTCAATGATGAGGAAGAAAAGACTTTAGATCTTTTTACCCAACATCTAGCCACCTCACCACCTATAGTGCACTCCTCTTTTAAACCCAAATCTGTTTTTTATCCCGCCCAATCCAAAGGTCCCTTTTTAGAAAGTTTTTATAGAGTTGTGTATGCAGATTTTTTTAAAACTCTGCCAATCTTCCTCTTCCATCCCACCCCACATCCACAACATGTCTTTTGCAGAGACTCAAGCTTTGGAATCCCTAACCCAAAACATTGATGTTATTATCAAATCTGCAGACAAAGGTGGTGGCATAGTCCTGCTCAACAAAGGAGATTACATTAAAGAGGCGTATAGATTACTATCCGATAACACTACCTATAACAAATTAACCAAAGACCCCACCAGTGATTTTGCTATTGAGGCCAGTCACCTCATCCAATCAGCCCTAGACAAGGCAGTGATAAATAAAATGGAAGCTTCCTTTCTCCGAAAAAGTTTTTATCAGATCCCCTATTTTTATCACCTACCCAAGGTACATAAAAGTCTCATATCTCCCCCTGGCAGACCCATTGTAGCTGCCATGGACAGTGTTACTACTGGTTTTAGCCAATATATCGATTTTTATCTCCAGCCCATAGTCCAACAATTAGAATCTTATATCAGAGACGGTACACATTTGTTAGAACTTTTAAAACCTTACAGATGGGAACCTACCTACATGTGGCTCTCCTTGGATGTCACGTCTTTATATACCTCGATCCCACACCATTTTGGCCTTTTAGCTCTAGAATTTTATCTTGCACAGGAACCCCTTATTAATCCCAGACAGGCTGCTTTTATTCTTGATGCTACCCGCTTCTGTTTGACGCATAATTATTTTAATTTCGATGATGACTTTTATCTACAAGTCCAAGGTACTGCCATGGGAGCCAACTTTGCACCCTCCTACGCCAACCTGGCTATGGGTTATTGGGAGAAAAACTTTATTTGGCATAACAATCCTTTCTCCGCCAATATTGTCTTCTTCGGAAGATACATTGATGACATCATAGTTATCTGGGATGGCCCTGCCCCTCTAATAAATTCCTTTTTAGACCACTGTAATCTAAATACCTATGGATTAGCTTTCACTCATGTATCTGACCTTACCACCTTGGCCTTCCTAGACCTTGAACTGGGCCACATAGGTAATAATATAATAGCCAAAAATTATATTAAACCTACCGCTGGCAACTCCTTTCTACATTATAGAAGCTGTCACTATCCTAAATGGACCCAGAACATACCAAAAGGACAGTTCTGTCGTTTGAGACAGAACTGCACACTGGACAGTGATTATGAGACATCCAGTATTTTACTCAAGAACAAATTTGCAGAAAAAGACTATCCCAAGGAACTGGTAGATAATGCCTGTACACTATACGCTAATGGTAAACCCCCCAAGAAAGAGAAAATCAAAATAGACCACTCTACCAGATTTATCACAACTTTTAATTTTCAATACAAAAAAATGGAAAAAATCCTCAGCAAACACTGGGGCATTTTGCTACAGGACCCACTTCTGAAAACCTCTATTCCACCCACACCTAGGATCACCTACCGAAAAGCACCAAATCTGAAAAACAAAATCGCCCCTAGTAAATTAAAAACTACCCCTACTGTTACCATTTCATCTGTGCTCATACTCCTTGCTGGGATGTATCAATGTAAAAAAAGTCGCTGCAAAACCTGCTCATTTGTAGAGCATGGACAAAAATCGTTCTCTTCCAAGGGCAAAAACTATACGCTAGATCAATTTTTCAATTGCTCTTCGGACTTCGTGGTATACGGCCTCACATGCCCGTGCGGCTTGATATATGTTGGCCGAACAATCTGCCCGCTCAGGCAGCGCTTCGGCCAACACCGTAGGCTCATAGAAGGTGGTAGAGACCAACACAGCTTCCCACGGCATTTTGCCCAACATCACAAAAAATCCACCACCGGTCTAAAAGTTTGGGTAGTCGAACAAATCTCGAATACACTTACCTCAGCAGAACGCTTCAAAAAATTGTGTGCGAGAGAGACGTTCTGGATCTACTCTCTGGACGTCCTCTCGCCCGGAGGCCTGAATGAAGGTATCAAGATTGCCACCGTTCTATGATTATTTTACTTGCCTGTTTATTTTACTTGCCTGATCACTTTACTTTCCATCATATTTCCTATTTACTCATCTATGTGCCATCCTATTTGTCATTTTATCTGCCATTCTTATTTGCCTTTCCTATATCTTCCAACACCCCCCCCCCCCCCCGCCTCCCAGCTATAAATGTCATTTTTTTATCCATGAGTTTTTTATTAATTTAATATACATATCTGTATACCTTTTTGTCATCTTACCACAGATCTCATATAACCGTCCCATATATAGTAATAATAATGGGGGTGGCTTGGTCGTCCTTCTGTAAGTACATACCCTTCCCTCCCCATTTAACCTTCCTTTCCCCCCCCCCCCCCCCCCTCTTTCCCCCCCTATCCTTAACCTCTTTCTTGTCTTACCTACCCTTCCTTTCTTTCCCCTCTTTTTGCCCCCTCCCTCCCCCCCCTTTTTCCCCCCCCCCCCCCTTTTTCTTCCCCCATGTGCAACCACAGTGATATGTATATACAAAACGTACTATCATCATTGATATTAATTCTTTCCTCTGATTATTGTTTGATCCCGAATAATAATAATAATTTAAAAAAAAACCCTGTCCCATTGCCTACCATTGCCATTGCCCATTGCCTACCATTGCACCTGTGTGTATGCATACAGGCGTGTATTTTTACCGATCAAATTTTTCCATTCCTTAAAAATGCCTGTGGTGCCGATATGTCCGCATGAATTTCATCTGATTTTATCTATTTGTATATGTATTCATGTATGTTTATATATATCTATATATATTTATATATCTTTATTTTTATGCGTTCATATATTTATATGTATAATTTTTATATATATATTTTTTATGTGCATCTGTGTATACTCATGATCACGCATATTTATATGTTTTTATGATGATTTCTTTTTCCTATATATATATATCTTTTATATGTATTTTTTTTATATATGTATTTATATATTTATGTATTTTGGTTTGTAGATACATGTATATATCTTCCTACACCCAAAACTGATGCTCGATGTTGGTGTGTTAGTCTCAATATTTCTGCTGTGTACTTACCCATATATATTTATACACCTTTTATCAGTATGTATACTTGCCCCCATGTAGCATCTTATGACCTCCTGTAGTATCCATAATTAACCTTCTAGTGTGCTATGCCGTTTTTAATGTTCCGTTTTTCACAATGATCCATTGCCCTTGATCTTTTTATATTAAATATCCCCCCTTTTCCTATTGCTGCTATTTGCTTCTCCGCCCCCCGGCCCTCCCCCCGTACAGAATATAAGTAATCCCCGCCCTGCCCCTACTTCCCCCATGCTTGACAAAGGAGCGCCGCTATTCACAATACCAATAGCGCTGCATGCTCGGAAACGCGTCGCTGAATGATGACGTCACACCGCTGTGCCTGACTCTGCTGTGCGGGCCAAGCCTCGTTCCTAGCTTCCTGTACACGGCCGTGTTTACCATCACACGGAAGCGCTCTTGGCTCTATTGATCCCACAGCACAGTGGGCGACTGTGCTGACGTCCCTCCCCACCTCTATCTTACTCCCCATACTGTAATTGTACCCTACCCCACTTTGGAACCCATTCAAACTCAGAGACCTAAACGGACTGGATTATTATTGGATGTGAACAAACCCCCCCCCCCCCCCCCCTGGAGGACCTAAGAACACCCACCTGCTGTGCCCATCTCCTCATACCATCTCCACCGGGATAAGATACGACAGCTTAGAGTGGATTCTGCTGAGACCTGTACTCCTGTTGGACCTCCTTATCCAGAGATGTGCCTAAATGCAAGATTGCTTTTTAACATGTGAGTGGATATTATCTCTTTAATAAATGTCAAATTGATATATACTCAGAGGCGCCCCTCTCCTTGTGTTTTTCTCCTAATTCCTATTGGACCTGGCTTCAGGCCTTTTCGGTGGCAGCCCTGACAAACTCGTTCTCTGTGTATATCCGTACACATAATACCTTGTTCCCCCCCCCCCCCTCCCCCATCTTCTCCGGGACTATTAGGAATTATATGCATAAATGAGATATTGTGATTTTGCGCCTTTTTACTTGTTTTGTATATTATAGGTAAATCATTTTTAATAGTAAGCCCAGTATAGCTTCACAGAAAGTGATAACAGAAGTGTGGATAGTACCAAAAAATATTTGTTCAAGAGCCTGTGTAGTGGAGTAGTTGACAAGAAACATGAGTGTATATGTGTATGAAGGCAAAAAAAAAAAACAATATTGGGAGGAAAGGCAAATAGAAAGAGAAACGCTGTAGTACTGAAAACAAAACCACCAAAAAGAAAGGAAAAACATACCCCAATGTCGCAACAAAGCACTACCGGCAGATGGATGCAGCAGGTGTGCAGTAACCCCCAGAAGGAGACTGGCCATGTGAACAGCCCGCTCCGAATGGGGAATGCATATATATATATGCTCATATTCACACAGACTTCTCCAAAACTTCTTTATTCTTTTTCCTGATTTCATGAATAGAATATTTTTATTCGTCAGATCTCCCGAATCATTTTATTTATTTTTTATTTATTTTTTTTGGTTTAAATTTTGTGGTTGGTTTTTTAATCAAGATCTCCTTTTTTTTCTCATCTTCTTAATTTTTTTGGTGTGTTTTGTGTGTCAACTTAACACAACACCATTATTATCTTTTTTTTTATTGTTTAATTTTGTAATCTCAAGGAGGTTGTTTGGTGTTAATGTCCCTTGTTAATTTGACTTTGTATTTTTGAAATGTACCTGCCTACTCACAAATAAACTGTCTGTTTTGAAGTAAAACACATAGGCAAGTATTTCTTTAAACACAAAAAACATTATTAGGTGTCATAATCAAATAAAGAGGGAGGCAACGCTGGAGAAACTGGGGAAATTGGCGAAGCCTTTGGCCCCCAGGGCAGACATCAACTATTTAAATGCAAAAATTGGTGGCCTGAGGAGTCTATATTTAAGGGAGAACAGTCTGGTCCAGAAGTCCAAGAGATCAGGAACAGCAACAGATGACATCTATGTCCTCAGGCTGCGGTCATACAAGAGCATGCATCTTCTGTCAGACCAGACTGGTCTTCCTTCCATGCTTCCTTCCAGGCTGTGGCTGTGGTGTTGGAGGTGTGGCAGAAGGAGTAGGAGGAGGAGCATGGTCCAAATCACACAGGTGTGTTGTTTGTGTCATTTTGCCCAACAACCCCTTATTTAGGGTTTTGACAATGATTTCGTCACACATGAGGCGTTGCCCCTCCTCCATTTTGTTCAGTTTGCAGTCAGCCAAGGCGGCAAAGGTCTCTTGATAAGTGGGGGAGTCTTTGAGGTCCGCATTCCCCCCTTTCCAGCCCTTTTGGTTTGGAAGGCGGAGGTGATGGACCTGTGATTCAGTCAGGCTTTAGGCCTACCCACATCTTGGCTGCCACTTACTCCTGCCTCGTCCTGGCTGCCACATTCCACAGCCACCTCCTGGCTGTCACATTCCACACCCTCCTACTGGCTGAGGTCTTCCTGTGTATGAAAAAGGGACATAGTTTTAGTCTTTGTTTTATCAAACACACAATTTTCAGCTCTTGACTGTTGCAAATTGTTAACAAATAGAAAAGACTATCATTCTGAGCCCAGCATTTTTCATTCTTGTGTCTAATATTTTGTCCACTACTGACTATTGGTATGTAGACTTGTGCACACTGAAATATTTTGTTTCAGAATTTCGTCCAAAAAATGTATTTATTTAGTTACTCCCGAAATTTGTTTTTATTTATTTCGTTTTTTCGTTAAAAATTGCATTCGTCCAAAAATCCAAATTAATTAAGGTCGAATCTGTCATTGAAGGCTTATGGTGTCTGTTGAATGTTCAAAGAAGATTTGACGGAGCAGCAAAACTGTACGACGCCGTATAGTTTAGCTGCTCTGTCTAATCTTCTTAGAACTTTTGACAGACACCATAAGCCAAAGGAGTGTTTAAGAAGAGTGAAGATATGGGATTTTATAGGTACATCATAAAGATACTAATCAAGTTAGATACACAAATTAAATTATTAAAACATATTTTTATTAACAAAGTAGAAAAATAAATAAAAAATGAACAGACATGCACATATCCACAGTCTTAGGTATATACACCTACTCCTATAATAAACATAGATAATGCAGTGGATAAACTTGAGTCCAAACACTGGGTCATAGTAATAAACTCAAAAAATATTAATTGAATAACATTAGGGACCTCTCTTACATATTGTAAATACATACATCAGCAACCAGTGAAAAATAAATAAAGTGACAAAATAATTGTAGTGAAGTTATATAAATGAATATAAATAACCAATCGCAAAAGAAGTTCATATATGGGCCAATTTTGACCAAAAAATGTGAAAAACAAATCGCCAAAAGTTCATATGTGGATTAAATATGGTCACAAAATAGTGTCCCAAAGTGGAAAATAGCAAATGGTGTCAGAAAAAAGAAAAAAATGTTGATGTTTCAATATAAGGTATTGAGCGATGATCGTCATACATCCAATCTTATCCAACACGTATTTTGGTGAACTTTTACAAACACCACCACCAGAGGAAAAAAGGATGGCCCCTTACTGAAGATATTTGACCCCCCGTCACAGAGGGTCAATCAGGCTTGTGTTTAATTTGTCTTTAAAACGACCTTCAAAAGGATAACACCCATAGACCTCCGAGACACTCCTGTGGCTTAAGGGACCTCCGACTCTCACTCAGGGGATCAGGCAGACGGTATATAGCATATAGAGGGATGAAAACACTCCAGATAGTGCATTATCTCCAAAACTAATTTATTAAAAAAGAATCATAACAACTCACATGTACAAATAAGGATGAACAGCCAGGGAACGTCTGGTGTACCGGCCGGATACACTCAGGAACGAAATATGGCACGAACACTGATATCTTCTAGTATTGAGGTGGTGACAGTGCGTCGCTCGCCCGATGCATTTCGCAAAATATTGCGTCATCCAGGGACACGAGCGGCGCACTGTCTCACCTCATTTATGTCAACAGCTCCCAATCAGCGTCACTCCGTGTGCGCATGCGCGAACGAGGTCACGCTCTAGGTGCGCATGTGCGGGTGAACGTCATGACGCCATGACGCTCCCACAGCTCAACAACACAGCACCATCACAGGAATCAGGCGCATCCGTGCCCTAGCGTGATGCCGCTCCTACGTCATCAGCACCAGCGATGTCCCCATAGTTTGTCGTCATCGTAACAACACAAACAAGGGGCAAGGCATCCTCCAATGGGAGCGCAATCCATTCCGCACAATTTTAATCTGCCCGGAGGCATAATACAAATGGATTAGGAATATAACTAAAACGGTTTACTTGGAATCAAAAATTAATTAAAAGGGAGAATGGGGACTGACGTCCGATCTCCACAAAAATTGCATCTCATATTTCACTGTATATAAACAGTGAGGCATAGAATAAAAGGCTAGATAAACTTGGCCAGGCATAACGGAAACTCATGCATACAACCATAATCATAAATCAAAAATTAAATTTTTTTTTTTATATTATATATTTTTGAATATTAAAAGGAGGAGAAAACAGAAGGACCATGGTCCTCTCTCTACCGAAAAATACCATATATGCTCAATGTATGTGATTCCAACAATGAAGCATATATGTAAAAAAGAGGCTAGATGGACCTAGCCTAGCGTGGAACAAAGGTCATACACATATGCATAATCGCGAGTAGTTGCTACACACCCATTAATATGAAGAGGCTACTCATTGGTCATGCACACCCGGAGTGAGTAACTGAACGATCAAATCAACGATCAATTCAACGATCAATTCAAAATACACCTAGGGATGTAATTGCAATATCCAAGGTCACTCAGTTCATTTCAGGATTAATGTCATAACGCATATAATGTATCTAATAAAAATATAATAAAATATATAATAAAAATATAATAAAGGAAAAAAGGGCTATTGCTTAAAAACTGAGTCGCCCTCTCATCTCCTGTCATCACCTGCTTCACGTGATTCAACACTTAGAACCTCATGATAATCAGGCAATCAGAAACACCATTTGAGATTACGTTCTCAGTGGGCACGGGATCACACATCAAGCATTATTGATAAATGCGTTAACATCCGTGTCCACATTGAGGCCATATGGAGAGTATGTTTTCATTCTATAGATCCAAGCCATTTCCTGCTTCGAAATGTCTCTGACCAGAGAACCCCCTCTCCAATGTGGTGTATATTTATCTATCCCTACAAAGAGGGTATTGGAGGGGTCTCTCTTGTGCATCTGGTCGTAATGTCGTGAGACAGGATGTTTATCAAACCCTCTTCTTATGTTCCCTATGTGCTCGTTTAACCGTACTTTTAGTGCCCGCTTGGTCCTCCCAATGTACTGGACCCCACACGGGCACTGTAGAAGGTACACCACCCCTTCAGATGCACAGGTAATAAAGGGCTCGATCTCATATGACCTAGATGTACTGGTAGACACGAAATGGCAGATTTTATTATCTCTGCACTTGTTTAGCCTGCACACCTGGCAGTTTTTGCACCTGAAATACCCCTTGAGGTTTTGAAAAAACACTCTGTTTGTAGCAGGGGGGTCTTGAACCGTGGGTGCTATCCTCGTACTGAGGGCCGAAGCCCCTTTAAAGACCACCCTTGGCTTTTCTGGTAATACTACTCCCAACACCTGGTCACTCGCCAGTAGATGCCAATGTTTTTGTATGAGGTTTTTGACCTCTCTATGCTGTACTGAGAAAGTCGTTATGAAGGGAAGGTTGAATTGAGAACCTCCCTCCATATCTCGGTCTCGGGTGGCTAATAGTGTTGTCCTCTCCCTGTCTCTGGCTGTTTTAATGGCCTTTTCAAGGAAGTCACCATCATACCCCTTTTCCCGAAACCTCTCCGAGAGGACAGCAGCTTGCATGTCGAAGGTTTCCACCTCTGTGCAGTTCCTTCGCAAACTAGTGAACTGCCCCTGGGGTACACCCTTCAGCCATGGTTCGTAATGGCAACTGTCCAACGGTATATACATGTTCCGATCCGTTGACTTAAAGTAGGTTGAGACAACGAACCGACTATCAGACACCTTGATGTTTAAGTCTAGGAAGTTGATAGTCTCCTGACTTGCCTCGTATGTAAATTTAATGCCTCTATCGTTCTCATTCAGAGTTGCCATAAAAGTTCTTAAGTCTGATTCTCCACCGTCCCAAAGGAGGAGGACGTCATCGATATATCGTCCCCAAAAAGCAATCTCAGACCTCCTTGGTGAAACGATGACGTCCTCCTCCCATTTGGCCATAAAAAGGTTGGCCAGACTGGGAGCGTATTGGGCCCCCATGGCCACTCCTCTATCCTGATGGTAAAATTGATGGTCGAACCAAAAATAATTATGCCCAGCCACATACTCCAACAATTCCATTATGAAATTTATCTGAGCAGCGGCTAGACCAGACACTCTAAGCAAAAACAATTTTACGGCCTCAAGTCCCAGGTCATGAGGGATCACTGTGTACAGCGAATTTACATCTGCTGTAACAAGCCACAGGTCCTTTTTGGGTGTCAAATTCTCCAGCACATTTATTACTTGTTTGGAGTCTTTGATATACGACGGCATCCCACACACCAAGGGCTGCAGAAAAAAATCTATAAATTTACCCACCCGGAACGTCACAGAGTCTATGTGTCAGAGGTACTCACCCGGGCCGATATGCTGAGAGCTGCTCCCCTTGCGACTAAGCGCACGATGCCTCTGGAGTGGGTACAGAGGACACCGGGCTCAAAGATGCACGGGTTGCCAGCAGGAGTGTAGCAGGTGGTGTGCAGTAGCGTCGTTGACCAGGAGAGGCTGAAGCTGCACTGGGAGTAGACACCTGGCAGAGCTGTGGTCAGGTAGAGGTTGCAGAGGTACCCAAGCATATACTGAAGGAGGACCCTCGGGAGCATGAGAGAACTACAAGTCCAGAACACTGAGCAGGAGATAGTCCAGCAAGCAGGCCGAGGGTCAAACACAGGCAACCAGGCAATAGAAGTATCCAAAGGCAAGCCAGGGGTCAAACACAGGTAGGTAACTCAGAGAATGTCCAGGAGGCAAGCCAGGGGTCAAGCACAGGTAATCAGGCAGTAGAGGTGTCCAAAAGGCAAGCCAGGGGTCAAACACAGGTAAGTAACTCAGAGAATGTCCAGTAGGCAGGCCGAGGGTCAAGCACAGGTAATCAGGCAGAAGAGGTATCCAGGAAGCAAGCCAGAGGTCAAACACAGGTAAGTAACTCACGGAAGATCCAGTAGACAGGCCGAGGGTCAAGCACAGGTAATCAAGCAGTAGAGGAATCCAGGAAGCAAGCCAGAGGTTCAAACACAGGTGAGTAGCGGCAGCGGTAGTCAGACGGATTCCGGGTCGGCACTGGTAGTCAGGTAGATGCAGGGTACAGGGTACCGGGTACAGGATACAGGATACAGGATACAGGATACTGGACTGGAGACAGGACTGAAAAGAGACAACAAACCAGCAATTAGAAAGCGGACAGGGAAGGCCTTTTATAGGCCAGGTAAATGGTCAGGTGGGATACCCGGACGAGTGCGCATGCGCACTCGTCTTCTGTCAGCGCCGCGCACAGCGGTGAGGCGTACAGGCTGGGTTGTGACAGATACCCGAGTGCCGCGGACCCGCGCATGCGCACCCTTTACCCGGCGTACCTGTAACCTTCGTTGCGCCGCTCTACCGCGCGTGCGCAACCCTGGAACCCGGCGAAGAGGCCTGGTATTTCCCTGACAGTGCCCCCCTCCTAAGGGCAGCCTCCGGATGCCCACTTCAGGATGTCTTTGGTGATATTCTCGGATTAAGCGAGGGGCATGAATGTTTTCGGATGGCTCCCAGGAGCAGTCTTCTGGGGGATACCCTTTCCATTTAACAAGATATTGAACCTGACCTCTTCTTCTTCGGAGATCCAGAATTTTCTCAACCTCGAATTCTTCCTCTCCTTGGATGGTGATGGGAGGAGGAAGTGGCGTCTGCCTATCAGGGAAAGAATTGGCAATTACGGGTTTCAGCAAAGAGGCATGAAAAACTGGATGAATCCTATAGGAACTGGGGAGATCTAGTTCAAAGGCCACTGGATTGATCACTCTCTTGACCTCAAAGGGGCCGATGAACCTGGGACCCAATTTCCGAGAAGGACAAGGGAGTTTTAAATTAGCGGTTGATAACCAAACTTTCTCACCAATCTGGAAAGGCGGGCATTCCTTCCTGCCCCGGTTGTACTGTACCTCATAACCCTTCTGTGCTTCCTTCATGGCCTGTTGGATCCGGAGGAAGTTGTCTTGGATACTTTTGACTAGGTCCTGTGCAGCTGGAGTAGGGACGTCTGGAATGGAATCTGGAAGAAAAGAAGGGTGATAACCGTAGTTTGCCCAGAAGGGCGTCTGATTTATGGCAGAATGCAAAGAATTATTATAGGCAAACTCCGCGTAGGGTAGTAAGCCTGACCAGTCATCTTGGGAGTAAGAACAAAAAGACCTCAGGTATTGCTCGAGGGTCTGATTAGTGCGTTCAGTTTGACCGTTGGATTGGGGGTGGTATGCTGAAGACATGGAAGTCCTGATTTCAAGGGATTTGCAGAGGTCTCTCCAGAACCTGGAGGTGAACTGTACCCCTCGGTCTGAGGTGATGTTAGCTGGAACTCCGTGTAACCTTATAATCTCTCTGATGAAGATGTCGGTGGTAGCAGAAGCCGAGGGGGTACCTTTCATGGGTAGGAAGTGAGCCATCTTTGAGAGACGGTCAATGACAACCAGAATCGTGGTAAAGGAATCTGAGGAGGGTAAGTCCACGATGAAGTCCATGGAAATCTCCTTCCATGGACGTTCCGGAACAGATAATGGACGTAACAGACCCCAGGACTTAGTGTTGGACCCCTTGTTCCTTTGACAAGTGTTGCAAGAGAGAACGTATTCCTGACAGTCCTTCCTCCAGCCCGGCCACCAGTAAGATCGACCTACCAAGTCCACGGTTTTCTGTACTCCAAAGTGGCCGGACATCTTGTGGTCATGAAGGGTCTGCAGGACTTGGAGTCTGACAGGAGGAGGAACAAAGATTCGGGCATGGGCCCAGAGCAGATCCTGCTTCCTTTCAAGAAAAGGTAATGTGGGAGATGAGAACTGGTTGGAAGCCTGTTTGAGGGCTGTGGTCAAGTCAGGCTGAATGGCATGGAGGAAATTGTGGGCGGACAGGATAGTAGCAGGTTCTTTAGAGGATTCAGTGTCCAGAAACATACGGGATAAAGCATCCGCCTTGCCATTCTTGGAGCCAGGACGGTAAGTGATGTGGAAATTAAATCGGGAGAAGAACAAGGCCCAGCGGGCCTGTCTGGGTCTAAGGCGTTTTGCAGCCCTGAGGTACTCCAAATTGCGGTGGTCAGTGAAGATGAGGATGGGTTGGGAAGCTCCTTCTAGCAGGTATCTCCATTCCTCGAGAGCGAACTTAATCGCAAGTAATTCCCGGTCGCCTACATCATAATTCTTTTCAGGGGGATTTAGTTTTCGGGAGGCAAAGGCGACCGGGTGGAGGAGGGCCTTTGGGCCACTTCTCTGCGATAGGATCGCTCCCAAAGCAGAGTCTGAAGCGTCCACTTCTAGGACGTAAGGGAGTTCAGGGTCAGGGTGCTGTAAGATGGGTGCAGAGGAAAAGAGTTCCTTGAGCTTCTCAAAAGCGCTCTGCGCTTGGGGAGTCCACTGGAACTTGACTTGCTGGCGGGTCAGTTGGGTGATTGGGGACACAATGGCAGAAAATCCCTGAATGAACCGTCTATAAAAGTTGGCAAAGCCGATAAAACGTTGGACTGACCTTTTGTCTGTGGGGGCAGGCCAATCCTGGATGGCCTTCACTTTTTGGGGGTCCATCAGTACTCCTCCGATGGTTATGATAAAGCCCAGGAACTGGATGGTATCAGTCTCGAACTCGCATTTCTCTCCTTTGACGTAGAGCCCGTGTTTGCGGAGAATGAGAAGAACTTTCCGGACATGCTGACGGTGGGCTTCTAGGGAATCGGAGAAAATCAAGATATCATCAAGGTATACAATGAGGAAGTTATCCAGATACTCACGAAAAAATGTCATTGACAAGGTGCTGGAAGGTAGCTGGGGCATTACAAAGTCCAAACGGCATGACCAGGTACTCGAAATGGCCGAATCTGGACCTAAAAGCCGTCTTCCACTCATCCCCAGAGCGTATTCTAACTAAATTGTAGGCCCCACGAAGATCCAGCTTGGTAAATACCTTGGCGGTCCTGAGCCGCTGAAAAAGTTTGGGAATGAGTGGGAGTGGGTACCTGTTCTTGATAGTAATTTTATTGAGTTCCCTGTAATCCACACAGGGTCTGAGGGAACCGTCTTTTTTTTCAACAAAGAAAATCCCAGCCCCTGCGGGCGAAGAAGATGGTTGGATGAACCCTTTAGCAAGATTCTCGTCAATATATACCCGTAGGGCTTCAAGCTCAGTTTCGGACAAGGGGAAAATCCTTCCGAAGGGGATCTCAGCCCCTGGTAGGAGATCAATCGGACAATCATATGAACGATGAGGGGGAAGAACTTCGGCCTTTTTTTCATCGAAAATGTCCATGAAGTCTTGGTAGGGTGTTGGGACGTGTTGCAGGTCCTTGGCACTGGGTTGCATGGCAAGATGAGTAAGAGGTGCTGCGGGTTGATCCGGAAGGCAGTGCTGCAAGCAGTAAGGGGAAGAGAACTCCACTTCCCTGTTGACCCAGTCAATCCGAGGGTTGTGAGCCAGGAGCCAGGGGTACCCCAGGATGATGGGGAACATGGGAGAGTGGATAATGTCAAAACGTAAAAGTTCCTGATGACCTGATTTGGTGCAGGTCAGGATGGGAGCGGTTTCCTGGGTAACCGGTCCTGAGCAGGGTGGAGAGCCATCAGCCAGCTGGATTTGAAGAGGTTGTTTCTTGGTAGTTAAAGGGAGGTTCAGGTGTCGTGCCAAGGTCAGGTCCATGAAGCAACTGCAGGCTCCGGAGTCAAGGATGGCTCCCAACTGGAAAGACTCTCCCACTACCTGTAGGGAGAGTGGAACAGACAGATGAAAATGCGGAACTCCAACAGAGTGTGAACTTGAGAGGGACCCAGAAGGACGCTTACTGGGTCTTATGGGGCATTTCTGTAGGTAGTGCCCCGTGCCCCCGCAGTAGAGGCAGAGGTTGGCTTGACGACGACGGAGCCTTTCTTCGGCAGATAGGGGGGACCGTGCCAGGCCCAGCTGCATAGGTTCCCCATGAGGAGGGGAGCGAGAGTTCCAAGAAGGAGCAGGTGCTGGGGGGACCCGGGGCATCGTCCAGGTGGGACGAGGGCTCTGCAGTCTCTCTGCCCGTCGTTCTCGTAATCGACGGTCAAGCTTAATAACAAGTTGGCAGAGATCTGTGAAGGTACTTGGGATCTCTCCTCGAGCCAGTTCATCCTTCAATACCTCGGATAGCCCTAAACGGAATTGGTAATTTAGGGCTGATTCGTTCCAGTCAGTATCCGCTGCCCATTTGCGGAAATCCACTACATAGTCCTCTACAGGTCTTCTCCCCTGGGATAGGGTATGCAGGGTAGATTCTGCCGTACCTGTGCGTTGGGAGTCCTCGTAGAGTGCTGCCATAGCGGAAAAGAAAGTCTCTACAGAATTCAACTGTGGGCTCTTTTGTTCCATCAAATGGTGTGCCCAGGATTGCGGGTCATCAGAAAGGAGAGAGATAATGAACCCCACTTTGGTGGATTCCAACTGGAAGGTCCTGGGTTGTAGGGCTAGGTGTAGCAAACAGGAGTTTTTAAAGGAGCGAAATTTCCTTCGGTCCCCGGAAAAACGTTCTGGTGTGGGGACCCTGGGATCAGGATGGGACACATCATAGGCAGGGAGAGCACCTCCAGGTGTTGATAGAAGAGTGGAGGTGCTGGCTACAGGGGGTGACTGGTCCGCTTGGTTTGGAGATAAAGTCAGATGCTGAAGACGCCCCTCGATCTGAAAGTATCCATCTTGGAGGCGTTGTACAGCCTGGGTAAGGGTTGTAACCTGCTGGCATAAGGCCTCAAGGGGTGAACCAGCTCTGTCGGCCTCGGACATTGGCTGGTTTGTACTGTCAGAGGTACTCACCCGGGCCGATATGCTGAGAGCTGCTCCCCTTGCGACTAAGCGCACGATGCCTCTGGAGTGGGTACAGAGGACACCGGGCTCAAAGATGCACGGGTTGCCAGCAGGAGTGTAGCAGGTGGTGTGCAGTAGCGTCGTTGACCAGGAGAGGCTGAAGCTGCACTGGGAGTAGACACCTGGCAGAGCTGTGGTCAGGTAGAGGTTGCAGAGGTACCCAAGCATATACTGAAGGAAGACCCTCGGGAGCATGAGAGAACTACAAGTCCAGAACACTGAGCAGGAGATAGTCCAGCAAGCAGGCCGAGGGTCAAACACAGGCAACCAGGCAATAGAAGTATCCAAAGGCAAGCCAGGGGTCAAACACAGGTAGGTAACTCAGAGAATGTCCAGGAGGCAAGCCAGGGGTCAAGCACAGGTATTCAGGCAGAAGAGGTGTCCAAAGGCAAGCCAGGGGTCAAACACAGGTAAGTAACTCAGAGAATGTCCAGTAGGCAAGCCGGGGGTCAAGCACAGGTAATCAGGCAGTAGAGGTGTCCAAAAGGCAAGCCAGGGGTCAAACACAGGTAAGTAACTCAGAGAATGTCCAGTAGGCAGGCCGAGGGTCAAGCACAGGTAATCAGGCAGAAGAGGTATCCAGGAAGCAAGCCAGAGGTCAAACACAGGTAAGTAACTCACGGAAGATCCAGTAGACAGGCCGAGGGTCAAGCACAGGTAATCAAGCAGTAGAGGAATCCAGGAAGCAAGCCAGAGGTTCAAACACAGGTGAGTAGCGGCAGCGGTAGTCAGACGGATTCCGGGTCGGCACTGGTAGTCAGGTAGATGCAGGGTACAGGGTACCGGGTACAGGATACAGGATACAGGATACAGGATACTGGACTGGAGACAGGACTCAAAAGAGACAACAAACCAGCAATTAGAAAGCGGACAGGGAAGGCCTTTTATAGGCCAGGTAAATGGTCAGGTGGGATACCCGGACGAGTGCACTCGTCTTCTGTCAGCGCCGCGCACAGCGGTGAGGCGTACAGGCTGGGTTGTGACAGATACCCGAGTGCCGCGGACCCGCGCATGCGCACCCGTTACCCGGCGTACCTGTAACCTTCGTTGCGCCGCTCTACCGCGCGTGCGCAACCCTGGAACCCGGCGAAGAGGCCTGGTATTTCCCTGACACTATGCCACTCACAATGGGACGTCCCGGGGGGCAAACTTGGTCCTTATGCAGCTTTGGTAAATAATAAATAACTGGTGTGCGGGGAGCACAGGGGACCAAAAATAAACTTTCTTTCTTAGTCAAAATCCCAGATAAAAGTCCACGTTGGACTATTGCCTCCATAGTTTTCTTTAGGATCCCTCCTAAGGACGGAGTAAGTTGCAGTGTCGTCCACTATACGATGCATTTCTTTTAGATAATCGCATCGGTCCAACACTGCAATACCCCCCCCCCCTTTATCTGCTGGTCGAATAACCAATGACTTATTGTCACATAATGAATTCAACCCTGATTCCAAATCTCTTTGCATCTTGACTTTTTTTACCTTAATTTTTTCCAGGTCACTTAATACAACGTCCCTAAATACTCTAATGTTAGAGGAAAGAGCACCAGGGGGGTTGAAAAGTATGGGATCGAGTCCTTTATTACCTGTGCATCTGAAGGGGTGGTGTACCTTCTACAGTGCCCGTGTAGGCTCCAGTACATTGGGAGGACCAAGCGGGCACTAAAAGTACGGTTAAACGAGCACATAGGGAACATAAGAAGAGGGTTTGATAAACATCCTGTCTCACGACATTACGACCAGATGCACAAGAGAGACCCCTCCAATACCCTCTTTGTAGGGATAGATAAATATACACCACATTGGAGAGGGGGTTCTCTGGTCAGAGAAATTTCGAAGCAGGAAATGGCTTGGATCTATAGAATGAAAACATACTCTCCATATGGCCTCAATGTGGACACGGATGTTAACGCATTTATCAATAATAACAATGATGTGTGATCCTGTGCCCACTGAGAACGTAATCTCGAATGGTGTTTCTGATTGCCTGATTATCATGAGGTTCTAAGTGTTGAATCACGTGAAGCAGGTGATGACAGGAGATGAGAGGGCGACTCAGTTTTTAAGCAATAGCCCTTTTTTCCTTTATTATATTTTTATTATATATTTTATTATATTTTTATTAGATACATTATATGCGTTATGACATTAATCCTGAAATGAACAGAGTGACCTTGGATATTGCAATTACTTCCCTAGGTGTATTTTGAATCGATCGTTGAATTGATCGTTGATTTGATCGTTCAGTTACTCACTCCGGGTGTGCATGACCAATGAGTAGCCTCTTCATATTAATGGGTGTGTAGCAACTACTCGCGATTATGCATATGTGTATGACCTTTGTTCCACGCTAGGCTAGGTCCATCTAGCCTCTTTTTTACATATATGCTTCATTGTTGGAATCACATACATTGAGCATATATGGTATTTTTCGGTAGAGAGAGGACCATAGTCCTTCTGTTTTCTCCTCCTTTTAATATTCAAAAATATCTAATATAAAAAATTTTTTTTAATTTTTGATTTATGATTATGGTTGTATGCATGAGTTTCCGTTATGCCTGGCCAAGTTTATCTAGCCTTTTATTCTATGCCTCACTGTTTATATACAGTGAAATATGAGATGCAATTTTTGTGGAGATCGGACGTCAGTCCCCATTCTCCCTTTTAATTAATTAATTTTTGATTTAATTTTTTTTAATTTTTGATTTATGATTATGGTTGTATGCATGAGTTTCCGTTATGCCTGGCCACGCTAGGGCGCGGTGGCGCCTGATTCCTGTGATGGTGCTGTGTTGTTGAGCTGTGGGAGCGTCATGGCATCATGACGTTCACCCGCACATGCACACTTAGAGCGTGACCTCGTTCGCGCATGCGCACACGGAGTGACACTGATTGGGAGCTGTTGACATAAAGGAGGTGAGACAGTGCGCCGCTCGTGTCCCTGGATGACGCGATATTTCGCGAAATGCATCGGGCGAGCGGCGCACTGTCACCACCTAAATACTAGAAGATATCAGTGTTCGTGCCATATTTCGTTCCTGAGTGTATCCGGCCGGTACACCAGACGTTCCCTGGCTGTTCATCCTTATTTGTACATGTGAGTTGTTATGATTCTTTTTTAATAAATTAGTTTTAGAGATAATGCGCACATTCCTGCATTTCCTCTGCACTCATACTAGTGCTTTGCTGTCCCAATGAATGGGTTTCTTTTTTGACATTGGTGCAATAATATAGGTAAGCTGTGCTTCCCCATTATATCCTTAACGTTTGGATGATACATGCTTAATGCATTCTATCATCCTATGTCAACTATATCAGTCAATTAACTAACTCTGGGTACCAATATGCTTTTCTTGAATATTAATAGATACTGGACACTTTTATACAACGTATACACACGAGCTCCCAGCCAGCATTGCAATCATATTATCAAGGAGATGCTTATGTGGTAAGTGGCAGATTTAAGAGAGAAATACTTATCTCTCTATCTGCTATAAATCACTACTTTATTGCGCTATAATACATCAACATTCTGGTATTTTCCATATTATTCTCTATCTGTATATTATAGGCATTTATTGCTCATGAGGCCGTGAGGGTCCCCGTAAATCACTGAGCTCCATATATCCCTCCCTACGAGCTACCCGTCATCTCGGTGGGAATCACTTTTTGAGTGCTGCTTTTTTACTATGGGCGAGTATCCCATGAGACTTTCTTGAGGAGATTTGGCTTTGGACACGGTTTGAGAGGTAGGGTCCTATCCATTACTCTTAGGGGTTAACCTACATAACTAATGTGGGGGTTGAATGGGGTTTCTTTAGGGGGAGTTAGGGGGTGGATTGGGATTCATTAACTATGTGGGTACCAATGTGGGTGGGTGGGGGTGTTTTGGTGGTTGTGGTGTTTTTTTTTTTTCCCGGTCATATTTTAGTGTCCTCATATATTTTGTTTATAATGTTGCATATTGTCTCTCTAATTATGTCAAACAAATTTTGTCGTTTTTTATGCTTTTCTCTTATACACCCAAGGTTCAATATATGAACAAATCTACCTTTGAAGTTTTAACCCCTTGTGATCATGTCAACTTTCCTGATGAAGCCTTTATAGGCGAAACATGTAGAAGCTTGTTGAATATGTGATCACACATAAATGAATACTGCATTATTTATGTCTATTATAGGAGTAGGTGTATATACCTAAGACTGTGGATATGTGCATGTCTGTTCATTTTTTATTTATTTTTCTACTTTGTTAATAAAAATATGTTTTAATAATTTAATCTGTGTATCAGAGTATCTAACTTGATTAGTATCTTTATGATGTACCTATAAAATCCCATATCTTCACTCTTCTTAAACACTCATTTTATAAAGGGATGTTGGTACGTTAATTTAAACAAATAATGGGCTAATTGGAATCCACTTCCGGCTCCGGCTCTTTGTCTGCGGCTTGAGAGCCTCCTTATTTTGTCCGCTTGGCGCCAAAAGGCGGCGTGACGTCACACGTCCGCGATTTTGGCGCCATGGGGAGGGTTATAAAAGGCGCACACACAGCATGTGGTGTGTGGGAGCTCGGAGACAAAAAGAAGCGATCAGTAAGGTAAACTATGGCCCTTTCTTTCTCCCTAACTTTGGAGCTTTGTTATATAATATGGATTCTCTTTAACCACCTGATTACTTTGCACTTAAACCCCCCTCGTGACCAGACCAATTTTCAGCTTTTGGCGCTGACGTACTTTGAATGACAATTGCGCGGTCATACAACACTGTACCCAAATGAAATTTTTACAATTTTTTCCCCACAAATAGAGCTTTTTTTGGTGGTATTTAATCACAGCTGGGGTTTTTATTTTATGCTAAACAAATAAAAGAAGATGGAAAATTAAAAAAAATAAAAAATCATGTTTAATAGTTTGTTATAAAATTTTGCAAACAGTTAATTTTTCTGCTTCATTGATATGCGCTGATGAGGCGGCACTGGTGGGCACTGATATAGGCTGCACTGGTGGGCACTGATATGCAGCACTGATAGGCTGCACTGGTGGGCACAGATAAGTCGGTACTGATGGGCACAGCAAAGATGGCACTGATGGGCACGGATGGGTGGCACGGATGGGTGGCACGGATGGGTGGCACGGATGGGTGGCACGGATGGGTGGCACGGATGGGCACTGATGGATGGCACTGATAGATGGCACTGATAGATGGCACTGATGGGCACTGATAGGTGGCACTGATGGGCACTGATAGGTGGCACTGATGGGCACTGATAGGGGGCACTGATGAGCACTGGTAGGGGACACTGATGAGCACTGGTAGGTGACACTGATGTGCAGCACTGGCACTGTGGGCACTGACAGATGGCACTGTGGGCACTGACATATGGCACTGTGGGCACTGACAGGTGGCACTGTGGGCACTGACAGGTGGCACTGTGGGCACTTTTATTATTCAAAGGAGGGCACCATGGACCCTGGGCATATTGCAGTGAGAGGGACTGATGTCCCTCTCACTGCCGCCGGTGATCGGCTTTTTTTTTTCCTCCTCGCGCTGTCAGCGCAAGCAGGAAAAAAAGCCGATTACCGGCTCGGTTATTTTCACATGATCAGCTGTCATTGGCTGACAGCTGATCACGTGGTAAGGGGTCGGGATCGACCTCTTACTCGGATCTGTGATCCAGCGAGTCTCACAGACTCGCGGATCACAGAGCGCGCCGCGCGCCCTTCAGGGGGCGCGCAGGCAGCTCGTTGCCGGGACGACGTCAATAGACGTTGTCCCGGCACATCAGATCCACGCTGTAGCCGTCATTTGGCTATAGCGCGGGTCTAAGGTGGTTAATATTGCCTAATTTAATTAAGTATATTTTGTTGGGGTGGGCTTCGCCCCCCCCCTCCTTTCTCCTTGATTCTCATTAGGATAAGGCCATATGGAGGCAAGCCCTAGGAACACATTCCTGCATTTCCTCTGCACTCATACTAGTGCTTTGCTGTCCCAATGAATGGGTTTCTTTTTTGACATTGGTGCAATAATATAGGTAAGCTGTGCTTCCCCATTATATCCTTAACGTTTGGATGATACATGCTAAATGCATTCTATCATCCTATGTCAACCATATCAGTCAATTAACTAACTCTGGGTACCAATATGCTTTTCTTGAATATTAATAGATACTGGGCACTTTTATACAACTTATCCACACGAGCTCCCAGCCAGCATTGCAATCATATTATCAAGGAGATGCTTATGTGGTAAGTGGCAGATTTAAGAGAGAAATACTAATCTCTCTATCTGCTATAAATCACTACTTTATTGCTCTATAATACATCAACATTCTGGTATTTTCCATATTTTTCTCTATCTGTATATTATAGGCATTTATTGCTCATGAGGCCGTGAGGGTCCCCGTAAATCACTGAGGTCCATATATCCCTCCCTATGAGCTACCCGTCATCTCGGTGGGAATCGCTTTTTGAGTGCTGCTTTTTTACTATGGGCTAGTATCCCATGAGACTTTTTTGAGGAGATTTGGCTTTGGACCCGGTTTGAGAGGTAGGGTCCTATCCATTACTCTTAGGGGTTAACCTACATAACTAATGTGGGGGTTGAATGGTGTTTCTTTAGGGGGAGTTAGGGGGTGGATTGGGATTCATTAACTATGTGGGTACCAATGTGGGTGGGTGGGGGTGTTTTGGTGGTTGTGGTGTTTTTTTTTTTTTTCCGGTCATATTTTAGTGTCCTCATATATTTTGTTTATAATGTTGCATATTGTCTCTCTAATTATGTCAAACTAATTTTGTCGTTTTTTTATGCTTTTGTCTTATACACCCAAGGTTCAATATATGAACAAATTTACCTTTGAAGTTTTAACCCCTTGTGATCATGTCAACTTTCCTGATGAAGCCTTTATAGGCGAAACATGTAGAAGCTTGTTGAATATGTGATCACACATAAATGAATACTGCATTATCTATGTCTATTATAGGAGTAGGTGTATATACCTAAGACTGTGGATATGTGCATGTCTGTTCATTTTTTATTTATTTTTCTACTTTGTTAATAAAAATATGTTTTAATAATTTAATCTGTGTATCAGAGTATCTAAATTGATTAGTATCTTTATGATGTACCTATAAAATCCCATATCTTCACTCTTCTTAAACACTCATTTTATAAAGGGATGTTGGTACGTTAATTTAAGCAAATAATGGGCTAATCGATCTCCAACAATATCTTTATTTATACCATAAGCCAAAGATTCGACGTTTGTATGTTTTTCGCTGCTTTGTCAAATCTTTGTTGTTCATGTTGAATGTATATAGTTCAAACAGAAAATGGACTGGTGATAGTGATCACTTATCAGACAGGTAGCAAGATATCTATAATATAGAATCTATAATAATAAACCCCCCCCCCACAACACGGGCAGCCTCTGAGGCTATCACATCACTAGCAACACTAGTATCACTATCAACTTCACATTACTAACACAATAGCAGCAGATTATTATGAAAAAGTTAAGTTGAACTGTAGCTTGCTTTATTATTGTTCTGCTGCTGTGCTTATGCTTAATTGCTAAATAATTCAGGTTCTCTGACAAACGTACCAGCTAAGATTGACTGTCTTCTGAAATGATTCAATGTGTGTAAGTTGGCTGTACGTGTGTACTTAGTTCTAGCTATTTTACTGTTCCTCCTCTTTGGTTACAATCAGCCAAGAACATTCATCATCATCATTATTTTTATTTTACTTCCCCCACCCAATTCCATGTCGAATCTTTTCTCTCTATGTAGAATAATCTTCGACTAATAGAGTTAAAGCAGGAGTTCTGCCATTTTTTTTTTAAGTCAGCAGCTACAAATACTGCAGCTGCTGGCTTTTAAAATATGGACACTTACCCGTCCAGCGTGCCCGCAATGTCGGCACCCGAAAGCTGATCTGTCGATCGGCTTTCGGGTGCTGCCGCCGCCATCTTCGGTATGGGTATCACGAAGTGAAGCCCTGCGGCTTCACTTCCCGGTTCCCTACTGCGCATGCGTGAGTCCCACTGCGCAGAACAATACTATACCTGGCTCAAGCTGGGCTCCTCCACATCTTCATGACTGGAAGGCCCAGGGTGGGCGTCGGAAGCCTCAGCAGGGGTGGAATGAAGCATAGAAGGAAGCGTGGAAGGAAGCATGGAGAGTGATTCCCTGACCTCAGTCGGTTCTGAGAGAAAATGCAGCCTCTCATAGTACCACAGCCTGGGGACATAAATGTCATCTGTTCCAGCTCCAGATCTCATGGACTCCTGGACCTTCTTGCGCTCCCTCAGATATGTACTCCTCAGGCCACCAATTCTCGCTTTTAAATAGTTGATGTCTGCCCTGGAGACCACCGGCTTCACCAACTCTAGCAGTTTCTCCAGAGCCGCCTGTCTCTTTAATTTGTTGCTGTATTGTGGGTGTTTTGATTGCCACAGACAGGGCATCTCCCTGTATTTGTCTATGAAAAGGGGGAGGAAACTGTGGTCGTTGAACCCATCCATATTCTCTGCAAGACACAATACAAGACAAACCCTAATGTCAGGCTAAACTCTCCTAATCTTGTCCCAATATAAGCCTCAATCTAGAAGCAGTATAGGCTAGTGATGTACCAAGTTAAAATTGTACCTTTGTTCGAACGCTTCAGGTCCTCCTTCCTCCGCTCACAGATCGTACGTACGACGCGCGTGTGTTACGTTTTATATACAGTGCGCATGCGTCAAACTCCGCCTGCCCCTGACGTTCTTTCTAGTCTATTCCCCGCCCCTTCTCTTACGGTGCAGTGGGGAGAGCACATGGCAGAAACACAGCAGGTGCGCACTAATTATTCTACTAACGAGGAGGAGAAGAACGACGAAAGCCCGGAGCCAGAAACGTCCCAATCCCAGAGGAGAAGATTTAAGGCCTCAAATATTTCCTTTGTAGAGATGGCGGAGATAGTGGACATATTGAAGAGGAACGACTATGATGGGAAGTATGGGCCTTACCCAAACCCAAATGTGAGAAAGGCCAAGATCATGGCTAAAGTTGTGAAGAGTCTGCAGAAGAATTTTGGGGTACGACGATCCAAGGATCAACTGAGGAAATGCTGGTCAGACCTGAAACTGAGGGAGCACGATCAGTACAGAAAGATCAAGAGAGTTCTTCAAAAAAGTAAGTAGTTGCCGTGTGTTCATATTATTATTATTATTGCTTGCATACTGCTCTATATGCTTTGATTTAATGTTGTACAGTTTAAAATGGCCACTTTTATGTTCATGGGTTCAATCGTTCGTAGTAAACATCGTTCGTTCGCCCACTTCAAAGACGATGTTCTGGCAAGTTGCAGTTAACTACATTTGTTCAGGCCTATTTCTAGTCAAAGGAAGTTTGTTGTCTAGAGGGGTTT
Organism: Lithobates sylvaticus; assembly: GCA_028564925.1. Taxonomy (NCBI): domain Eukaryota; kingdom Metazoa; phylum Chordata; class Amphibia; order Anura; family Ranidae; genus Lithobates; species Lithobates sylvaticus. The sequence goes on along the minus strand of CM053028.1, from coordinate 267,394,233 downwards.
GTAACTAGAATGAAATGCAAACTTGATTCAGTGTAAAGGAGAGGACACTCAGCAGCTGTTTCCACATCTGGACTAGTGTGGGACACACGTGCTCCAGTGGATACTATAGGGGTGTCTCCATCTGTTAAACTTGCACAAAACAGGTAAGTATTCCAGCTTTAGAAAGTCACAAAAATAATGTTTTCAGCTTTGAACTCAATGTTTCATATTCCTATTTCTGCCCTCAAATATCAGTGTGCTAAGTATTTATTTTTGACATTCTCATAAGGGAGAGAAGACTCGGGATGTCTGAGGAAACCAGGGACCCCACACCTCCAAAAGAAGGGGAAATACCAACACCAGAAGGCGAGGAGGAGGTGGAAGACGGAGAGGTTGTTGAAATTGGCGAAATTGTCCCCACAACAGGTGAGTGTCTGAGACCACAGCTTCAGGTAAGATAATCGATGTATGCCTGCATATTTATAATACACTTAGGGTTTTTTTGGTTTATTTTTAGGTGATGTGGATGTTGTGGAAGAATGAACCACATTTTACCAGTGAAAGTGCCCAGATCCTCATCGGGGAAATAATGGGGTGCAATCGCGATTTAGATATTCTCAAGAAAAACATCAATGAGGTTCAACAAAAAATTAAGAACATCGTTAATGTTTTAGGGAGAATCTGAAACACCCAAAACTAGCTAGCATCCATTTTCGTTTTTAAAAAACACTTTGATATTTTTGAAAAATCCAAATGTGGAAGATGCACACCGCTGGACGGGTGTGCTATCTCCCATCATGGGGGATCAATGTACGTGTTTTGTGGGTGCAACCCCTTCCTTGCTACTAAAGTGGCTGAGATGAAGGGGTTGCACCCCCAAAACACGTACATCGATCCCCCATGATGGGAGATAGCACATGTTGACATTAGGCATGTGATCAGGAGGAAAATGCCCAGTTTGATTCATAATTTGTGTGCATCTTCCAAATTTGGCTTTTACAGGGGTGACACCCCATGTGATGAAGGCAATATCAACACAGTTTGGACATACTCATGTCTGATATTGTCTTCACTTTTCAAAGTTGAACTTTGTAAGTTCCTCTGTTCTGTATATTATGTTTTGATACATGCCTGTTTCCTCGAAAACGGCGAGTTATATTAATGTTACCAAAAATAATGTTATATACACCAAATATGTTGGTTTGTTGTAAAACCCTTTTATAAACGCACATGTGAATGTGCTTTGAGTAAAAAGTTTAATTAGCAACAATGTATGCGCAAAAGCAGTATTTGTAGTAAAGTTGTTGTTTTCTGTGGCAATGGGTGTTATTTACTAAAGTAAAATCCACTTTGCACTCCAAGTGCAATTTCGGGTGCACTTTTGCAGTGCACTTGTAGTGCATAGTGGATTTTCCTTTAGTAAATAACACCCACAGTGCTATAAAATTAGCCCCAATCACGCTGTTTTCATGACTCCACACATTTCTGCCATGGTGCTGAAAATTTGCTATATTTTTGTCAGTAATGCATTACATACATTAACAACAAAAACAAGGTGTGTGTGTAGCACAACAACATAATAAGAATATTATCTGAAGAAGAGACTGTCACCTCATCTGGCACAGAAATTTGTTTTGCACTGTTGAAGAAAAAGGCCCAAAAAAAATTAAGAAAGCTAGAAAACACCTAAAAGAAACCCAAGCAGTAAATGAAAACAAATATTATTGCAGTTTCAAAGATACATTTATTAAAAAAATGCCTCTCAGACATTGTCTGGCATATCAATGGCCCCCCTACCCGCAAAGTACTCTTATCTGTATCTGACCTTGCGGGTGCTTTGGGGGGGGGGGAAGCCAGGAAGGCCAGCTTCAAGGGCCATCAGGTTGGCATGTTGTGGTAATAAGTCGGCTGAGGCCACATAGTTCAGAGAGTACTTTTTCAAAAAGTTGTACAGAATGCAGCAGGAAATGACAATATGATTGAGTTTATATTCCGCCATGTGGATGGGTGTCAAGAATAGATGGAACCGGCTGGCCATTATCCCGAAAGTGTTCTCCACTACTCTTCTGGCTCTGGCCAGCCAGAAATTAAATACCCTCTGGGTTCCGGGGTGAGGGTCCTCATCGGGAATGGCCGCATCGCATGGTTTCCCAATGCAAATGCTTCATCCGCAACGAAGACAAAGGGGAGTCCTTCCACATTCTCCTCTGGAGGTGGCAAGCCCAAAGGTGACAACAGTAGAACTCTGTCTGTGCGATCACTCTGCCATCCGACATCTGGACATTTTTCGCCACGTCCACATATACAGGAAGTCGTATGTCGCTGACACCACTGCCAACATCACGATACTATTATACCCCTTGTAATTATAATATTATGACCCCGAGTTGGGGGGGGTGGGACGATGCAGACGTGTTTCCCATCAATTGCACCTCCACAGTTGGGAAAGTACCAACAGGTGGCAAAGTGGGAGGCCACAGTCTGCCATTCCTGTGGCGTTGAAGGAAACTCTGGAGTCAAACAAGAAAAATAATTAGTCTTTTTGCACATTTGCAACATTGCAAGCAGATTAGACACAAACATTTTTGACCAAGATCAGTATAATATTTTTGAAAAAGAGTATTTAAAGCCTATAGTATAAGGTCCCCTTATCAGATTCCCCACCCCATCTGATGGCCCATTGCAAAAAATTAGGGGGGGGGGGGGTGTTTTGGACAGGTAACCCTCTCCACTTCATTGAGAGCTGAATGCATAAATAATGTTACATAGTTACATAGTTACATAGTTAGTTAGGTTGAAAAAAAGACACTAGTCCATCCAGTTCAAAAGAAGTATATATCATACAATCCCATATACCCCATTCTATACCCACAGTTGATCTAGAGGAAGGCAAAAAAAAACAGCAGCGCATGCTCGAATTTGCTAAAGCAGGGGAAAAAATTCCTTCCTGATCCCCCAAGAGGCAATCAGATTTTCCCCGGATCAACTTTAAATGTGTGATACTTTGGCCAGCCTCTCCTTACTTACACTATTGGCAGCACATGGGACAGGTAAGAAGTGTCATAATCCCCCCCAAAAAAAAATGGAAGCATATTTTTACATTCTGATATTACCTATCAAGATAATAATAGGCTAAAACAACTTTAAACAGTAGCATTTGAAAGTATTGAGGCAGGCCCTTGCACTACATGCTTTGGTGAATTCATCCATAAATCTGACCACAAAAGAGGTAGGTATAGTGTGTATGGGTTTGGCAAATTCAGCAGAGGATTGGTATCAGCTGACTTAGTGGTTGGGGAGGGGGGAGGGTTCCTAAGGAGTTTGGCCCACCAAAAAAAAAAAAACTCTGGCACTCTTCATGAATTTAAAGCGGGATTGTACTGAAAAAAAAAAAATTAAAAGCCAGCAGCTACAAATACTGCAGCTGCTGACTTTTAAAAATGGACACTTACCTGTTCCAGGGTCCAGCGGTGTCGGCAGCAGAGGCCGATCGATCGCTCGGCTCCCTGCTGTAGCCGGCGCCATTCTCGGTGAGGGAATCAGGAAGTGGCTTCACTTCCGATTCCCTACTGCGCATGCGCGAGTCGCGCGGCGCAATGAGAATCTTCAGCGCCGTCTGCCGGGTCACGTGTGTGTCCCGGCAGACAGCGCGCCGGGACAGGAGGTGACGTAAACTCCCGTGGGAGTTTATGCCGGAAGTGGGTGCAGATACCTGTCTTAGACAGGTATCTGCACCCCCCTCCCCCCTGAAAGGTGCCAAATGTGACACCGGAGGGGGGGAGGGTTCCGAAAAGCGGGAGTTCCACTTTAGGGTGGAATCCCCCTTTAAGAACACACATAACATTTATACAGATTTTAGGGGGTGTTTAGGGGAAAGCACTACTATGGAGCTGACAAAATACATTGCTAAGTGACTAGGCTATAGGTGTATATGGGCCCAGGAGAGCATGCTGCGGAGGTTAGTGAAGGCAAATATGCATGAAGGACAAAAAAGGAACTTTAAAAGCTTCCAGCATGCATAAGGACAAAGGGGCACAGCATATTACTGCATATTACAATCATGGTAATTAGGGAACGATGAAATAAATACAATACATTAGCAAACATTTAACATCACATTCTATGTATTTAAGGAGAAATCTTACCTTAATATAGTCCTTCTGCAGGACCTGTATGATGGCAGAACCGGTCTCTGGGATAATGATCCCCAGAGCCTGAGAGGAGATGCCTGTCGAGAACTTGAGGTCCTGAAGGCTTCTCCCCATCGCCAAGTACCGCAACGTGGCGACTAGCCTCTGCTCCGGAGTGATGGCTTGCCTCATGCAGGTATCCTGCCTGCTGATATAAGGGGACAGCAAAGCCAACAAACGGTGAAAAACGGGGTCCGTCATCCTGAGATAATTCCTGAAATCATCAGGATTATTCTCCTGGATCTCACGAAGCAAAGGCATGTGCGGGAAATGGTCACGCTGGAGCAACCAATTCTTGCTCCATGAACTCCTCCTTGCCCTGTTCATGGACTGGGCTTGAGTCAAAGCTAAATGCCCAACACCAAGCCCCTGCACAGCACAAACTCTACAACGAGTACGTACACGCAGCATGGCTTCAAAATGGTCGGCTGGTCAGAACGGACTAACAGAAAGCACCGATAAACAGCAAGGCCTGAAAGAACAAACTGAAAACCAGAAACGAGCAGACAATAAGCACTGAATATCCAAACGTACTATATAAAATATAGGCTGCAATGACAAACGAATGCAAACTGACTACACACACTGATAAGCAGATAGGCACTGACAAGCACAAACTGTAGAGCAGTAACGATCTGAAGCACAAGTCTGAAAAACGTGAATCGTCTCTAACCAAACTTCTACTAACGCGATAAACACAAGATCAGCAGAAGGAGCCCAAAGGGTGCCGCACGTGGTGCTGAACTTGCCTTTTATAGTCCGGTCGTACGCGGTTTACGTCACCGCGTTCTTGACGATCGGAAATTCCGACAACTTTGTCCGACCGTGTGTGTGCAACACAAGTTTCAGACAAAATCCATCGGAAAAAAATTCCGACGGATTTTGTGGTCGGAATGTCCGACCGTGTGTATGGGGCATTAGTCTACCTGTAAAGTGGTGCATCTGTAGCATGTATAGAACATGCTACAGGAAAAATTACATTTCAAGAAAAAAAATGCACACGGTCGGACAATCCGCGGACCAGGTCGGTCGGATCCTGTCCGTCATACTTTGTCTGATGTTGGTTTTGCGTACACACGGTCGGACAAAGTTGTCGGAAAATCCGATCATTCTGAACGTGGTGACGTTTGTTGCCTACGACGGGACTACGTAGAGGCTAGTAGCCAATAGCTTTGGTCTTGTAATGTGATCTGATCATGCGTAGCACTTTGTCCGGTCGGACAACCGTACACACGATCGGATTTGGTGTGATCGGACCGGGTTGTCGGCAAATCTATCCAGCAGGAGATAAGACTTTGTCCGTCGGACAATCCGACGTACACTGTCCGATGGTGCATACACACGGTCTGATTTTTCACCAACATTGTCCGATCGGACAGAATCCATGAAAAAGTCCGACCGTGTGTATGGGGCTTAAGACCAGCCTCGTTTTGGATTTTAGGTGTTTACATGTTTAAAACAGTTTTTTTTGCTAGAAAAAAACTTAGAACCCCCAAACATTATATATTGTTTTTTTTCTAACACCCTAGAGAATAAAATGGCGGTCGTTGCAATACTTTTTTTTCACACTGTATTTGCGCAGCGGTCTTACAAGCGCACTTTTTTTGGAAAAAAATCACTTTTTTGAATAAAAAAATAAGACAACAGTAAAGTTAGTCCAATTTTTTTATATATTGTGAAAGATAATATTACGCCGAGTAAATTGATACCTAACATGTCACGCTTCAAAATTGCGCCCGCTCGTGGAATGGCATCAAACTTTTACCCTCAAAAATCTCCATAGGCGACGTTTAAAAAATTCTACAGGTTGCATATTTTGCGTTACAGAGGAGGTCTACAGCTATAATTATTGCGCTCACTCTACCGATCGCGGCGATACCTCACATGTGTGGTTTGACCACCGTTTTCATATGCGGGCGCTACTCACGTATGCGTTCGCTTCTGCGCACGAGCTCGTCGGGACGGGGCGCTTTCAAAAAATTTTTTTTTGTTTTTCTTATTTGTTTTTCTTGATTTTATTTATTTTTACACTGTTTTTAAAAAAAAAAAAATTATTGGATTACTTTTATTCCTATTACAAGGAATGTAAACATCCCTTGTAATAGAAAAAAGCATGACAGGTCCTCTTAAATATGAGATCTGGGGTCAAAAAGTCCTCAGATCTCATATTTGGACTTCAATTAAAAAAAAAAAAAAAAAAAAATGTCATTTAAAAAAATTACATTTGTAAATTTCTCTTTAAGAGGTATGGGCGGAAGTGACGTTTTTGACGTCGCTTCCGCCCTCCTATGGTATAGAGATGAGTGGCGGCCATCTTAGCGTCACTCATCTCTATGCACATTAGGGGAAAGGACCCGATCGCCTCCGCCGCTGCCGACGGTTCCGGTAAGCGGCGGAAGGCGCGGGAGGGGGGGCACCTCTCCCGCCGCCGATAACGGTGATCTCGCGGCGAATCCGCCACGATGACCACCATTATCGGACAGCCGACCGGCGCCTGAAGAGATGGATATCTCGGTTGTGGCAGCAGCTGCTGCCGTTACCGAGATATCCCTCTTCAAAAAAGGGACATACATCGTCGTGCGCCGGTCGGAAAGTGGTTAAATGTACTTCGCTGCTGCAAGCTTCGCTGCTGCCAGCACTCGGCAATACAACATTTTTTTGGAAAAAAAACGGTGTGTGTTCCCCCCAGTTTTTACCAGGCCCCTTTTATTGAAAATACAAATAAAAAAACAATGGATTTTAAGGGGAACACCACGCAAAAAAAAAAAAAACTATGTGGGCCCCCCCACAATCCATACCAGAGCCTTATCCGAGCATGCAGCCTGGCAGGAAAGGGGGGGCAGCGGGCATCGGATCTACACCAGGGGGACATTTTATTTATTACATTTTTAATAAAGGAATTGTCAAAAATCTATTATCTATTGTCTATTGTTTTTATTTATTTTTGACACTTTTTTGGGTATGGGTTACAATGTACCACATACTCATTCACATGGGGGGATCTGGGAGCCCCCTTGTTAAAGGGAGCTTCCAAATTCCGATAAGCCACCCTGCCCGCAGACCCCACAACCACAGCCCAGGGTTGTCGGGAAGAGGCCCTTGCTCCCCGCTGAAACCACCGCCTGTGGAAGGGAATTCCACATCCTTGCTGCTCTTACAGTAAAGCACCCTCTATGCAGTCTAAGGTTAAACCTCTTTTCTTTTTTTTCCCATAAAGATTTTATTGAAATTTGCAACAAACAGCTTATACAGCAACAATAGTTAACATAGAATATTGCATGTGAGATTCCAGGACATTGAAATTAAGTAAAAATAAGGGGTAAATTGTAGGTTCACTGGTAGACTCAACGCATAATACAAAACTTATGAAATAAGATAGTATAGCCATGTGGCTATCTAAGATTGCTTATTAATGCGTTCTGTCAAGAGAAAGAGAAACTAGAGATAGAGATATAGAGGAAGTAAGGGAAGCAGAGTATGAGAGTAGAGGTGGTTTAAGTGGGGAGAGGCTGGAAGGGTGGGAGGGGGGAGAAAGAAGGGGGTGGGGGAATGGAAAGGGGGGGGGGGTTGACAAGGAAGGGAAATGGTAGGGAAGGTAGGGTAGGGAACTGGCGCAACGGCTAACACAGACCTCGGTGCAGTTTTCCTCTCTGGCTAGGGCCAATCTGGTGGTGATTGTAGTTTAAGCGTTATAGGCTTGAAAGTGTTGAGTCAGTTTAAAGTGAGTCCAACATGCTGTGAATTTTTGGATCCGCTCTTGGGAGATATGTACTAGTTCTCCCATGACCTCTATTTTAGAGATACTCAGAAACCATTCGCCTATCGTCGGAGTGTGTGTGGATCGCCAGTGTACTGGGATGCATAGTCTCGCCGCGTTCACCATATGCATAGCTAGTGACTTGAAGTATTCAGATTTGGTTAAGTGCGTGTGGTGTAAAAGGTACTGTGCTGGAGAGTAGTCCAAAGTGTATGTAGTGATATGAGCAATAAGCTCATGTGCCTCTTTCCAGAATGGCTGGAAGGAGCCACACTCCCACCAAATGTGGAGCATAGTACCCTTTGCCTTCCTACATCTCCAGCAGGTATCTGGGATGGATGGGGAGAATTTGTGTAAGAGTTATGGAGTCCTGTACCAACGTGTCTTAATTTTGTAGCAATTTTCCTGAATCGCCACGTTGAGGGACCCCTTATGAACGTATTTGTTTATGCGTGCCCATTCCTCCTCCGAGAGTGAGATTTGGAGATCCGTCTCCCAGTATGCTTGTGTTGGATCTAAGGTGTCTGGGGAGTCGTCTGTAAGTATGCTGTATATGAATGAAATTAAGTGTCTTTGCGGGGGTGAGCTTGTGCACACTATTTCAAAAGGTGTCCTATGTCTCGTCCACGACTCTTCTGTCGCCTGTGTGGAAAGGAAGTGTCTAATCTGTCTATATGACCAGAATGGGAAAGAGTTGGAAGGGGAAGAGGCTACTAGGTCCTCATAGGTGCGTGGAGATCCGCGGGTGAAAAACTGATTTGCTAGCATTCTGTTGTGTGACCATTCCTGGGAGAGAAAAGAGGCTGAGATGCCCGGTAGAAAACTGGGGTTGCCCCTCATTGGTGTCAAGGGTCCAGGGACCGAGGAGAGTGCTGCGTTTTTAGTAGCCATTCTAAAGGCTCTGAGAGATGGGTGGATAAGTGGGTGTCTCGTGGTCATTGAAGGCCAGTGTTGGGGTGTGATCCATGGTAGGGACCTTAGGGTGACTCGTGTGGTAGATTTTTCCAGCGTTTCCCAAATCTTTCTGTCCTCGTGGATATTCCAGTCCACAATTCGAGTGAGATGACTTGCCAGGAAATACTTATAGAGGTCTGGCAGCCCAATACCCCCTTTAAGTTTTGGGCGTGTAAGACGTGTATATTTTATCCGGGGTGGAGAGTTTCTCCATATGAATAGTGAGGATGCCATCTTGTATGTTGCAAAGAAGGATGCAGGAAGGTCAATAGGAATGCACTGTATGAGGTAAAGGAGACGTGGCAAAACTATTATTTTCAAAAGGGCTGAACGGCCAAACCATGAGACATTAAGATTGCCCCAGTCTTTCAGGTCCTGTTGGGCTCTTTTCAGGGCAAGAGAAAAAGTTCTCACTGTAAAGGTCCATAATTTTTGTTGTGATCTTTATACCCAAATTAGTGATCGCCCTCTGGTTCCACTGGAAAGGGAAGGATTTCTGACAGCCGTCTACTTCTTCTTTTGTGAGGGAGACATTTAAGGCGTGTGACAACTTTGTGTAGTTGATCTTTAAATGTAATAGCATCCGAAGTGTTCTATATCTTTCAGTAAGTTGGGGATAGAGATAAGAGGAGAGGTAAGGGTGAGCAGGACGTCGTCTGCAAAAGAAGCCACTTTATATTCCCTATCTTGTGTCACCAGTCCCTTAATATTAGGATTGTCTCTTAATTTATTGAGGAAGGGTTCCAAAAGCAGGACAAAAATTAGGGGGGACAGCGGGCATCCCTGGCGTGTACCATTACCTATAGTGAAGGCGTCCGACAGGTGGCCATTGACCTTTACCCTCGCACTCGGGGAGGAGTACAGGGCCAATATGTGGGACAGCATGCGGGGCCGGAGGCCAATGCCACCAGGGTCTCGCGTATGTAGTCCCAGGCCACCCTGTCGAACACCTTCTCAGCGTCAAGGGATAAAAAAAAAACGCGGGTTTGTGAGGTAGTAAGCAAGTGGTGAAGATTCAATGCTCTAATAGTATTGTCCCTAGCCTCCCTGCCTGGGACAAAGCCTACCTGGTCTAAGGAGACCAGGCCAGGTAGAAGTGGGGACAGTCTATTCGCTAGAATTTTTGCATAACACTTGATATCCACATTTAGAAGAGATATAGGCCTGTAGTTCTGGACTTGTGAGGTGTCTTTCCACTCTTTCGGTATAACCGCAATATGGGCTTCTACATACGGTCGAGGAAAGTTTCAGGGTTTGTCATGGCATTAAAGGTGGTTATCATCTGTGGAGATAAAACTGAAGAGAAAGACTTGTAATATTGTAGGGTAAACCCGTCAGGGCCCGGGCTTTTCCCTGTTTTCATTTGTTTCAAAGTCAGTTGGAGCTCCTCTAGGGTAAAAAGGCCGTTCCATATCTTCAGCCTGTGACTGTGGGAGAGGTTTTGGGCAGTATTGGGCTAGGAAGCATCTGATCACTTCTGACCTTTCTCCTGCCTGGGTTGGATTTTGGATGCAGGGTTTTAGATTATACAGTCATTTGTAATAGTGTTCAAAAGCGTTGGCAATATCTTCGTTTTTAGAAAGCGGGGTATCATGTGGGCCTTGGATTTGGTGGATGGTATTAGAAGGTCTGGAGGATTTCACTACTCGGGCTAGCATTCTCCCGCATTTGTTGCCTTGTTCATAAAAGACCCTCTGGTGGAGGACATATTGGCGTCTCGTGCGTTTCCCTAACTCCTCCAATAGGAGGGATCGTGTGAGAGTTAGTTCCTGTAAGGCTATCTGTGAGTGGGAATGTTTGTGGGAGGCCTCTAGTTGTTTGATGTTGGTAATTAGTCCTGCTATGGTCTCCTGGTGTTGTCTTTTGACCTTTGCTGTTTGTGTCATTAACTCCCCTCGTACTACACATTTGTGTGCTTCCCAAATGGGGGTCGGAGACACGTCTGGGGTAGTGTTTTCTATGAAGTACTTGTGGATTCGGGACTCTAGGCGTGTTGTAAATTCTATGTCTTTAAAGATTTAACCTTCTACTCTAATCCCTTTAAGAAATACTCACGTATAGACTACTTTTTTCTCTCCCAACCAGACCTGACCTATGTCACTCATGCAACTAGATACAATGTACCTGTTGGATCATCACCCTATTACAGTTACCCTGACCTTTCCAGACTCATTCTCTAGATCCAAAACCTGGCACCTGAACTCCGCCTTACTTAAACCACTTGCCGACCAAGGACGTCATATGACGTCCTTGACTTTGAGTGGTGATATCTGAATGATGCGTGCAGCTATTGGCATCATTCAGATATAATTTTTTCCGGCCGGCGATTCTGTGCACCATAAGAATGATCATAGCGGCAGTTCCGCCGCCTGATCGTTCTTATAGGCAGCGGGAGGGGACGTCCCCCCCCTCCCGCCGCCATCCGGTGCTTCTCCGGGCTCTCCCGTGCCATCGCTCGCCGCCGGATGACGAGCACAGAGATTTCCGGTGACCAGATGGTCACCAGTCATCTCTATGACCGTCGGAGGCCCGGGCGCGACGTTATGACGTCACGCCCGGTACCCGGAAATAAACAAAGCCGCGATCGCGGCTGTCAGCATGAGATCGGTAAAAAAATGTTTACCGATCTCATGCTTTCCAGCCTGAAGGAGAGATGTGGGGTCTTATTGACCCCACATCTCTCCATAAAGAGGACCTGTCACATACATTCCTATTACAAGGGATGTTTACATTCCTTGTAATAGGAATAAAAGTGATCCAAAAATTTTTTTTTTTTAAAAAGTGTAAAAATAAAAAAATGAAGTAAAATAAAAATAAATAAATAATAATAAAAAAATTAAAACGCCCCTGTCCCCTGTAGCTTGCGATCAGAAGCTAACGCACACGCAAGTCCCGCCCGCATATGTAAACGCCGCTCAAACCACACATGTGAGGTATCGCCGCGTGCGTTAGAGCGCGTGCAACAATTCTAGCACTAGACCTCCTCCGTAACTCTAAACTGGTAACCAGTAAAAAATATTAAAGCGTCGCCTATGGAGATTATTAAGTACCGAAGTTTGGTGCCATTCCACGGTTGTGCGCAATTTTAAAGCGTGACATGTTCGGTATCTATTTACTCGGCGTAACATCATCTTTCATATTATATAAAAAAATTGGGCTAACTTTACTGTTTTGTTATTTTTTAATTCATGAAACCGTTTTTTTTCCAAAAAAAAGGCGTTTGAAAAATTATTGCGCAAATACGTGTGAGATAAAAAGTTGCAATGACCGCCATTTTATTCCCTAGGGTGTCTGCTAAAAAAAACATACTCAATGTTTGGGGGTTCTGAGTAATTTTCTAGCAAAAAAATTATGATGTTTACATGAAGGAAAATAGGCCAAAATAGGCCCGGTAAGCAAGTGGTTAACTGAAGGATATAATGTACGCCATGTGTCGTGCAAGCCTAGACCTTGGAGCTGTAGCTTGATTTGGCGAAGTGCTCGATAAGACAGCGTGGAAGTGCCTAGGAAGGTGTCGATAACTGGGTTCAGTGGAACATTAAAGTCTCCCCCAAGAAGGACCACCCCCTCCTTGAAGGATAGTAGGAGATCACAGATCTTCCTGAAGAATGAGACCTGATGTTCATTAGGCAAATATATATTCGCTACTGTGAGTGGTTTGGAGGCATATAGGCCTTTAATAAACACAAATCTACCCTCAGGAGTCTGTCAGTTGGAAGGGGGCATGTTTGGATATCAGAATGGAAGTGCCTTTGGTCTTGGCAGTGGGATTTGTGGAGTGAATGGCTGTATGATATATATGATTAGTGATCTTGGGTATAGAATCCGATCGTAAATGCGTTTCCTGAAGGAGGATAAATTGGGCTTTTTGCTTGGTGAGGGCGGAAATGACTTGAGAAAGTTTTTCAGGTATATTTAGGCCCTTGACATTGAGCGACAAAGTAGCTTGTGATCTCGAGTCTGCTTGCATGGTGCTGAGGGAACCAGGAGCAGAGGTATGTGTTAGAGCGTTTATTCGCCTGGGGTTAATAGAGCTCTAACCGCACCGAGGTAACGATCGTTAGAGAATATGTTTGTGTGGGCCAGGGGGAGGGGAGGGGGCAAAAGTCAAGGAGAAGTGAGAGAGGAAGGGGAAGAAGGGTGAGAGATGGGGGGAGGAGGAAGAGCAGGAAAGAGACGGGTAGGGGCCAGAAACCCCAAAGGTAGAAAAGAGAAAGTCAGGAAAGAAGAAAGAAGCTTGTGGAAATCACAAGGTTTGGAGGAAAGAAGTACCAGAGGTGGAGATGGAAGTACCAGACCACCTGGAAGACAGAAGGCTGGGTGGTCAGCAGACTAAAGTCTAGTACCGCTGATGGGGAGCAATGAGAGTATCTGGGGTCATTCACAGTAGCAATCTGGAGGACTCAGAAGGTGGCAGTGTAGTAGGGAACAAATCGAACAGGAAACTAAGGAGATGGGTAAGCCTACGATTTGTGAGACATACCGACAATAACAAATCTAACAAAGACAGTAATCTCACTAAGAATTTGCTTTAGTCACCATACTGTGAGTATCATATAACTTTACATCTTTTCAAACAATGTTTCTGCAGTATAAACCCTTGATGAAAAAGTAAGTAGCCCCAGAGTTCCAAAGAGAACTTAGTCATGTAAAGTTTCAGGAAAGAGTGGATCTTAATGTTCAATACCTGGCCAGAGAGAAGAATTCCAGGTGGGAACATGTTCAGGGTCTTCGTTGCAGGATCTCAGCGGTGCTTAATTGGATTGCAATGAGCTGCAGGGAGAATGTTCCGGTCTCAGCAGGAAGAGTCCTTTCGATGTGGGTACGCATGTGTTCGCATGAGTGCTCCTTGGTGGGGTCAGAGTTCAGGGACATCTGGTTGATCTTGCGGCATATCCATAGTGAGTGCTGTATAATCTCCAGGTAGAATGTCATGACAGAGGTAGATTGGGGCTCGTGGCTAGTAGTGTCAAAGGGTAGGTATACCAGGTGAAGAACGAGCAACTGGAACGGGTGGGGTTGCCACAACATAAAGTTTGTCGGTATGCACTTACAGTTCTATAGGCTTAGGGGATCCGGGCGGCCCTCATGGTTCCGATCGGTCCCTGCGAGGGGTTTCTGGAGGTCCAGGGCTATGATGATTCCGCTCTTGGCGGGAGGTGTGTGCTCCAGGTGAGTGTGGGCCTGATCTTTGGGGTGTGGGTGATGCCTCTGCGTCTTGGGCGAGGTGTTGTGTGATACCGGACGACATGGTTCCGTCGGGAAGTGAAAAGAACACCAGTCCGGAAGTTCGGTCAGGGGTAAATCAAGCTGCTCACAAAAGGCAGGCAGGTCGATCGGTGTGCGCAGGAGAGCAGTGCGCCCCTTCGCAGAGGCTGACAGACAGAATGGGAACTTCTAGCGGTATTGTATGTTGCGTCATCTTAGTTGTTCCAGCAGGGGGCGCAAAGCTCTCCTGTTCTGCAATGTGGTAGGGGAGAGATCCTGAAATAGTTTGATTACAGTACCGTTGTGCATTATGCGGCCTCTCTCCCTCGCCTTTCTCAATATCTCTTCCTTCAATGGAAAGTTCACTATGCAACATATCATGTCCCTTGGGGGTTCGTTGTCACGGGGGGGGGGGGCTCAGGGCTCTATGCAGTCTCTCCATCTCGATGGTGGAGTCCCCCGGACGGTCTAGTAATTCATTAAATATGGCGCATATTGTTTGGGGTAGTGAGCCGGCTTCCCAACCCCTCAGGCACCCCCCTGACTCTCACATTGTGTCTACGACCTCGGTTGTCGAGGTCCTCGACTTGTCTATGGAGGTCAAATAAGTAAGACAGTTGGGAGTCGTAGGTGCACTGAACTTGCCTTATTGCAGCAGTGTGGAGCTGCGTGTTTTGCTCCACACCCGTCAAGCGTCTTGCGACCGCCTGGAAGTCCGTCTTCAGTTCTAGGATCACGGCCTCAGAGTATTGGTGATGTTGTGGGTAATATCCGAGGCAACCTTCTTTAGGTCTGAGAGGCTCACCATAGGGTTTGCTCGTCTGCTCAGCATGTCTGGTCCCTCCGGCTGCGAGTCTGAGCCGTTGCTTGCTGAGTATGGCCCAGAGGCCTGCGAGGCCTCGTGGCTGTCTGAGCGGAGGGTTCGGAACAGGTCAAGAATGTTGCGACTGAGCTGTGTTCCGGTCTCCTTCGGTGTCTGGGTGGCAGAGGCGATTTGATTCGGCTTACCCATGAAGTTGGGGTGCATAGGTCAGTCAGACCACGCCCCTAAACCTCTTTTCTTATAATCTTAATGAGTGGCCACATGTCGTATTAAACTCCCTTCCACGGAAAAGTTTTATCCCTATTGTGGGGTCACCGGTAGGGATGAGCTTCCAACATCGGCTGTTCGGCCGTTCGCCAAATTTTGAACGTTATGGGCCGCTCATGCCAATTTCGAGTGGCGCGTCACGGCCCATAATTCACTGCGGCATCGCAGTGCATTTCTGGCTGATGATTGGCCAAGCATGCACTATGACCCGCATGCTTGGCCAATCACAGCGCCGTCTGTCTAGCGAGCCGTAATTAGCCAAAGCCAGGTTGGCTTTGGCCAATTATGGCTCAGGGGGCTTAGTACACGCCCCACACTATATAATGCCGCCTGGAAGTCGGCCTTGTGTAGTGTGTTCCGGCTTGGTGATAGAGAGAGAGAGATAGACAGTGTCATTTCATTTCATTTGAGTTAGATAGAGCAGGCAGGAGGCTAGTCAGTTAGCTGCAGTCAGTGTATTGTGTATATATATGCATCCTAGGTGTTGTGTGTGTGTGTGTATATATATATATATATATGTGTATATATATATATATATATATTATATATATATATATATACTGTATGAACACTGTATTCAGTTTAGCTAGATTCGTTCCTGTGTACTGTGTCATCTGCACAGTGTGCACCTAAAGCTACCCTAATTGCTGGGGTTCTGCGGATCCTATCCGCAGACAGCTGTAGTAATTACAGTTGGTGTATTGTGTCATCTGCACAGTGTGCACCTAAAGCTACCCTAATTGCTGGTGTTCTGCGGATCCTATCCGCAGGCAGCTGCAGTTATTACAGTTGGTGTATTGTGTCATCTGCACAGTGTGCACCTAAAGCTACCC
The DNA here is from genome assembly GCA_028564925.1 of Lithobates sylvaticus. Taxonomy (NCBI): domain Eukaryota; kingdom Metazoa; phylum Chordata; class Amphibia; order Anura; family Ranidae; genus Lithobates; species Lithobates sylvaticus. Next base: position 267,378,222 of record CM053028.1, on the reverse strand, counting down.
CAATTGCTGGTGTTCTGCTGATCCTATCCGCAGGCAGCTGTAGTAATTACAGTTGGTTTATTGTGTCATCTGCACAGTGTGCACCTAAAGCTACCCCAATTGCTGGTGTTCTGCTGATTCTATTAGCAGGCAGCTGTAGTAATTAAAATTTGCGTACTGTGTCCTCTGCACAGTGTGCACCTAAAGCTACCCCAATTGCTGGTGTTCTGCTGATCCTATCCACAGGCAGCTGCAGTAATTACAGTTGGTGTACTGTGTCCTCTGCACAGTGTGCACATAAAGCTACCGGAAGAAAATTGCTGGTGTTCTCATATTAATAATACTACAGGCAGGCAGTTGATTCTGCTAGCTGCAGTATAATAAGTATATTTATATATATATATATATATATATATATATATATATATATATATATATACACATCCCAGCTTTGTGCAGCTACATCTCACTGCAAGCCATTAGTATGTCTGGAAGGCAAACAAGGAGAGGCAGACAGTCACAAGCCAATAAAAGAGGGCAAGCAGGCCCTGTGTCTAGAGGCAACAGTGCTGGTCATGGACACGGTGCATCCTCATCAGCACGTGGCCGTGGGACACGCTTGTCCTTTTTTTCGGCAGCTGGCCGTGTTGAGCCGCAACATGCCGAAGACTTGGTAGAGTGGATGTCCAAGCCATCCTTATCCTCCTCATCCTCTCTCACCCAGGCTCAGGGTACTTTGTCTGGTAAAGCAGCTGCCAACGTGGCCTCTTTCCTAGGCTCAATGGCATCAGTCACTCCTTCCCTAGTCCCACCATGTCCTCCTGAGGAGTCCCCCAAACTGTTTGATCACAGTGTTGGGTACATGCTCCAGGAGGATGCCCAGCGTTTTCAAGGCTCTGATGATGGTACCCAGCTAGAGGAAGGCAGTAACGTGAGCCCAGAGAAAGGGGGTGCTCAAGAAGGACAGCAATCTGGCTGTCATGTTCCCCCAGCTGCAGCAGGCTGCCAGGTTTGCTCCAGTGATGAGGAGGGAGAGGATGATGAGGTCATTGACTCCACGTGGGTGCTTGATAGGAGAGAGAAAGAGGAGGAGGCACATCTCCAACGAGGCAGGATGCCCTCCAGGGGCCAGCTTAAGGGCAGCACACCAACTGCATCACACTGCAGAGCTCCGCATGTGCAGGGCGCTGCTGTGCATTATTCCAAAAGTTCTTTGGTGTGTGCCTTTTTTGAGACGAGTGCTTTAGATCGCACCGCTGCTATTTGCAACATATGTCTCAAGCGTATCTCGTGTGACCAAAACATCATCCGCTTGGGCACCACATGCTTGACTAGACATATGTCGACCTGCCATGCAGTTCGTTGGCAAGTGTACCTAAACGACCCACACCAAAGAACAAAGAGGACCTCTCCTTGCTCCTCATCAGCTGGGATCTCCAACCCCACTATACCTTCAGTCCTCTCTGAAAGCTGCACTGAGAGGAATGAAGGTGTAGAATTAGGTGTGTCACAGCCAAGTACTTGCGGGCAATCTGCTATCAATCTGCTGTCACCGACGTCAGATTGTACCAGGCAAATCTCCCTGCCCCAGCTGCTGCACCGCCGAAAGAAGTTCGCTCCCAGGCATCCACATGCCCAGCGGTTGAATGCTAGCTTGGCTAAATTGCTAGCACTTCAACTGCTGCCTTTTCAGTTGGTAGACACTGCCCCCTTCCGTGAGTTTGTGGAATGTGTGGTTCCTCAGTGGCAGGTTCCCAAACGCCACTTTTTCTCAGGTACGGCGATTCCAGCTCTCTACCGGCATGTGGACGGCAATGTCTTGGCATCACTGGACAGGGCGGTCAGCAGTAAGGTGCATATTACCGCTGACTCATGGTCCAGCACTCATGGACAGGGACGTTACCTATCTTTCACGGCCCACTGGGTCACTCTGCTGGCAGCTGGAAAGGATGCAGGACAAGGTGCAATAGTGTTGGAGGTTGTTCCGCCACCACATCTCCAAAATGCTACTAGTGGTGATTCTGACACACCTCTCTCCTCCACCCCCTCCTCTTCTTCTTCCTCCATGGCCTCTTCCTGTGCTTTGCCCTTGGAACCAGCGGTGCTCCGTAGGCGTTCAAGGGGCCACGCAAGTACGCAGGCAAAAAGATGCCATGCGGTGCTTGAGCTGGTGTGCTCGGGGGACAGGAGACAAACTGGGGCAGAGATTCTGTCAGCCCTGCAGGGGCAGGCTCAGAGGTGGTTGATGCCATGCCAGCTTAAGCCAGGAATGGTGGTTTGCAACAATGGCACCAACCTCCCCTCCGCCCTCCGTCCGGGACAGTTCACCCATGTTCCCTGTTTGGCTCACGTCCTTAACTTGGTGGTGCAGCTGTTCTTGGGCGGGTACCCGGGCTTACAGGATGTCCTGAGGCAGGCCAGGAAAGTCTGTGTGCATTTCCGCCGGTCATATAATGCCAGTGCTCGGCTGGCTGACCTCCAAAAGGAATTTAACCTGCCCAAGAACCGCCTAATCTGTGACATGCCCACCAGGTGGAACTCAATGTTGGCCATGCTGCAGCAGCTGCACACGCAGCAGAGGGCCATCAATGAGTACCTGTGCGACTATGGCACCAGGACAGGGTCAGGGGAGCTTGTTTCTTTTCCCTACGGCAGTGGGCCATGATCAGGGATGCATGCACTGTCCTGTCACCATTTGAGGAGGCCACGAGGATGGTGAGCAGTGACAGTGCATGCATCAGTGACACTGTCCCTCTTGTCCACCTGGTGGAGTACACGCTGTGTGGAATAATGGACAGGGCACTTGAGGCAGAACAGAGGCAGGAAGAGGAGGACTTCCTTACCTCTGAAGGCCCTCTTTATCCAGACAGTGTTCCTGCGTGCCCACCAATCACACAGGAAGAGGATGAGGAGGAGGATTGTGTCACCATGGAGGTGCAGCCTAGCACTCAGCATCAGCAGCAGTCTTTAAGGGATAATTTACAGTCCCAAGAAACCCATGGACTTATACGTGGCTGGGAGGAGGTGGCTGCAGATCATGTCGTCCTTAGTGACCCAGAGGACTCCTGACCGAATGCCTCAGCTAACCTACGCTGCATGGCCTCCCTGATCCTGCAAAGCCTGCGGAAGGTTCCTCGTATTCATCGTATCAAGGAGAGGGATCATTACTGGCTGGCAACCCTCCTTGATCCACCTAACAAGGGTAAGATTGCGGACCTTATCTTGCCGTCGCAGAGGGAGCAGAGGATGAAACATCTTCGGGAGGCCTTGCAGAAAGGTCTGTGCAACGCGTTCCCAGAGACTGGGAGGTTACAAATTCCTGTTCCTGGACAACGTGTTACTGAGGCTTCGGTCAGTCAAAGAAGGAGCGGTGGAGAAGGTGGCCGTCTGACCGATGCGTTCAGACAATTTTTTAGTCTGCAGCCCCAAGGTATGATCGGTTCCAGCAACCATCGCCAGTGTCTGTTTTACATGGTGCAGGAATATCTAGGGGCAAGGTCAGACTTGGACACCTTTCCCATGAAAAATCCTCTGGGTTACTGGGTCTTGAGGATGGGTCACTGGCCAGATCTTGCACAGGATACAATTGAGCTACTGGCCTGTCCTGCATCCAGCGTTCTTTCGGAACGCACATTCAGTGCTGCTGGAGGCTTTGTACTTTGAACCGATCACAGGGTGTGCCTGTCCACCGACTCGGTTGATCGACTGACCTTCATAAAAATGAATCAGTCTTGGATCACCACCAGCTACCAAGCACCTGATTTTTTTTTGAAATGTCAGATCCCTTCAAGACTGCCTATGCTGATGCTGAGTGACTATCCTTTTTATGCTGAGTGATCATGCTGATAGCTTGTAAGAACATTTTTGGATGCCTGTGGCCAATTATTGCTCAGGGGGTTCAGTACACGCCCCACCCTATATAAGGCCGCCGCGGCAGCGGCCTTGTGTAGTATGTTCCGGCGTGCAGGGAAGGAGCACAGGAGACACAAAGACGGGACACAGCAAAGTGAACGGCCGTCCCGACAGCGGGGTCGGCCAACAGGCCAGCCAGGAGTGGGCCGGAGATGAGCGCAAGGTCAAGGTCGAGCGAAGGAGGTGGTCAGCCGACACAGCAAGGTCGCAGACGCTGGAGTCCATCACGGGGGGGCAACGAACGTGTCTGGCGGGAAGGCGCGTAAAGAGGTGCGTTGACAGCTCCGCAAATCCACGGCAGCCAGAGCGGGCCCATTTGGGGTGCAGAGGCTAGTCGGTTGGAAGGAGGTCCCCATCGACATGTCGGAAGGCGAGCTGTACAGCCCGGAAATCGGTGAGGACCAAGGACATACAACAGCGGTGGTTCCAGGTGCGGCGGCTGATGGGCGGCTGATGGGCCCAGTCCTGGGCAGCCCGGTGAGTCTCACTCTACACTTTTTATACCTACTTTATTGCAGTCGGTTGGGTCAGGGAAAACAGACGGGGCAGACAGGGCTGAAGTCAACAGCGGGGCGGGGGGGGTGACTAACCCAACGCCGCCGAAGGATGTGGTACCCCAGACAGTGTAAGGGCTTATCTAGGTTGGAGTCCATGGCGCAGAGATGTACGCTCACCCTTGCAAATAAACACAGTCCAAGGTAACAAAGAGGTAAGCTACCTGGGCTGTGAATCTGTGCACGGGAGCTTGACAGGAATAGCCAAGGGATGGTCAATAGGGATGAGCCGAACACCCCCGGGTTCGGTTCGCACCAGAACCTTCGAACGGACCGAAAGGTCGCGCGAATTTTCGAACCCTATTCGTTACAATGGATGCGAACGTTCAAAATCAAAATTGCTAATTACAACGGCCAATATGCATGTTAATGTCATAAAACAGGTTTGGGGACCCGGGTCCTGCCCCAGGGGACATATATCAATGCAAAAAGAACTTTTAAAAACTAACGTTTTTTCGGGAGCAGTCATTTTAATGATGCATAAAGTGAAAAAAAAAAGTGAAATATTCCTTTAAATATGGTACCTGGGGGGTGTCTAAAGTATGCCTGTGAAGTGGCATGTGTTTCCATGACATTTGTAAAGGAAAAAAAGAAGCCATTTAAAACCACTTGCGTCTTTAATGTCATGTCTTGTCCTGGCCATATGGCTGAAAATCCTTGAGAAAAATGGCATGGCTACCCCATCACCCCCCCTCCCCCAGCCCCTTTGGGTCTTGTATGGATATTAAGGGGGACCCTGCACCCAACATAAAACCCTATACCTACAACCCTATATACTCTGAACAGCAGTATATAGGCGGTGCAAACAAGAGAGGGACTGTAGGTTTGTTCTTAAGTAGAATCTGAACAGGTACATTTGCTGTCTTTGCACATCTGTTCAGAACATTTCACCTCACTTTCCGTCCCAATGACAAATGTTTTTGGAAAAGTGGGGTTTTAATTGAAACAAGGATTGGTGATAAAGCATCAGTAGAGAGGAGATACCTTTTTCCCAAATTAAATCTAACAGGATCGAATTTCCCTTCGTAGGGGTAGATTTCCTCTCACTTCCTGTTTTCTCCTTCCGTTTGCAAGTAGGAGTCGTTTGTAAGTTGGATGTTTGAAAGTAGGGGCCTGCCGTATATACTCTGCAGAAATTTGCCCCATTAGATGTTGGTGTAGCCACAACACTGTAAGCCCTCACAGTTACTCTTGGTGGGCACAGGAATGGGCCCCGCTGTGAGTTATTAGATCAAGATTTGTAATTGCATGCACCTGTTGAACAGGGCAGAAAAATTGGGCCTTTGTTGGTGGTGGTGGACGGTGTTGCCACAAGACTGTAAGCCCTCACAGTTACTCTTGGTGGGCGCAGGAATGGGCCCTGCTGTGAGTTATTAGATCAAGATTTGTAATTGCATGCACCTGTTGAACAGGGCAGAAAAATTGGGCCTTTGGTGGTGGTGGTGGACGGTGTTGCCACAAGACTGTAAGCCCTCACAGTTACTCTTGGTGGGTGCAGGAATGGGCCCTGCTGTGAGTTATTAGATCAAGATTTGTAATTGCATGCACCTGTTGAACAGGGCAGAAAAATTGGGCCTTTGGTGGTGGTGGTGGACGGTGTTGCTGTCACGTACCTGGTGGTGCGAGCCCGAGATTGCAGAGAGAGGCCTCCCTTGCGTCTCCCACTCCCGGTCCCCTGGTGTGGGGACAGGAGAGCCAGGAGTGAGGAGAGCACGGGTGCCTGGCAGGATCAACAGACCGGAAGAGTACCAAGTCAGCTAGCGGACACGGTAGAACCTGGATAGCAGGGAAGACTGGATACAGACTGATGAGCTGGAACAGGTCAGCGGAGCTGGCTGGATCTGGACAACAGCTAGCAAGCAGGCTCACAGGTAAACAGGTTAGCAGAGCTGGCTGGATCTTCAACAAGCAGGCTCACAGGTAAACAGGTTAGCAGAGCTGGCTGGATCTTTAACAAGCAGGCTCACAGGTAAACAGGTTAGCAGAGCTGGCTGGATCTTTAACAAGCAGGCTCACAGGTAAACAGGTTAGCAGAGCTGGCTGGATCTTTAACAAGCAGGCTCACAGGTAAACAGGTTAGCAGAGCTGGCTGGATCTTTAACAAGCAGGCTCACAGGTAAACAGGTTAGCAGAGCTGGCTGGATCTTTAACAAGCAGGCTCACAGGTAAACAGGTTAGCAGAGCTGGCTGGATCTTTAACAAGCAGGCTCACAGGTAAACAGGTTAGCAGAGCTGGCTGGATCTGGACAACGGCTTGGCAAGCAGGCTCACAGGTAAACAGGTTAGCAGAGCTGGCTGGATCTTTAACAAGCAGGCTCACAGGTAAACAGGTAGCAGAGCTGGCTGGATAGCAGAGCTGGCTGGATCTTAACAAGCAGGCTCACAGGTAAACAGGTTAGCAGAGCTGGCTGGATCTTTAACAAGCAGGCTCACAGGTAAACAGGTTAGCAGAGCTGGCTGGATCTTTAACAAGCAGGCTCACAGGTAAACCGGTTAGCAGAGCTGGCTGGATCTGGACAACGGCTTGGCAAGCAGGCTCACAGGTAAACAGGTTAGCTGAGCTGGCTGGGTCTGGACAATAGCTTAACAGACTGGGAACAGGAAACAGAACCGCTGAACGGGCTGGAGACAGACAGGTGATCAGGTTCATTACAGGGATCAGACCGCAGACTGGAGAAAGACCATGCAGGTAACCAGAGTTCATCAAGGAGGACAGGTCATGAATCAAACTGGAAGCAAGGTACAATGGGTCAGGCAGAGGGATGGTCACAACAAGCCGGGGTCGGGTACAGGCAGAAAGCTGGATAGTCTATGGTAAGCCGGGTCAAAGGGAACAGATATATCAGATCAGATTTCACACACCACAACGCTGTAGAGCAGACAGCAAAGACCATCTGCACATGTCAAGCTTAAGTAGGCCGGCTGGTGCTAACTAGAGCGCGCGCCCGTCTCCCTGTGTGCGGCTGTACACGTGCACGCGCCCGGGCGTGCATGCGCATGCGCAGTGGAATCTGAGGGCCGGGACGGCCCGGGTTCAGGTTTCTGGCAGGATCTTCATGACATTGCCCCCCTCCTAGGGGCAACCTCCGGGTGCCCCTCTGGGCAAATCTCTCAGGATGGGCTCTCTTAAAGGCTTGAACTAGACTCTTAGTGTGGATATTGCACTCGGGCTCCCAGGAATTTTCTTCAGGACCATATCCCTTCCATTTGATCAGGAACTGATTCTGATTTCTCCTTCTCCTAACATTTAGTATGGCCTCCACTTCATATTCCTCCTCGCCATCTATCAGGACTGGATCCGGGGGTACTGTCCTCCTGTTGGGAAAAGGGTTAGGAGTGGAGGGTTTCAGTAGGGAAACATGAAAGACCGGGTGGACCTTGAGGGAGTCTGGGAGTTCCAATTCATAGGCTACTTCATTAATTTTCCGTTTGACTGGGAAGGGACCTAAGAACTTAGGGCCCAGTTTCTTCGAGGGACAAGCCATCCTCAGATTTAGGGTAGAAAGCCATACCATGTCACCTGGTGCCAATACCAATTCTCCACGCCTCTTTCGGTCAAAAACCGTTTTATTATGTTCCTGGGTCCGGGCCATGGTGTCCTGCAGGAGTTGGTTATTGGAAGCAAAGAAGTCAATCTTTTTCTGAACTGCGGGCACAGTACATTCAGGAAGAGAATTGGGCAGGAACGAAGGATGAAAGCCATAATTGGCGAAGAAGGGCGTCTGTTGGGTGGCAGAGTGGATGGCATTGTTATATGCAAATTCAGCAACTGGTAGCAGGGAGATCCAATCATCCTGGGTAAAGGAGGAGAAGCATCGTAGATATTGTTCCAGGGTCTGATTGGTCCTTTCGGTTTGTCCATTGGTTTGAGGGTGATAAGCAGATGAGAATGATAGTTCAATGTTGAGGGCCTTGCAGAGCGATTTCCAGAACCGAGAGGTAAATTGTACCCCTCGGTCGGACACTATGTTGGCTGGTACCCCATGGAGTCTGATGACTTCTCGGATGAACACCTGTGCGGTTTCTGAAGCAGAAGGGGTGCCCTTCATAGGAACAAAGTGTGCCATTTTTGACAGGCGATCAACTATTACAAAGATCGTAGTGTGGTCCTCTGCTGGGGGCAGTTCCACGATGAAGTCTATGGACAGCATCTTCCAGGGACGGTCTGGGACTGGCAACGGCTTAAGTAGGCCCCAGGCTTTGGTTCTGTAACTCTTGCTCCGTATACACACAGTGCATGTCTCCACAAATTTCCTGCAGTCTTCTCTTAGCTGAGGCCACCAGAAGGTACGTTGTACCAATTCAGTGGTTTTGGTGACACCGAAGTGTCCGGCAAGTCTATGATCATGGCACAATTCCAGGACGGTTACCCGCAGACCCTCGGGAATGAAAATTTTATCCCCATGCCACAGCAGACCATCCTTGGCCCGCAACCCAGGTCCGGGAGCGGGTATGAGGCCACTGGAAGCCCGCCTGAGCTGGGACAGCAAGTCTTCCTGTAGCAGGAGGAAATTTCCAGGGGCAAGGATAGTGTCTGGAGGGGAACCATCCTGGGATTTGTGGTACATACGAGACAAAGCGTCCGGCTTCGCGTTTTTGGAACCCGGACGATAGGTCACGTGAAAAGTAAAACGAGAGAAAAATAAGGCCCAACGGGCCTGTCTAGGTTTCAACCTTTTGGCAGTCTTCAGGTACTCTAGGTTCTTGTGATCTGTGAAGATCAAGATTGGATGGATAGCCCCCTCCAGCAGGTAGCGCCATTCCTCAAGGGCGGTCTTTATAGCCAATAATTCCCGATCCCCCACATCGTAGTTTTTCTCGGCTGGGGATAGTTTTCGTGAGAAGAATGCCACGGGGTGTAGCAGGGCCTTGATGCCCTGTCTCTGGGACAGGATTGCCCCTACCGCTATCTCAGAAGCGTCCACCTCCAACACAAAGGGTAGTGAAGGGTCCGGATGCTTCAAGATAGGAGCTGAGGTAAAGAGCCCTTTGAGGGCCTCGAAGGCCCCCTGGGCCTCGGGAGACCAATGGAAGCGGGTACCTTGTTTGGTGAGTTGTGTAATGAGTGCCACTATGGCCGAGAATCCTTTAATGAATTTGCGATAAAAATTGGCGAAACCAATAAATCGCTGGATACCCTTCTTATCTGCGGGAACAGGCCAGTCCAGGATGGCCGTGATCTTCTGGGGGTCCATCCGAATGCCCCTACTAGAGATGATCAATCCCAGGAAGGGTATGCTTTCAACTTCAAAGAGGCATTTTTCGGCCTTGGCATAGAGGCCATGTTGCCGGAGGCGGCCCAGAACACTTTTGACATGTCCACGATGCAACTCTAGGGAGGAAGAGAAAATTAGTATGTCATCAAGATAAACAACAGCAAAGACATCAAGAAAGTCCCGAAGCACATCATTAATGAAGGACTGGAAGGTAGCGGGGGCGTTACAGAGTCCGAACGGCATCACCAGGTACTCAAAGTGCCCAAATCGGGACCGAAATGCCGTCTTCCATTCATCCCCATCCTTGATGCGAACTAAATTGTATGCCCCTCTGAGGTCCAATTTGGAGAAGATAGAGGCTGTGCCGAGCCTCTGAAACAGTTCAGGAACCAAGGGAAGCGGGTAGCGGTTTTTGACAGTGACCTCATTTAGGGCACGATAGTCCACACAGGGTCTGAGAGAATGGTCCTTCTTTTCTACAAAAAATATTCCTGCACCTGCAGGAGATGTGGACGGGCGGATAAAACCTTTTTTCAAGTTATCGTCAATGTAGTCCTTCAGCTTCCCCTGCTCCACCTCTGTTAGGGGAAAAACCCTGCCGAAGGGAATCTTGGCCCCGGGAAGAAGTTCAATGGGACAGTCATAAGGCCTGTGGGGTGGCAACACATCTGCCCTTTGTTTGCTGAACACATCCAGGTAGGCATGGTAGGCTTCGGGGATAGACTGACGTAGACCTGCCTCAGTTTCCAGGCAGAGCAGAGCGGAGGGTCCTGCGGAGACCATGGAGCCGCAGGACCTTTGGCAGTAGGGGGAAGAAAAGGCCACTTCTCCTGTGGCCCAGTTGATGACCGGGTTATGTGCTTGCAGCCAGGGGATCCCTAAAATGACCGGAAACAAGGGAGAAGAGATTATGTCCAGGCGTAAGAACTCTTGGTGTGATCCAGAGATCACTGTGTGCAATGGGGCAGTCTCCTGGGTCACTGGGCCAGACTTAATGGTGGATCCATCTGCCAAATTGACGGATAGTCCCTGTTCCCTCGGACGGAGAGGAATCTGATGCCGGGCAGCAAAAACAGAGTCCATGAAGCAACTACAGGCCCCAGAGTCAATGATCCGCAGGGTCCTTCCTGGGAGCTGGAAGGAGACAGAAAGGGCAAGGTGAGCCGAAACCCCGGTCACTGGATCAACATAACTGGAAAGAATAGTGGGAAACTTACGGAGTTTAGCCGGGCAATTTCGAACATAGTGACCAGGCTCTCCGCAATACAGGCACAAATTGTTGCTGCGGCGTCTCTGGCGTTCTGCTGGGGTGAGAGAAGGCCGCAGGAGTCCTAGCTGCATGGGTTCCGATGCCGTGGAGGTACAAACAGGTCTGGAAGAGGAAGCAGAGCGGAAATGGCTTGGGGCTCTGGGGAGCATCCAGGTGGGTCTTGGGGACCCCAAGGTTCGTTCGGCCCTACGCTCCCGTAGGCGACGATCGATTTGGATACTTAAGTCTATGAGGGAGTTCAGGGTCTGAGGAACCCCTACTCTGACGAGCTCGTCCTTGAGCGCGTCTGAGAGGCCCATGCGGAATTGGTGACGGAGAGCAGCATCGTTCCAGTCAGTGTCGGCACCCCAACGCCTGAACTCAGCCACGTAGTCCTCTGCTGGTCTCCGACCCTGTTGGAGAGAACGTAGAGCGGCTTCCGCAGTGGTTGAGAGTTGGGGGTCCTCATATAACTGCGCCATGGCGTCGAAGAAAGTGGAGAGATTGGTCAATGCTGCATCCTTCTGTTCCACGAGACGGTGGGCCCAGATTTGGGGATCCCCAGTCAGTAGGGCTACCACAAAGCCCACCTTAGTGGTCTCTAAGGAGAAGGTCCTAGGTTGTAGGGCAAAATGGAGTTCGCAAGAATTGCGGAAAGTCCTGCCACTACTACCACGGGCACCTGAAAACTTCTCTGGAGTGGGGACCTTAGGCTCCGGTGGTAGCATCACTATAGTCTGGGCAGGTGCAGGCCCCGTTGGGGGTGTTGCCGGGTGAGAAGTCCCTTGGGTACCGGTGGGACCAGATAAGGCCAGTACCCGTTCCTCCAGCCGGGTGTACCCTTGCTGGAGATTCTTCACCGCCTCGGTCAGTCCTGCCAGGTGTTGGCATAACCCCTCCATGGCGGGGGCTCCCTGCTCGGGCTCAGACATGGCTGTCTGCTACTGTCACGTACCTGGTGGTGCGAGCCCGAGATTGCAGAGAGAGGCCTCCCTTGCATCTCCCACTCCCGGTCCCCTGGTGTGGGGACAGGAGAGCCAGGAGTGAGGAGGAGCACGGGTGCCTGGCAGGATCAACAGACCGGAAGAGTACCAAGTCAGCTAGTGGACACGGTAGAACCTGGATAGCAGGGAAGACTGGATACAGACTGATGAGCTGGAACAGGTCAGCGGAGCTGGCTGGATCTGGACAACAGCTAGCAAGCAGGCTCACAGGTAAACAGGTTAGCAGAGCTGGCTGGATCTTTAACAAGCAGGCTCACAGGTAAACAGGTTAGCAGAGCTGGCTGGATCTTTAACAAGCAGGCTCACAGGTAAACAGGTTAGCAGAGCTGGCTGGATCTTTAACAAGCAGGCTCACAGGTAAACAGGTTAGCAGAGCTGGCTGGATCTTTAACAAGCAGGCTCACAGGTAAACAGGTTAGCAGAGCTGGCTGGATCTTTAACAAGCAGGCTCACAGGTAAACAGGTTAGCAGAGCTGGCTGGATCTTTAACAAGCAGGCTCACAGGTAAACAGGTTAGCAGAGCTGGCTGGATCTTTAACAAGCAGGCTCACAGGTAAACAGGATAGCAGAGCTGGCTGGATCTGGACAACGGCTTGGCAAGCAGGCTCACAGGTAAACAGGTTAGCAGAGCTGGCTGGATCTTTAACAAGCAGGCTCACAGGTAAACCGGATAGCAGAGCTGGCTGGATCTGGTCAACGGCTTGGCAAGCAGGCTCACAGGTAAACAGGTTAGCAGAGCTGGCTGGATCTTTAACAAGCAGGCTCACAGGTAAACAGGATAGCAGAGCTGGCTGGATCTGGACAACGGCTTGGCAAGCAGGCTCACAGGTAAACAGGTTAGCAGAGCTGGCTGGATCTTTAACAAGCAGGCTCACAGGTAAACAGGATAGCAGAGCTGGCTGGATCTGGACAACGGCTTGGCAAGCAGGCTCACAGGTAAACAGGTTAGCAGAGCTGGCTGGATCTTTAACAAGCAGGCTCACAGGTAAACGGATAGCAGAGCTGGCTGGATCTGGTCAACGGCTTGGCAAGCAGGCTCACAGGTAAACAGGTTAGCAGAGCTGGCTGGATCTTTAACAAGCAGGCTCACAGGTAAACCGGATAGCAGAGCTAGCTGGATCTGGACAACGGCTTGGCAAGCAGGCTCACAGGTAAACAGGTTAGCAGAGCTGGCTGGATCTTTAACAAGCAGGCTCACAGGTAAACCGGATAGCATGGCTGGCTGAATCTGGACAACGGCTTGGCAAGCAGGCTCACAGGTAAACAGGTTAGCTGAGCTGGCTGGGTCTTTAACAAGCAGGCTCACAGGTAAACCGGATAGCAGAGCTGGCTGGATCTGGACAACGGCATGGCAAGCAGGCTCACAGGTAAACAGGTTAGCTGAGCTGGCTGGGTCTGGACAATAGCTTAGCAGACTGGGAACAGGAAACAGAACCCCTGAACGGGCTGGAGACAGACAGGTGATCAGGTTCATTACAGGGATCAGACCGCAGACTGGAGAAAGACCATGCAGGTAACCAGAGTTCATCAAGGAGGACAGGTCATGAATCAAACTGGAAGCAAGGTACAATGGGTCAGGCAGAGGGATGGTCACAACAAGCCGGGGTCGGGTACAGGCAGAAAGCTGGATAGTCTATGGTAAGCCGGGTCAAAGGGAACAGATATATAAGATCAGATTTCACACACCACAACGCTGTAGAGCAGACAGCAAAGACCATCTGCACAGGTCAAGCTTAAATAGGCCGGCTGGTGCTAACTAGAGCGCGCGCCCGTCTCCCTGTGCACGGCTGTACACGTGCACGCGCCCGGGCGCGCGCGCCCGGGCGCGCATGCGCATGCGCAGTGGAATCTGAGGGCCGGGACGGCCCGGGTTCAGGTTTCTGGCAGGATCTTCATGACATTGGGCGTTTGGTGGTGGTGGTGGACGGTGTTGCCACAAGACTGTAAGCCCTCACAGTTACTCTTGGTGGGAGCAGGAATGGGCCCTGCTGTGAGTTATTAGATCAAGATTTGTAATTGCATGCACTTGTTGAACAGGGCAGAAAAATTGGGCCTTTGGTGGTGGTGGATGGTGTTGCCACAAGACTGTAAGCCCTCACAGTTACTCTTGGTGGGCACAGGAATGGGCCCTGCTGTGAACTATTAGATCAAGATTTGTAATTACACGCCCCTGTTAAACAGGGACTGAAAAATTGTGCCTTAGGCACTGGTGCTGGTGCCACAACACTGCAACCCCTCACAGATACTGTACTCTGAGCACAGCAATGAGACCTGTTGCAAAGCATTGCCTAAAAATTGTAATTACACGCCCCAACAGGGGCTGAAAAATTGTGCCTTAGGCACTGGTGCTGGTGCCACAACACTGAAACCCCTCACAGATACTGTACTTGGAGCACAGCAGTCAGACCTGTTGTGAAGCATTGCTTAAAAAAATTGTAATTACACGCCCCTGTTAAACAGGGGCTGAAAAATTGTGCCTTAGGCATTGGTGCTGGTGCCACAACACTGCAACCCCTCACAGATACTGTACTCTGAGCACAGCAATGAGACCTGTTGCAAAGCATTGCCTAAAAATTTTAATTACACGCCCCAACAGGGGCTGAAAAATTGTGCCTTAGGCACTGGTGCTGGTGCCACAACACTGCAACCCCTCACAGATACTGTACTTGGAGCACAGCAGTAACACCTGTTGCGAAGCATTTTTTTTTAAAAATTGTAATTACACGCCCCTGTTATACAGGGGCTGAAAAATTGTGCCTTAGGCACTGGTGTGGTGGCACCCAGAAACAAAAATGTACTTCCAAGCTATCAAGGAATGGATCATTGAGGAGGAGGAAGAGGATAGTCAGTGAACATAACAGGACAGTCACTCAGCATCAGCATCGGCAGTCTTGAAGGGATGTGACATTATAAATTATTCAGTTATATCCGCTTCAGGTGCCTGGTAGCTGGTAGTGATCCAAGACTGATTCATTTTTATGAAAGTCAGTCGATCAACCGAGTCGGTGGACAGGCGCACCCTGTGATCGGTGAAAAATCCTCCAGCAGCACTGAATGTGCGTTCAGAAAGAACGCTGGATGCAGGACAGGCCAGTAGCTCAATTGCATACTGTGCAAGCTCTGGCCAGTGATCCATCCTCAAGACCCAGTAAGCCAGAGGATTTTCGGTGGGAAAGGTGTCCAAGTCTGACCTTGCCCCTAGGTATTCCTGCACCATGTATATCAGACGCTGGCGATGGTTGCTGGAACCGATCATACCTTGGGGCTGCGGACTAAAAAAATTGTCTGAACGCATCGGTCAGACGTCCACCTTCCCCACCGCTCCTTCTGCTACTGACCGAAGCCTCAGCAACTCGTCGTCCGGGACCAGGAGTTTGTAACCTCACAGTTTCTGGGAACGCGTTGCACAGACCTTTCTGCAAGGCCTCCCTGAGATGTCTCATCCTCTGCTCCCTCTGTGACGGCAAGATAAGGTCCGCAACCTTACCCTTGTACCATGGATCAAGGAGAGTGGCCAGCCAGTAATGGTCCCTCTCCTTGATCCGAAGAATACGAGGATCCTTCCGCAGGCTTTGCAGGATCAGGGAGGCCATGCAACGTAGGTTAGCTGAGGCATTCGGTGTTACGGAAATGAATCACCGTCTTAGACCGTCCTCGGAGATCAAGATAATATTTATTTGCATATGCAAGAGAAATGAGTTACATTACATTTGCAGGTAAGCATGGGTCATTTCTGCCTTAACATTATATGGTCACTCTCTTTTATATCCCTTGACCACCCCCATTCCCTCACAGAATGTTCC
The DNA here is from genome assembly GCA_028564925.1 of Lithobates sylvaticus. Classification (NCBI taxonomy): domain Eukaryota; kingdom Metazoa; phylum Chordata; class Amphibia; order Anura; family Ranidae; genus Lithobates; species Lithobates sylvaticus. The sequence goes on along the minus strand of CM053028.1, from coordinate 267,362,505 downwards.
AGTCACATGTATTCTTACTTTATTCTGGACAATGACAGGAAAGATGAGGATATCTGTTTCCAGACTTACACATTCACAATTGTTAATCTGTTATAAAAGCATATAGGGTTACATGAAGCATATATTTCTAGGCGCATGCGCGAAGCTCGACCTGGCAGTCCTCCTCCACTAGAGCTCCGCACTCCCCGCTGCATACCGGGACCCCATACGGCAGACTGAGCCGACAAAAACCCTCCTATTTTCCAGGACAGCCCTCCGAACCATCCCGGCACATTCTGATATGGTTCTTACGGGCCACAGAGGGAAGAACAAACCGAAACCCATCAAGGAAGCTCTGGCCCGCGCTTCCTCCAAGATGGCGGCGAAGGCCCTAGCCAAGCAATATGCCACCGCTGCACTCGCCCCGGACCCCCAGGACAGCGATGATGGGCACGAGACCGACTCCAATATCGGAGGATCCCCCTCCATACCATCCTCAGGTATGTCCCAGAGTGCTTTTTTAAAACATATGGAGAGCATGCTGCAGAAGGCCTTAAAAAGCACATCAGAACAAATAACCAACAGACTCTCTCGCGAGATACGCGAGATAGGACAGCGTACTGCAGACTTAGAAACAAGGGTAGACGATATTGAACTCACCCTCCAAGAACATGCCCAGGAACAAGCTGCACTCAGAGATGAGAACGCAACGCTGCTCTCCCGCTTAGAGGACGCCGAAAACCACTCCCGCAGGTCCAATCTCCGCCTGCGTGGCATACCCGAGACAGTTGAGGACACACAGTCCTTCACCACAGCCTTATTCCAGGAATTGGCCCCTTCAATCCCCATTGAAAGACTAGAGTTTGACCGGGTCCATAGGGCCCTCACCCGCCGCCAAACCGACGGACCCCCACGGGACATTATTGTGAAGTTACACTACTTCCGCACCAAGGAGCAACTCCTCACAGCCGCACGCAAAAAAGAGGAACTCCTATTCCAAAGCCACAAGTACCAGCTCTTTTCTGACCTGGCCCCCCTAACCATCGCCAAACGCCGCGCCATGAAGCCACAGCTCCAGATTCTAATGCAACACCAGCTTAAATACACCTGGAAGTTCCCCTTTGCATTGCAGTTCTCCTACCAAGGACAACAGCACACCTGCAACACACCAGACTCCCTGCAAAGACTGCTGGAGAATCTCCACCTCGCTCCCTCACTACAGCACTCAGAAGTTGTGCTACCACGCACCCCAGCCCGCTTGCCGGCACAGTCTTACTCAGCGACACCACTTCGCCACCCACCGGGACCACCCTCTGCTCGAAAAGGGACCCCTGCTCGCTATCCGGAAGAAGTCCTCTTCTCCAACCAGAAGTCCCGTACCCCACGTTGAACTTTCAACTATATTCTTCTCTCTGCCGTTTTTTTTTTTTTTTTTTCCCCTCGCTTGTGTCTCTTCTAGGTACCCGATGAACATTTGTCATCATGCTTCCTGGAACCCTACACCAGCCTAAAATGACAGTCGTCAGTACAACTCTGCAAGCAGGTTCCTGTACCCCACACCCCAAACACCTCATCGGTTCCTAGATGTCTGCGGCTGGGTATGTACTTTGCACACTCAGCAAACAAGTCCTGGACACAAGTCTGCCTCTCCAGAGGCCCCCTAAGGCTCAGTCACCACTGAAACCACCAACCCAACACCATGTTAATCATCATATTCCCCTTGTACTTTACCTTGCTGACCCTTTTTTTTATCCCTCCTCTACTGGTTGTATACCCCCACAATGTATACTAGTTGGAAAACTTTTGGCACCCTGCGCTCTCCGCGGGGACAGTCCCCCGGTGGGGAGCACAGGATTCTCAAACACTGCGGTTGCACTAAATTGCTACACTGTATTCTTACTTACTTTGTTGCACCATTCCAAGTAATAACATGTCTCCTCGATTTCAACCTACCCCCCCCTCACCACCTTCCCGTTCCAGTCACCCCCCCCCCCTCCCCCCTCCCTCACCCTCTCCTCCCCCCTCCCTCACCCCCTCCTCCCCCCTCCCTCACCCCCTCCTCCCCCCTCCCTCCCCCTCCCTCACCCCCTCCCTCTCCCCTATCCTTCCCCTCTCCCTTTCCCCCCCCCCCCTTTTCCCTCCTTCCCCCCTCCCCCCTCCCCCCTCTCCCCTCTCACCCCCCCGCTAAGCAAACACTAATGGGAGACCCTGTTCTCGAACGTACCCTTATAACCCATATCCAACCCCCCCCCACTAGATCTGTAGCTCAACTTACAGTCAGCTTAACCCTTACAGTTTGCCTAACCATTTGTTTTTACATGTTGGTTTGTTATCTTGTTTACGTCCACCTGCAGCGGGGAGCAGTCACTGCCCCCGCACCTCTTGGTACTCGCGCCCTCCAGCCCCCTTGATTTGGCTGCAGGACCCGAACACCCCTTAGTTGTCGGGCAACCCGGCGTTTTATATCGTGTTCCTACAGTTCAATGCCTTGCTCTACACCCCGTCCTACCCCTGTTCCTCTCCCCACTCCAAACTCTCCTCTCAACTTTTTTCTCCTCCTCCTACTCTACTTGCTCTCTCCTGGTCGAGTGGCTCCCTCTGATCATATCTTCCTATATATAATCCCCCCAAGTCCATTACCATGGCCCCTTTAAACATACTCTCCCTTAACGTTAAGGGCCTCAACTCCCCCAACAAGAGGGTCAAAGCCTTTCAAACTTTTACCTCCCTTAAAGCTGACGTGGTAGCGCTGCAGGAAACTCATTTCTCAATTCATCACACTCCTAAATTTTTCAGTTCCCGCTACCCTAGGGTTTACACAGCCTCGGCTGACACAAAACACAGGGGGGTTCTATTAGCCTTCCATCATACCCTCCCATTCACCCCCACGAGGGAAATAAAAGACCCAAATGGCAGGTACATCATACTAGTTGGACTCCTACAAGACATAGAAACTACTTTTGTCTCTTATTATGCCCCGAACTCCAACCCAATCCCCTTCTTTTCACATCTATTTCAGGTCATCAGAACACACTGCAAGGGTACCCTACTCATTTGTGGAGACTCGAACATGGTACTCCACACCCACCTTGACAAATCCCCCTACACCCCAGAACACTTCTCCCCTTCTCTGCAATTTCGCAAACTACTGCAACAAAACTCTCTTCTGGACACCTGGAGGGAATGTAATCCAATTAAGAAAAACTATACTTTCTATTCCCACCCGCACAAATCATTCTCCAGAATTGACCACATATTTGTTCCGATAGCTTCATCCCCTATCCTACTTCACTCCTCCATACACCCCGTCACATGGTCGGACCATTGCGCAGTCATCACCACTGTTTCCTCCCTCCTCTCTAGACCTGGGAATAGTTCCTGGACCATGAACGAATCTCTCCTCACTAATCAATCATATTGCATTGACATACAATCTGCCCTTTCGGACTATCTCCACCATAATAATACCCCGGAAATCTCCCCCACTCTATTATGGGAAGCTCATAAACCAGTTATCCGAGGTAAATGTATCTCAGTAGCCACGCAAATCAAAAAGCTCAAAAAACTTAAACTGCAGTGCCTTGAATCTGATTTCCAAACCTCCCACCTGCAGTTCCAATCCTCCCCTACAGAGGCCAACAAAAACGCCCTCGACAAATGCAAGCTAGAACTTGATCTCCTATTAGCCGAATCTGCAGATAAATATATGCGTAGATCTGATCACAAAATCTACACTAAGGCCAACAAACAAGACACATTTCTTGCCCTTCGCCTTCGTCGGCCAGACCATGTTCACAACCCCATCAGGCTTAAATTGGCTCCCGACAACATTACCAGTAACCCTATTAAGGTACTCGCGGAATTCCGCAAACGTCTTGCTAAATTATACGAATCGAATGGCCCACTACCTTCTAATCTCTCTGAAACTCTGTTTCACAACCTAGCAATTCCTAAATTGTCGGAAGCCAATAAAGAGACTATAGATGAACCAGTCTCGACTGACGAGGTCCTTGCGGCAATCAAAACTCTTAAATCTAACAAACGCCCTGGCCCTGAAGGCCTCCCAGGCGCCTACTATAAGAAATTCGCCCATACCCTGGCCCCACTCCTTGCCCACTCTTTCAACGCTATACTGAAACAACAATCTTTCGGCCGCGATACCCTGACTGCTATAATTGCCATGATCCCTAAACCCAACACAGACCACACCCTTTGGTCCAACTACAGACCCATATCACTGTTGAATGTGGACATAAAGATCCTGGCCAAGATCCTTGCCCTGAGACTTAATCCAATCATAGGAGACCTGATATCCAAGGATCAGGTTGGCTTTATCCCCCGCAGGCAGGCCAGTGACAATATCCGCCGCACGGTCCTTCTCCAACACATAGCCAAGTCACGCAAAATTCCCATGCACCTCCTGTCCTTGGATATCAGGAAAGCCTTCGACACGGTATCCTGGCCCTATATGCAATACATTCTGCAGAAATGGGGCTTTGGTCCCAACTTCCTCCAATGGATAACTGCCCTATACACACAACCCCAAGCATATGTGAAATATTCAGGATTTAACTCTGAGTGTTTCCCAATTCAAAGGGGTACCAGACAGGGATGCCCCCTATCCCCATTGATATTTGCCCTTATAATTGAACCCCTAGCCTCCCTGATTAGATCAAACCAGAATATCCGGGGCATAGAAATAGCTAACACAACTCACAAGCTATGTCTCTTTGCAGACGACGCCCTCTTATTCGTCACCTCCCCTCACACCACCCTCCCTAACCTTCTGCAGCTCCTGGAAAGGTTTGCCAAGGTCTCAGGACTCGAAGTCAACCAAGCGAAATCCAGAGCTTTGAATGTCTCATTGCCCCAACCAGAACTCCAACGCCTACAGGCTAACTACCCATTTATTTGGTCCTCTAACTCAATCCCTTACTTGGGGATCAAACTCACGAGCAATCCTCAACACCTATTCCAAGCAAACTATACCCCTATGTTGAAGAATTTGACCTCAATGCTTAACACCTGGTTGCCACTCTGTGTCTCCTGGTTAGGTAGAATAGCAGCAGTGAAAATGTCACTCCTACCCAAGCTTCTCTACCTATACAGAGTCTTGCCTATACCGATACCGGCCTATTTCCACAGAATAATCCAAAACCGGGTATATAAATATATATGGGGATCCAAAAGACCCAGGATTTCTAGGCCAGTCCTACTCCGCAGTAAACTACAGGGGGGCCTAGGGGTGCCAAATTTCTTACACTACTTTCACGCAGCCCAGCTAGCTCAACTGACCCTTTACCATGCCGTTTCGGAAATCCCACTTTGGGTTGCATTAGAAGCAATAGACACCCACCCTATCCCCATATCCAACCTGCTCTGGCTGCCCTCAGCCCACCGGGGACCGATAACTAACCCAGTCACCCTCCACTCACTGAAACTATGGGACAGACTATCCAAGACTTTTAAACTAATCTCTCCCCATCGACCACTCCTCTCCTTTATAGGTCACCCGCTATTCCACCCCGCCTACACCGAACCACTATCTTTTCAGACCTGGCTACAAGCAGGGTTGCACCGCTTCCAAGACTTAATTTCCCATGGCTCGGTCACACCTTTCCCGACCTTGCAGTCCCGCTCACATTTGCCCCCTAAAGAATGTTTCCGATACCTGCAAATCTCCCACTTCACCCGTACCACCCTTGGTCCAAATATATCCAAGACTGGCCTGTCCACCTTCGAAGACGTATGCGACTCAGACCCACACGCCCCTGGCATAATCTCGAGACTATACTCGCATCTCACCTCCCCCAACAAGACAATGCCCCCCTATGCTCTAGCCTGGTCCAAGGACCTGAACATTGATCTAGATCTAGATGACTGGTCAACCATTTGGACGAACACTAAACTAGCTTCACAAAACGTCATTGCTTCAGAAGCCAACTACAAAGTTCTAATGCGCTGGTACCTAGTGCCCGCCAGGATTGCTAAGTATACCCCTTCATATTCCCCGAACTGTTTTAGGGGTTGCACCGAACAAGGCACCCACCTACATATCTGGTGGACATGCCCAATAGTCCAACGCTTCTGGACAACTATATTTCAAATGGGTTCAACCCTACTCGGACACACCATCCCCCCAGACCCCGCTCTAGCTATCTTAAACCACACCACGCAGGACTACACGAAAGCACAATTGCGCCTTCTATTACAACTCACAACGGCAGCTAAACAAACAATCGCTAGGAACTGGAAAACCCCAAACCTTAACATCACTGAAGTTAAGAATAGAGTCACCCGAGCGATGATACACAGCAAGATAGAAGCCAAAATTTTAGATAGAGCCCCCCAACACCTTAAGATTTGGCACCCCTGGATGGAGCATTTTCTCCCCCAAGACTTTGACAAGCTTCTGCTTGAACCCTAGGCCCTCAATCTGCACCTGACTCCCGCCAACTATTGATATATATTCTCCGGCTCTTGGGAGCCACTCGACCAAACCTAAACCTCTACTCACTCTTATACCCACCCCTCCCCCCACCTCTCTCATTGCTCTCTTTCTCTCCCCCCCCCCTACTGCACTCCTCCCTGCTGCCCCCGCTACTTTCCACTCTTTCCCCCCCCCCTCCCCCTCTGTGTTCCCCTTCCCCGAACCTAAACCTAGTTAGGGGCATTCCTTGCCCTAAGTACCTCATCTGTTACCATTACTCTCCCTTACGGAGCACTGGTGGCCCAATCTATGCATGTTTATGTTGGGGATTTACCCCGGACGATATTATAGGCCACCTGTGAATCCGCTATACACCCGCGATAACTTAATGTTCCCTTTTGTTTGATTCAGGGAACTATCCATATGATTATACTGCGTAATCACATGCTCTGTATGTCATGGAAATCTACACGTAAGAAGTTTGTAACAGTATTAGTTTATTTGTTATTTCTGTTTGTACTGTAATCTTGTACTCAATAAAAATTTTTTTGAAGAAAAGCAATATTAATATGCATATTCAAAATTGACATTTAAAGGTATAATATTCAATTTCCCTGACATATCCCTCCTCTTATACCAATAATGTCAATAATTCAAATATCCAGGTTCTTTGTTTTACCAGGTATTATCATTTAGACAGATAAGTCTTTTGAAAGGACTGTAAATTCATCTTCATCAGGTTCCAGGTATAGTTCAGTGTTGTTCTGAAAAAGCATAGTCTTAGTTAAAGATGTGTCAATCAGTCTTTGAAGAATTCCCCTAATACAGGGAATGCAGCAACATCCACACAGCATAAGGACCGTGGCTGCCATGACAACAGAGATGAACAAACTCTTTGCAAGATCACCCCATTTACCAAACCATTTTTTGAAGAGTCCTGTTAGGTGGTTCTCTACACCAGAGTTCTCAGTTCCTGGGATAACATTTGTAGGCCTTGCAAAGCCTTGGTGATACTTCCATCAGGTGCCGTATTGTTTGGAATAAAAATGCAGCAGAAGGTGCCGAACATTTTGCATACCCCGCCCCTTTCTGCCAGCAACATATCCAATGATATACGGTTCTGCCACGCTGTAAAAGAGGTGGCGTCCAATTGTGCTGCTATACCTTTGATAGCATCTCTGGTGTAATTCACAAACCTCTGCTGGTTTTAGTAGATGTAGTTTATCCAGTCAACGTTCTTATTGGGCTGTACCCATAGGAAAAGTGAGGTGAGTCCTGCTGTTACTTGATTCTGTGCTTTAAATTCATCCGGAACTCCTTGTGTAACACCTATTAAGTCTATATACACCCGGTTGTCAAATGATCCTGGACACTTAAGTCACTTAAAATAGTGTTTACCTGGTAGTCTCATCAATTTGTTAGTCATAGGAACAATATAAAAAGGGAAACAACAAGCGGGTAAGGGCACAACTACCCTCCCATCTAGGTGGCAGTCTGGGCCTTAGTTTCTTGTCCCCAGACAGTCACCAAACATCAGCCAGTTACTGTTTTTGTTCCTGAAACCATTTTAATTGGTACCTAATGTCTGTAGTTGATGTTGTAGTTACACAGTATTCAGGAAATAGAGTGCCAACCTTTGTACCATCCCATCTTTGTTAGAGAAACAAGTAAAATTTCCTAGTAGTGCTTGTACTGAATACTTTGCATTTTAGTCTTAGGGTAGCTCTTTTTCTCATTTACACATTCTGACCCAGTAATATTTTCTAAAACAGTCTTATTATACAAGTCAAGTTTATTTCCTCTTCAGGGAGTAGGAAAGGTGGTTAGTTGTGGTCTTGGGTTTGAGCAAAAAATACAATCACTTAACCCCTTTGCTTGGGTTATGTATCTGTCCCATTCTATCCATTCATATTTGTCTCCAAATCCTGTTTCTATACTTAATTGTTCCTTGTAGGTAAAATCTGTTTTAAACAAGGAATGACTAAGTTGAAACGGAGTTGGCTCTGGGGCTGGGGTGTTCTGACCAGGGGTTATAACCTAAATAGTGATTCTCCCTAGTAGGTCAGATATTGTACCATATATCAATTCGTTGTTTTGTTTACAAAAATGGGATCCATTGTTACTGTAAATCAGAGAGGGGATCCCTTGACCTGTCAACAATAACCATACAATACTTATTCTCACATTTGTTCAATTCAATAAAATTCAGTAGTTTTGTAAACCCATATGTTGTGTACACCAATGTACCACCCCTCCTTTTGAGGTATGGGCCTGCCCATGACTCAATAACACAGCATACCTGAATAGTGATGTAGATAAGTTGGGTTTACCTTCTATACATGTGTATATACCATTGACCAGTGTTGACCCTGTAGATAACCACTTTTGATTTGCACCTGCTGGTGATGTCTGCATTTCCGATAACCTTGTTTCATCAATAGCTTTCCGTACCTCATTATTTACTTGGAGATCTGTGTAACATATATGTTATTTGTTGTACTTCAGCAGCTTCCTTTGCTGTCTTGTCTGCTAATGCATTCCCTAGGGCAATTGGATCTGTTCCCTTTCCATGTGCTGTACAAACCCAAATAGCCACTTGTGCTCGTTTTTGTACATGTTTTAGAAATGTAAGAATGAGATCTCTATGTGTGATCGGTTTACCTGTGGACATAATCATACCCCTATTTTTCCATTGCTGGGCAAATATGTGTATAGTAGAGAAAGCGTATTGGCTGTCAGTATAAATATATATATATATATATATTTTTTTTTTTCCTATACTGCAGGCCCTAGACAGGGCTATAATTTCAGTTTGTTGAGCAGAATAGGACCTGGGAAGGGGTCTGGCTTAAATGACCTGGTCATGTGTTACTATAGCATAAGCTGTTTGATTTATCCCTTTATCGTTTTCTTTTTTTTTTACAAGAACCATCAACAAAAAGGAAATGTCAGCATCTAGAAAGGGAATATCAGTGAGATCCTTCCTAGGGAATACCTGTTCATCGATTTGAGCAATACAATTATGTGAATCCCTGTCACCAGGTGTTGGCATTAGTGTAGCATGATTCAATGTAGTACACTTCTTGATTGCAATGTGTGGTTGTCCCAGAAGTGTAATCATGCATGATAAATGCCTGACTGGAGATAAATAGGAGATTTTTCTTATAGTAAGATCACTGAAATAACATGCGAGACCTTTAAGTACCAGAGGTAGAACAATACTATCAATGCAGATGACTGTATGGCCAATGAGGCTGCTACTACAGCTTGTACACAGTGGGGCAAATTAGTTAAGTAAAATGCATTTAGTTTGTGTTTGTTCCCATATACCTGAGTGAGAACAGAAGTCACATACCCCTCTTTACAATCTACAGTCTGATAAAGGGTTTCTGTAATTGGGCAGGATAAGCACAGTAGAACCCACAATGAGGTGCTTTACCTTTATAAATGGATCCTCTGCTTGATCATTCCACTGGATGGAACCTTTTGCAGACATTTGTGTACAATAGATGAGATCAGAAAGAGGCACCACCTCCGTAGCGTAATTAGCTACCCATGCTCTACAAAAATTTACCATGCCAAGAAATTACATCATTTCTTTTTTACGTGATTTGGGGGCTTGAAGGATGGCCTCTTTTCGGATCTCATCCAGATGTCTGCCTTGATAAGATATAATGTAACCCTGGTATTTCACCTTGTTTCTCAAAAGTTGTAGTTTAGTTTGCTGACCTTGTGACCTTGTTCTGCAAGGAAATGCATCAGAGCCAAGGTGTCAACTTTACATTGTCGCTCCAAAGGAGCCGCTACCAGAATGTCATCCACATACAAGAGAATCTGACTCCCACTGGGAGGTACAACTCGACACAAAGTATTAAACATTTCTTGTGAGAAGATTTTCACAATATCTCTGGGGTAACCTGGTGTATGTGTACCCTTTTTTGTTTTCCCTTGTACATAAGTGCAAACCAGAACTGACTGTCTTAATTAGTCCTACGTCTGTCTTTCCTTTTGATCACAAGAAATCGGGGACGTCTTTTAAGGCATCCCCTTCCCCTTGGGTCAAAAGGTGTCAGTCACTGTCTTTTGTCAAAACTTCAATCACGCGAGTTCTGGTTGTACATTCAACAAACCACGAGTTCTGGTTGTACATTCAACAAACCACGCTAATCTGTACCTCTGAATCCCTCTGGATTTTAGTTCCTCATCTGTTAGTTGGATCCAGTCTGTGATAAGTACTTCTAGCTCATGCCATGATACCTCAGAGTTCCTGGTGACCAAACATGAGGTACAGTATCCTGCCTGTATATTTGCAGAATAGGCTGTAGTAGGAGATAAGCAGCCATGTTATTTCCTTTCTTATCACAGTACAGGTATCTTAGGAGCACTTCAGTGTTAGTGAGACTCATTAACTGTTTCTTATATGACCCATCAGGCCCATAGGTCTTTTTGTAGTACAAAGTGCAATAGAGGTTCGGCTGGACCTTGTACCCTTTCCTCACAGGCTCTTCAATTATTTCTGTTAGGGTTTTAGGCATCTGTAATGCCTCAGTTTGCAAATCCAAGCTGTATCAGTATTGGGGCTCATTATCCACGGCTGTGATTTGTTTTTCACACAGCCGATGGGCTTTGAGGCCCCCCTCCACTGGTACAACAGAAATATCAAGAGCATGCAACATGTCTCTACCCAACAACTTAACAGGACATTTAGTTGAAATTACAATTTTACATTGGGCCTTTTTACCTGTTTGTGGATCTTCCACAGTAAGGCCTTACTCAACCCATTTGCAGATTTTACATATACTAAACCTTTTTCCTTTACCCCTGGTGGCATATCCAGCAGGTGTATCTGGGTCCTACAAGCCCCAGTATCACAGAGAAATGTTACCCAACTACCCTTTGCAACCAAGGTCATTTCTTGGCTTCAGCATGCAAACAAGTTTCAACAGCATGCAACAAGTTCCTTCTGCTTCTCTCTCTGCAGACACACTTTTACCATACAGGAAACACTCCCCCCCTCTCATCTTGAATGTGTTTCCCAATCTTCTGTTCTGATTCTCAACCACATACACCTTCACCTATCATAAACATCTTCCCTTTCTTTACTTTCTTTTTTGGTTGGAAGTGCCCCTCAGCATGCCTTGCATACTTGATCAGCTCCTAGGGTCTGCAGATCCTATGGTTAATCATGTGTTCGGAAACAAAACTTGATAAAGGGGCTAGCAGCCCCTTCAGGATTGCATTCTTTAGCTGTTGTTCATATGGGCTATCGTTCACTTGATCTACTGAGATTTCTATCCCAGAGCGGTTATTGAAATTCTTCCTTATCCTAACAATGAAATTATCCACTTTTTCCTCTTCTCCCCATATACACTGATTTATAATGGGCCAGTCGGTTTGACGTATCTATCTATTCTCTATCCTTGCTATAAGAGCATTTCTCCCATTACATGATGCCAGTCAGGTTCCAAGACCTGTCTGGTGACCTGCTCTATTTCACTCCCATTGAGATGATAGCTAGCAACCATTCCCATGATACCATCCCTGAATTGAGCTATGTTGACCTTAGGATTGCTGTAAGGGGGGTCAGCGGGGTGGCTTGTTGCATACCTCTGTCCCTCGGTGGTGGGGACTGCAGGTATGCAACAGGGTATAGGGAATTGGAGCATCGACTGTCGGTGGGGTTGGGGAGTCTTCTAAAGGGTGTGTAGGGGCTGTTGGGTGCATTTGGTTTGGTGCGTTTGGTTCAGTCAATACTTGCTGAACTAAACTTCGGAGGACGGTCATATTATTGTCCTCCTCTTTGTCTAAAAACATAGTCTTTTTATGATGTTAACCTACGATTAGCCTCCTCAAGCCATTTCTTTGCCTGGGGAAGACCTAATTTCTTCTGTTTCCTTATTTTATTTTTATTTATTTTTTGTTTTTTTTTTATATATACATACATATATACATACATACACACATATATATATATATATTATATATATATATATATACACACACACACACACACACATGTACACATGCCCGCATCATTTGTAAGCTTTCTACACTACACAGTATTACACAACAATCCTTATTTAAAAATGCATCAAAATCATACTTTGTATCATCGTTCAAACCATCAGATTTTCCATGGATCACACTCATTTTAACGTGCACACGGAGTTTTTTGTAAGGTCTTCTCATATTGACACAATATATGCACACAGTATTTTATCACTTTTGCAGCTACTCACAAACTTTCTAGTCATGACATATCACTTCTAGATTATTAATCTTGTGTCCTGCTAAAATACTGGTGTCTTGTCTTCTTACTTAATGTTTCATTCATTTGTAGGGAGCAGAACAGAATTACAAGCGAACGTATTTTCACCTGACTGTTCACCTCACTCCTTATCAAAACATTAATATTTCAGTAAACTGTAGGGAGCAGAACAGAATTACAAAGGAGACTTTATTACTCCCGACTGTTGTTCCCACACTTTATCAAAACATTAATATTTGTTGATCCAAAAAGGTATTTATATGCCATGTACAGGATTTTACACAACATATGAGGCTGATTGAGCACAAGGGCTCATCAAGTGTCCTCTATTTGTTACCTGGAAATCTATCAGGCCATACCTTTGTATCAACAGGGGATTCTTTAGGTTTTGATCTGGGAGTATTCTTGATCCAAGGGTATTTATGTGCCATTCAGGGTTTATACAACATATGAGGCTGGTATGGACGCTGTGGGTCCACCAAAATGTCCTCCATTTGTTACCTGGAAATCTATCAGGCCACACCCTTGTATCAACAGGGGATTCTTTAGGTTTTGATCTAGGAGTATTTATGTGTCCCCACGGGAATTTTTCTGCAGCTTACAAGGCTGTCAGGATCTATGATCCAATCGACAAATTTCCTTTATCTGCACCCGGATATTAGTATGGGACCATACTCCTATATCAAATGACAATTAACCTGGAGAAACAAACAAGAACACACAAGAGAGAACACCCGCAGTGCTCGACTGCCGCCAGGACGCCCTGAGCGCGTCTTTCCAAAACGCGGGTTAGTCACTAAGTCTGCCCATCCAGGATGGCCACAGACGAATACGTGACCACTTATTTCCCCTCAACAAGGGTAAAGCAGATAGTACAGAAACAGATAAATATTCAATCAATCTCTATATTGTATGTATGTATGTATTCAAATCCCTCATTAAATTTCTAAACAATTCTAACACAATAAAGGTTAATAATAAGATAAAAAAAATATAAATCTTACCTTGTCCCGAGTGCGGTCTCTTATGCTGTTCTGGAAGTCGCTGCCTGGGAAGCACTAGTTCAGCGGACCGGCCTCTCTTTAACGTCTAATTTGAGACGGAGGACTTACAGTTTTTGCCGTACGGTCATCGGTCACTGATTTGATCCAGTGCGTCTCAGGTAATTGGACTTTTCGCTCGGAGGACCAAATTGTTACGGAAATGAATCACCGTCTTAGACCGTCCTCGGAGATTAAGATAATATTTATTTGCATATGCAAGAGAAATGGGTTACATTACATTTGCAGGTAAGCATGGGTCATTTCTGCCTTAACATTATATGGTCACTCTCTTTTATATCCCTTGACCACCCCCATTTCCTCACAGAATGTTCCAGTCACATGTATTCTTACTTTATTCTGGACAATGACAGGAAAGATGAGGATATCTGTTTCCAGACTTACACATTCACAATTGTTAAACTGTTATACAGGATACTGACTTTTGGGAAGACTCTTTTTGCAATGTCATGTATTTCAAATTATGCATGTCTAAGCACTAAGCTACATAATATAAAAGCATATAGGGTTACATGAAGCATATATTTCTAAGCATTTTAAACTTGATGAAGATAAAGCAATATTAATATGCATATTCAAAATTGACATTTAAAGGTATAATATTCAATTTCCCTGACATTCGGTCCGGAGTCTTCTGGGTCACTGAGGACGACATGATCGCCAGCCACCTCCTCCCAGCCACGTATAAGTCCACTGGTTTGTTGGGACTGTACATCATCCCTAAAAGACTGCTGATGCTGAGTGCCAGGCTGTACCTCCATGCTCACACAATCCTCCTCCTCCTCCTCCTCATCCTATTCCTGTGTGATGGGTGGGACAGAAGGAACACTGTCTGGATAAAGGGGGCCTTGAGAGGCAAAGAAGTCCTCCTCTTCCTGCCTCTGTTCTGCCTCAAGTGCCCTGTCCATTATCCCACGCAGCGTATGCTCCAACAGGTGGACAAGAGGTACAGTGTCACTGATGCATGCACTGTCACTGCTCACCATCACCGTGGCCTCCTCAAATGGTGAGAGGACAGTGCATGCATCCCTGATCATGCTCCACTGGCATGGGGAAAAAAAGCCAAGCTCCCCTGACCCTGTCCTGGTGCCGTAGTCACAAAGGTACTCATTGATGGCCCTCTGCTGCGTGTGCAGTCGCTGCAGCATGGCCAACGTTGAGTTCCACCTGGTGGGCATGTCACATATTAGGCGGTTCTTGGGAAGGTTCAGCTCCTTTTGCAGCTCAGCCAGCCGAGCACTGGCATTATACAATCGGCGGAAATGCACACAGACTTTCCTGGCCTGCCTCAGGACATCCTGTAAGCCTGGGTACCTGCCCAAGAACCGCTGCACCACCAGGTTGAGGACGTGAGCCATACAGGGCACATGGGTGAGCTGCCCCTGTCGCAGGGCGGAGAGGAGGTTGGTGCCATTGTCAGAAACCACCATTCCTGGCTTAAGCTGGCGTGGCGTCAACCACCTCTCGGCCTGCCCCTGCAGAGCTGCCAGAACCTCTGCCCCAGTGTGGCTCCTGTCCCCCAAATACACCAGCGCAAGCACGGCATGGCATCTTTTTGCCTGCGTACTCGCGTAGCCCCTTGTACGCCTACGGAGCACCGCTGGTTCCGAGGACAGAGCACTCGAAGAGGCCATGGAGGAAGAAGAAGAGGAGGGGGTGGAGGAGAGAGGTGTGTCACAACCAGTAGTAGCATTTTGGAGGCGTGGTGGCGGAACAACCTCCAACACTACTGCACCTTGTCCTGCATCCCTCCCAGCTGCCAATAGAGTGACCCAATGGGCCGTGAAAGACAGATAACGTCCCTTTCAATGCCTGCTGGACCATGAGTCAGCGGTAATATGCACCTTACCGCTGACCGCCCTGTCCAGCGAGGCATGGACATTGCCTTCCACATGCCAGTAGAGAGACGGAATCGCCTTCCGTGAGAAAAAGTGGCGTTTGGGAACCTGCCACTGAGGAACCTCACATTGAACAAACTCACGGAAGGGGGCCAAGTCTACCAACTAAAAAGGCAGCAGTTGAAGTGCTAGCAATTTAGCCAAGCTAGCATTTAACCGCTGGGCATGTGGATGGCTGGGAGTATACTTCTTTCGACGGTCCAGCAGATGGGGCAGGGAAATTTGCCTGCTACAATCGGACGTCGGTGTACTGCAAGTACTTGGTTGTGACACACCTAATTCTACACCTTCAGTCCTCTCAGAGCAGCTTTCAGAGAGGACTGAAGATATAGTGGGGATGGAGATCCCAGCTGATGAGGAGCAAGGAGAGGTCCGCTTTGTTCTTTGGTGTGGGTCTTTTATGGCTCTATAGCTCATATGTGTGCTGACAAAAAAATATAGCTCCTATGTGTGCTCACAACACACTATAGGTCCTATGTGTGCTGACACAAACACACTATAGCTCCTATGTGTGCTGACACAAACACACTATAGCTCCTATGTGTGCTGACAACACAATATAGCTCCTATGTGTGCTGACAACACACTATAGCTCCTATGTGTGCTGACAAAAAAATATAGCTCCTATGTGTGCTTACACAAACACACTATAGCTCCTTTGTGTGCTGACAACACACTAAAGCTCCTATGTGTGCTGACAACACACTATAGCTCCTTTGTGTGCTGACACAAACACACTATAGCTCCTATGTGTGCTGACAACACACTATAGCTCCTATGTGTGCTGACAACACACTATAGCTCCTATGTGTGCTGACAAAAAAAATATAGCTCCTATGTGTGCTTACACAAACACACTATAGCTCCTTTGTGTGCTGACAACACACTATAGCTCCTATGTGTGCTGACAACACACTATAGCTCCTTTGTGTGCTGACACAAACACACTATAGCTCCTAAGTGTGCTGACAACACACTATAGCTCCTATGTGTGCTGACAAAAAAATATAGTTCCTATGTGTACTTACACAAACACATTATAGCTCCTTTGTGTGCTGACAACACACTATAGCTCCTATGTGTGCTGACAACACACTATAGCTCCTATGTGTGCTGACAAAAAAATATAGCTCCTATGTGTGCTTGCACAAACACACTATAGCTCCTTTGTGTGCTGACAACACACTATAGCTCCTATGTGTGCTGACAACACACTATAGCTCCTTTGTGTGCTGACAACACACTAGAGCTCCTATGTGTGCTGACAACACACTAGAGCTCCTATGTGTGCTGACAAAAAAATATATTTCCTATGTGTGCTTACACAAACACACTATAGCTCCTTTGTGTGCTGACAACACACTATAGCTCCTATGTGTGCTGACAACACACTATAGCTCCTTTGTGTTCTGACACAAACACACCATAGCTCCTATGTGTGCTGACAAAAAAATATAGCTCCTATGTGTGCTCACAACACAATATAGCTCCTATGTGTGCCGACACAAACACACTATAGCTCCTTTGTGTGCTGACAACACACTATAGCTCCTATGTGTGCTGACAAAAAAATATAGCTCCTATGTGTGCTCACAACACACTATAGCTCCTATGTGTGCTGACACAAACACACTATAGCTCCTATGTGTGCTGACACAAACACACTATAGCTCCTATGTGTGCTGACACAAACACACTATAGCTCCTATGTGTGCTGACACAAACACACTATAGCTCCTATGTGTGCTGACAAAAAAATATAGCTCCGATGTGTGCTCACAACACACTATAGGTCCTATGTGTGCTGACACAAACACACTATAGGTCCTATGTGTGCTGACACAAACACACTATAGCTCCTATGTGTGCTGACACAAACACACTATAGGTCCTATGTGTGCTGACAAAAAAATATAGGTCCTATGTGTGCTGACAACACACACACTAGCTCCTATGTGTGCTTACACAAACACAATATGGCTCCTATAAATCCCTGCCTGGGATGGGACAGAAGGTTGGGACAGAAAGTTGGGGTGCAATGCTGTTCTAACAGCACTGCGATTGGTGCTACTGCAATGCTGTACTAACAGCACGCACACACCAGACTAATCCCCAGCAGCAGATAATGTCACACTCAGCAGTGCAATCAGCAATGGTTTAGCAAAGAAGAAATCAATCAGCAGACTGCCTATTCACTGATCTAAAAGCCGGAACACATGTGCCCTGGGCCGATGGCGTGGCAGCCTTTTATAGAGTGGGGCGTGTACTAAAGCCCCTAAGCTTTAATTGGCTACAGGCGTCCTGCCTGTAGCCAATTATTTCTCTCCTCGATGCCGGCGCTGTGATTGGCCAAGCATCCACTGTGACCCCGCATGCTTGGCCAATCATCAGCCAGCAATGCACTGCGCCGGCCGCAATGCATTGCGGGCCGCTCGCATCACACGAATGTGATGCAAACGGCCCAAATAGTTCTGGGCTCGCCGAGCAGGCGACAGCCCGGTGCTCGATTCGAACGTGGGTTCTAATCGAGCACCGGGCCCATCCCTAATGGTCAAGGTAAAGCCGCAGTCAGGGATTCCAGAAGTCAGGATAACGATAAACAAAGCCAGGGTCTGAAGCCAGGGTCAGTCTTGGAACACTGGATCTCTGCAACAGGAGCACAAGAACACTTGGCACACATGACAAAATGAACTGCCAAAGCCCTCAGAGTGAGACAGGGTTTTATACCCAGCTAATTAGGTAACCTGCCTCAGCTGATCCAGGTACAAACAGTATCGCCCACAGTACTTTATGCTAAACTAGGCATGGTTGGAAATCTGGCTGAATAAAACTGAGGTGTGGCTCAGAGGTAAGGAAACAGGACCAAGCGCAGACAGACATGAGTTCAATACCACCCAGAGCCGCCTGGGGCGCAACCACGCCTGGCCGTCTGCAAGGCACGGTAGGGAGCGTGACAGACAGGGAACGTGGGGCTCTGGGCATTTTTAGCATGGCTCAAGGTGTTAATTCAACGCTTTGAGGCGGGGGACGGGGGACAGCCCCAGGCAGGCCGGCACTTGCACAGGCCACGCCGCAAGCAGCTGGCGCCACCAGGGCTGCAGGCGTTACACCTGTGTCAACCTCGGGACCGGGCACGGATGTCCCCGAGTCTCTCAGCTTATCGGCCAGCTAGGCGACTCCTGATAGACGGGTAAAGACGGTAGAGTCAAAAGCGGATTCGGTCAGGTGGCAGACTCCACAAAGGTGCTCAATGGAAGACGGAAGTCCAAAAAAATAAATTAGAGGCGTCCCTGTCCATGCCGGTCAGCGGTAAGGTGCATATTACCGCTGACCACCCTGTCCAGCGTGGCATGGACATTGCCTTCCACATGCCGGTAAAGAGCCGGAATCGCCTTCCGTGAGAAAAAGTGGCGTTTGGGAACCTGCCACTGAGGAACCGCACATTGCACAAACTCAGGAGGGGGCCGAGCCTATCAACTGAAAAGGCAGCAGTTGTAGTGCCAGCAATTTAGCCAAGCTAGCATTCAACCGCTGGGCATGTGGATGGCTGGGAGTGAATTTCTTTTGACGGTCCAGCAGCTGGGGCAGGGAAATTTGTCTGGTACAATCGGACGTCGGTGTACTGCTAGCAGAGTGCCCGCAAGTACTTGGCTGTGACACACCAAATTCTACACCTTCATTCCTCTCAGTGCAGCTTTCAGAGAGGACTGAAGGTATAGTGGGGTTGGAAATCCCAGCTGATGAGGAGCAAGGAGAGGTCCGCTTTGTTCTTTAGTGTGGGTCTTTAAGGTACGCTTGCCAACGAGCTGCATGGCAGGTCAACATATGTCTGGTCATGCTTGTGGTGCCCAAGTGGCTGATGTTTTGGCCATGCGAGATACGCTTGAGACATATATTGCAAATAGCAGCGGTGCGATCTGATGCACTCGTCTTAAAAAAGGCCCACACCAAAGAACTTTTGTAATAACGCTCAGAGGCAGCGCCCTGCACAGGCGGAGCTCTGCGGTGTGATTCAGTTGGTGTGCTGCCCTTAAGCTGGCCCCCAGAGGGCATCCTGTCTCGTTGGAGATGTGCCGCCTCCTCCTCCTCTCTCCGATCAGGCACCCACGTGGAGTCAGTGACCTCATCATCCCCTCCCTCTTCACCACTGGAGCAAACCTGGCAGTATGCTGCAGCTGGTGGAACATGACTGCCAGATTGCTATCCTTGTGCATCCCCTTTCTCTGCGCTCACGCTACTGCCTTCCTCTAGCTGGGTATCATCATCAGAGCCTTCAAAACGCTGGGCATCCTCCTGGAGCATGTACCCAACACTGTGGTCAAACAGTTCGGGGGACTCCTCAGGAGGACATGGTGGGTCTAGGGAAGGAGTGACTGAAGACATTGAGACGAGGGAAGAGTACGTGTTGGCAGCTGCTTTGCCAGTACCCTGAGCCTGGGTGAGAGAGGATGAGGAGGGCTTGATCATCCACTCTATCAAGTCTTCGGCATGATGCGGCTCAACATGTCCAGCAGCCGAAAATAAGGACAAGCGTGTCCCATGGCCACATGCTGATGATGATGCACCGCGTCCATGACCAGCACTGTTCTCTAGACACAGAGCCTGCTTGCCCTCTTTTATTGGCTCGTGACTGTCTGCCTCTCCTTGTTGGCCTTCCAGACATTGTAATGGCCTGCAGGGAGATGGGAAAAACAGCAATTGGGTAGTGTATATTGTGCTGGATTCACACAACACACACACTAACTAACTCCTGCAGATGGCTGGATTAGATGACACCAGCAAAGAAGGGCATATACAGGAGCGGGTGTATACTGTGCTGTGCTGGACTCACACAACATACACACTAACTCTTGCAGATGGCTGGATTAGATGACACCAGCAAAGAAGGGCAGATACAGGTGCAGATGTATACTGTGCTGTGCTGGACTCACACAACACACACTAACTCCTGCAGATGGCTGTATTAATGGAGAACAACAGCACTAAAGGGTAGATACAGGTGCAGGTGTATACTGTGCTGTGCTGGACTCACACAACACACACTAACTCCTGCAGATGGCTGTATTAATGGAGAACAACAGCACTAAAGGGTAGATACAGGTGCAGGTGTATACTGTGCTGTGCTGGACTCACACAACACACACTAACTCCTGCAGATGGCTGAATTAGATGACACCAGCAAAGAAGGGCAGATACAGGTGCAGGTGTATACTGTGCTGTGCTGGACTCACACAACACACATTAACTCATGCAGATGGCTGTATTAATGGAGAACAACAGCACTAAAGGGTAGATACAGGTGCAGGTGTATACTGTGCTGTTCTGGACTCACACAACACACACTAACTCCTGCAGATGGCTGTATTAATGGAGAACAACAGCACTAAAGGGTAGATACAGGTGCAGGTGTATACTGCGCTGTGCTGGACTCACACAACACACTATAACTCCTGCACCTGTATCTACCCTTTAGTGCAGGACAAGGTGCAATAGTGTTGGAGGTTGTTTCGCCACCACATCTCCAAAATGCTACTAGTGGTGATTCTGACACACCTCTCTCCTCCACCCCCTCCTCTTCTTCTTCCTCCATGGCCTCTTCCTGTGCTTTGCCCTCGGAACCGGCGGTGCTCCGTAGGCGTTCAAGGGGCCACGCAAGTACGCAGGCAAAAAGATGCCATGCGGTGCTTGAGCTGGTGTGCTTGGGGGACAGGAGACACACTGGGGCAGAGATTCTGTCAGCTCTGCAGGGGCAGGCTCAGAGGTGGTTGACGCCATGCCAGCTTAAGCCAGGAATGGTGGTTTGCAACAATGGCACCAACCTCCTCTCCGCCCTCCGACCGGAACAGTTCACCCATGTTCCCTGTTTGGCTCACGTCCTTAACTTGGTGGTGCAGCTGTTCTTGGGCGGGTACCCGGGCTTACAGGATGTCCTGAGGCAGGCCAGGAAAGTCTGTGTGCATGTCCGCCGGTCATATAATGCCAGTGCTCGGCTGGCTGACCTCCAAAAGGAATTTAACCTGCCCAAGAACCGCCTAATCTGTGACATGCCCACCAGGTGGAACTCAACGTTGGCCATGCTGCAGCAGCTGCACACGCAGCAGAGGGCCATCAATGAGTACCTGTGCGACTATGGCAACAAGACAGGGTCAGGGGAGCTTGTTTCTTTTCCCTACGGCAGTGGGCCATGATAAGGGATGCATGCACTGTCCTGTCACCATTTGAGGAGGCCACGAGGATGGTGAGCAGTGACAGTGCATGCATCAGTGACACTGTCCCTCTTGTCCACCTGGTGGAGTACACGCTGTGTGGAATAATGGACAGGGCACTTGAGGCAGAACAGAGGCAGGAAGAGGAGGACTTTCTTACCTCTGAAGGCCCTCTTTATCCAGACAGTGTTCCTGCGTGCCCACCAATCACACAGGAAGAGGATGAGGAGGAGGATTGTGTCACCATGGAGGTGCAGCCTAGCACTCAGCATCAGCAGCAGTCTTTAAGGGATAATTTACAGTCCCAAGAAACCCATGGACTTGTACGTGGCTGGGAGGAGGTGGCTGCAGATCATGTCGTCCTTAGTGACCCAGAGGACTCCTGACCGAATGCCTCAGCTAACCTACGCTGCATGGCCTCCCTGATCCTGCAAAGCCTGCGGAAGGTTCCTCGTATTCATCGTATCAAGGAGAGGGATCATTACTGGCTGGCAACCCTCCTTGATCCACCTTACAAGGGTAAGATTGCGGACCTTATCTTGCCGTCGCAGAGGGAGCAGAGGATGAAACATCTTCGAGAGGCCTTGCAGAAAAGTCTGTGCAACGCGTTCACAGAGACTGGGAGGTTACAAATTCCTGTTCCTGGACAACGTGTTACTGAGGCTTCGGTCAGTCAAAGAAGGAGCGGTGGAGAAGGTGGCCGTCTGACCGATGCGTTCAGACAATTTTTTAGTCTGCAGCCCAGCAACCATCGCCAGCGTCTGTTTTACATGGTGCAGGAATATCTAGGGGCAAGGTCAGACTTGAACACCTTTCCCATCAAAAATCCTCTGGGTTACTGTGTCTTGAGGATGGGTCACTGGCCAGAGCTTGCACAGGATGCAATTGAGCTACTGGCCTGTCCTGCATCCAGCGTTCTTTCGGAACACACATTCAGTGCTGCTGGAGGCTTTGTAACCGATCACAGGGTGTGCCTGTCCACCGACTCAGGCCCCTACTTTCAAACATCCAACTTACAAACGACTTCTACTTGCAAACGGAAGCAGACAACAGGAAGTGAGATGAAATCTACCCCTAGGAAGGGAAATTTTCTCCTGTAAGAGTTAATATGGGAAAAACGTGTCTCCTCTCCACTGATGCTTTATCACCAGTCCTTGTTTCACTAAAAAACCCAAATTTTCTAAAAACATTTGTCATTGGGACAGAAATTGAGGTGAAATCTTCTGAAGAGGTGCACAGACAGCAAAACAAACCCTTCCCCATGTTTTCTAAAAAGCTTAAAAATAATTTTTTTGGCTGGAGCTACACTTTAAAAATGTACCAGTTCAAAATTACAAACAGATTCTACTTAAGAACAAACCTACAGTCCCTGTCCTGTTTGCATCGCCTGTATACTGCTGTTCAGTATATAGGGCCTGGGGGCACCACGCCTTTCCTTTTTTTAATTTGGGTTAATATCCATACAAGACCCAAAGGGTCTGGTAATGGGCTGGGGGGGGGGGGGGGGGGCCCATACCATTTTTCTCAATGATTTTCATGATTCCATATTGCCGGAACCAGACATTACATTAAAACCGCAAGCTGTTTAAAATGACTTTTTTTCCGTTAGAAATTTCATTTTGTGCAGGGACTGTTCTAAACACGGGAAACACGTGCCACTTCACAGGCATACTATAGACACCCCCCCCCCCCCCAGGCTTTTATATTTAAACCAACTTGATCATTAAGAAAGGATGACAGAATAATCTACTGGTTGAAGTGTAAAACGGTGGCTACCTTTGGGATAAACTGGTCTGATGGTCTTACTCTGTCTGGATAGAAGATAAGACAGGGTTCTTTAATGACAAGTGCTTGTATTTCAGGTACCCTCTTTGCTAAGGTTAAGGCAGTGGGAAAACACACCTTAAGTGTTAAGTCCCATAATGAGGCTGACGGGTGAAAAGGAGGGTGTGATAAAGTCTCCAGAACTGTCAATAAATCCCAAGAAGGGAAGTTGGGTTTCCTGGTTGGCCTAATCTTCAGGCATGCTGTCGTGAATTAAGTGATGAGAGGGTTCACTGCCCATTTTACCCCTGTTATGTCTGAAAGGGCTGAAACTTGGACCCAGGGCTGGTATGGGGCTTTAGTATTAGTGTGCTTTAGTATTAGTGTGCCCCTGTACCTTTAAGAAGGGATGGCTCCCTTTCAGTCCACCTGCTCTTACCTATCCATCAGAATGCAAGTGCCTCCCCTGTGAGGACAGTTAGTGTTAGGTACCACAGATACCAGGGTGCCGTGACGAGGCTCTGTGGCTTACGCATGCATTTGCAAATGTGTGCAGACTAAACCCCTGCTTTTAATGCATACTATTAGACAGATTTAATTGATTGTCTGCGGGCTGGTTGGTAAGTTAAGCTTGTTTTTTTCCCTTGCATTTATCCTTGGTCTTGTTTATACCTTTAGTATTAGCAGCTCTGCCAGGTCTAGTCCCGGCATTCTTGCTCAGCTACTGTCCCCGCCCACCACCTGTAGCACTTTACTAGACTTTGTTCTACAGGACGCATGGGCAACGTGAAAACGCATGGGCAACGTGAAAACGCATGGGCAATGTGAAAACGCATGGGCAACGCAACATCGCATGGGCAACGCAACATCGCATGGGCAACGCAAAAAAGCATGGGCAACGCAAAAAAAGCATACAGGTCTGATAGGTGGAGCCAGCACAGCTGTCAGGCAGCCATGCTCCCCCAACCCCCCCCCTCTCAGAGGGCAGAGACAGAAGCTGAGGGAAAAAGCAGAAAAATCTCAGGACTAGACTCGGGCAGATCTAATACTGAAGTGTTATAGGTTGGTGGTTGGGTGGGTGGGGGCAGAAGCTGGCAAAAGATGCCAGCAATAAACCTGTGTAAATCTAATAACGCTAACAAGTATTACAGGTACAGTTTGATTACCTTCTGTTCCTTGAAGCTAAATCTTACCTTCTGTTGTTTGCACTGTGGGTTTGATTGGTGTCATGTACTCGGTGTACTTTTCTTAATAGTTTTTAAAGTGGAGGCAATTTGCTTTAGGCCCCTTTCACACAAGGTGGAATCCACTTGCTCAGCGGGGGATCTGTTTGCTAATCTGTGGCTGTGCAGATCAGGGGGATGATAGGTTTTTGTTCCGCTCAGCTTATGCAGAGCAGACATGGACACAGCCCCTCTGACCTATGGGTGGTCAGGTGTAAATGGACCAGCTGTCCATTAGTACCCAACTGCCCTCCTATCCGATCTGCCCAGATGGATGAGGAACAAATTCCCTTCCATTTGATTTTAGCAAATTGGATCAGATTGGAGGTAGGCGGGTGTATACAGACACAAGTCTGTTTACACCCGCCTCTCCATAGATGTGTGAATGGAGGGTCTGACTGGGTCTGCCTGAAAAATGGACAGATGGACCCGATTGGACCGATAGTTTAAAAGGAAATGTATTTTCTCACATTCCACATTCTATCTGTTATACAGCAAATTTGGGAAAATTCCGAGAATAAGGTGGACCTTAGTTGAGAGGTCACTATTCCAAAACAAATAATAATCAGCCCTATTCTAGGAGTTGTTTTCCTGGGGAGGGGTCTGGTCTAAAAAGAGGAATAGAGCAAAACGAGGTACAAGAGGGGGGAGGCGAACTAGATCAAAAAAGAAGATTTTAGGTTTAGTGGATGGAGGTTTCTTCAATCTGTGCTCTCAGATGAGGAGAAGCATGTACTTAACCATGGTCTTAAATTTTCTCCATCTCATCCATTCAATAAATTTGAGGTTTTTATGGGCATCCAAAAAAATCTTTGCAAGCTTAATATCCAAAAGTATTTGATTAGAGAGTCTTATATTAATGAGATGAATAGGATTTTGTCAGATGGAGAAACTTTTTGCCCATTGAACAAGTAATCCAACTCAAAAAATATAAAAAAGAGCTACAAGCGATTGTAGAAGAAGGGTATCAGAAAAATATCCAAAATAAAAAAGAAAAAGCATTTTTGGTGCCAGTATCCCCTTGGGTATCATTTATTAATTATTTACCCAAGGTAAACAAAAAATCCCTTGCATCCCCCAGGTAGGCGCAACATAAGTGGCATTGATTCTGTTACCTCAAGGGTGGGCAGGTTCATAGATACTTTTTTGCAACCATTGGTTTCACAGACACCCTCCTAGAGTATCTCACAATAGTGAGTACACCCCTCATATGTTTGTAATTTTTTTTAAATTATTTTTATTATATTTTATGTGACAATACTGAACTTGCTGTTCCCTCAAAATAACTTAACACACAGCCACTAATGTCTAAACCCCTGGCAACAAAAGTGAGTACACCCCTAAGTTAAAATGTCCAAATTGGGCCCAAAGTGTCAATATTTTGTGTGGCCACCATTATTTTCCAGCATTGCCTTAACCCTCCTGGGCATGGAGTTCATCAGAGCTTCACAGGTTCACTCTCCTTAATAACGACATCATGGAGCTGGTGGGTGTTAGAGACCTTGCGCTCCTCCACCTTCAGTTTGAGGATGCCCCACAGATGCTCAATAGGGTTTCGGTCTGGAGACATGCTTGGCCACTCCATCAACTTTACCCTCAGCTTCTTTAGCAAGGCAGTGGTCATCTTGGAGGTGTGTTTGGGGTCGTTTTCATGTTGGAATACTGCCCTGCAGTCTCTGAAGAGAGGGGATCATGTTCTGCTTCAGTATGTCACAGTACATGTGGGCATTCATGGTTCCCTCAATGAACTGTAGCTCCCCAGTGCCAGTGTTCTGACTAGAAAGGTCACCCCATTGGATAGTGTCAGCCCCGTACTGCGCAGGCGCATCACTTGCACAGTATGAAGGACAAGGAGATGCCGAAAGTCTCGAAAGTTGAACAGCTGTCCATCAGCTGTACACAGCACCTGCGCACTTAATAGTCAC
Source organism: Lithobates sylvaticus (assembly GCA_028564925.1). Lineage (NCBI taxonomy): Eukaryota > Metazoa > Chordata > Amphibia > Anura > Ranidae > Lithobates > Lithobates sylvaticus. The sequence continues at coordinate 267,335,751 of CM053028.1, read as the reverse complement.
CGCTTTGTAAGGGGGCCCCTCGCGGGCTCGCTTTGCTCACCACACTTTGGGCGCGGCCTCGCTTTGCTCGGCATATTTTTATTCTGACTCTATGTCCACTTGGATGGTGGGGCTTGAACCATCCGGCAGGTGCCGTGTAGAGCTGACGATCAGCTGTTCACCTTCTGGGACTTTTTCTTTTGTCCTCCGTACTGCACAAGCGCAGTATAGGGCGGACACTATACGATGGGGGGCAGTATTCGACAAGACACCGGCAGCACTCATGCAGCCCCAGACCATGACACTCCCACCACCATGCTTGATTGTAGGCACTTTCTTTTCTTTGAACTCTTCACCTGGTTGCTGCCACACATGCTTGACACCATCTGAATCGAATAAGTTTATTTTGGTCTCATCAGACCACAGGACATGGTTCCAGTAATCCATGTCCTGTGGTCTGCTTGTCTTCAGCAAACTGTTTGCAGGCTTTCTTGTGCATCATCTTTAGAAGAGGCTTCCTTCTGGGACGATAGCCATGCAGACCAATTTGATGCAGTGTGCAGTGTATTGTCTGAGCACTGACAGGCTGACCCCCCACCCCTTCAACCTCTGCAGCAATGCTGGCAGCACTCATACGTCTATTTCACAAAGATAACCTCTGGACGAGTCCAGAACTCTGTGGGCCCTTTGCATCAAATTTGTGTGATACGAACTGCCCGCAATGCACTGCGCCAGTCAAAGTGCATTGCTGGCTGATGATTGCCCAAGCATGCACTGTGACCCCGCATGCTTGGCCAATCACAGCGCCGGCAGTGAGGAGAGCCATAATTGGCCACAGGCAGAATGCCTGTGGCCAATTATAGTTCAGGCGGTTCAGTACACGCCCCACCCTATATAAGGCCGCCGCGGCGGCGGCCTTGTGTAGTATGTTCCGGCGTGCAAGGAGCACAGGAGACACAAAGACGGGACACAGCAAAGTGAACGGCCATCCCGACAGCGGGGTCGGCCAACAGGCCAGCCAGGAGTGGGCCGGAGATGAGTGCAAGGTCAAGGTTGAGCGAAGGAGGTGGTCAGCCGACACAGCAAGGTCGCAGATGCTGGAGTCCGTCACGGGGGGCAATGAACGTGTCTGGCGGGAATGCACGTAAAGAGGTGCGTTGACAGCTCCGCAGACCCACGGCAGCCAGAGCGGGCCCATTTGGGGTGCAGACGGGAGTCGGTTGGAAGGAGGTCCCCAGCGGCATGTCGGAGGGCGAGCTGTACAGCCCGGAAATCGGTGAGGACCAAGGACATACAACATCGGTGGTTCCAGGTGCGGCGGCTGATAGGCGGCTGATGGGCCCAGTCCTGGGCAGCCCGGTGAGCCTCACTCTACACTTTTTATACCTTTTTATTGCAGTCGGTTGGGTCAGGGAAAACAGACGGGGCAGACAGGGCTGAGGTCAACAGCGGGGGTGGGGGGGGTGACTAACCCAACGCCGCCGAAGGATGTGGTACCCCAGACAGGGAACGTGGGGCTCCGGGCATTTTTAGCATGTTTCAAGGTGTTAGTTCAACGCTTTGAGGCGGGGGACGGGAGACAGCCCCAGGCAGGCAGGCACTTGCACAGGCCACGCCGCAAGCAGCTGGCGCCACCAGCGCCGCAGGCGTTACACCCGTGTCAACCTCGGGAGCGGGCACGGATGTCCCCGAGTCTCTCAGCTTATCGGCCAGCTAGGCGACTCCTGATAGACGGGTAAAGACGGTAGAGTCAAAAGCGGATTCGGTCAGGTGGCAGACTCCACAAAGGTGCTCAATGGAAGACGGAAGTCCAAAAAAATTAATTAGAGGCGTCCCTGTCCATGCCGGTCAGCGGTAAGGTGCATATTACCGCTGACCGCCCTGTCCAGTGAGGCATGGACATTGCCTTCCACATGCCGGTAGAGAGCCGGAATTGCCTTCCGTGAGAAAAAGTGGCGTTTGGGAACCTGCCACTGAGGAACCGCACATTGCACAAACTCAGGGGGCCGAGCCTATCAACTGAAAAGGCAGCAGTTGAAGTGCTAGCAATTTAGCCAAGCTAGCATTCAACCGCTGGGCATGTGGATGGCTGGGAGTGAATTTCTTTTGACGGTCCAGCAACTGGGGCAGGGAAATTTGTCTGGTACAATCGGACGTCGGTGTACTGCTAGCAGAGTGCCCGCAAGTACTTGGCTGTGACACACCAAATTCTACACCTTCATTCCTCTCAGTGCAGCTTTCAGAGAGGACTGCAGGTATAGTGGGGTTGAAGATCCCAGCTGATGAGGAGCAAGGAGAGGTCGCTTTGTTCTTTAGTGTGGGTCTTTAAGGTACGCTTCACACACCAAATTCTACACCTTCATTCCTGGGCACCAAGAGGCACAAGCCACCTGTTGGGTGGTGGCTTAGGCGTGGATCCAGGTGTAGTTGGGTACACAGGCAGACTGGCGGAGGCTCCAACACTGATGGGTAAACAGGCAGCAGGCTGAGGATCAAACACAAGATTAATCAGGCACAAGCAGAAGGTTAACACAGGAGGACAAGTCCAGATAGAATGGTCAAACACAAGCAAGAGGTCAAGGCAGGCTGAGGGTCAAGTACTGCTTAAGCAGGCAAGGAGAGGGTCAAACACAGGAGAGAGGTGGTGATCGGGTAAACAAGCCAAAGGTCAAGGTTGTCCGGGTCGGCAACGGGTAGGCAAGTTACTGTCTGGGTCCAAGGGCCTCTCTTTTATAGGCCGGGTGGAGGTCACATGGGACGTGCACTAGCGCGCGTGCGCGCGCGCCGTTCAGCTGGGCCGCGTACGTTCGTGCGCCGCCACATCGTTCCTCTGACTCCTACTGTGCGCCGCAGCGCCGGACCTATGCGTCTGCGCACTGGGGCGCGCGGCGGACCAGGTCCCTGATAGTGCCCCCCCCCAAGGGGCGGACTCCGGACGCCCAGGCTGTCCATTAGTTCACCAGATACTGTAGCTGACGACCCACCTTCCTGCATCCTAGAAGTGATTCCACCTCGAATTCTTCCATGCCATCGATTGTGACAGGTGGTGGCGGAGGTTCCTCCCTGTCTGGGAAGGGACTTGGAACCAAAGGTCTCAGTAAAGATGCATGGAAAACAGGATGTATCTTGTAAGTTTTTGGTAGCGAAAGCTCAAAGGCCACGGGATTCACTGCCTTTTTGACCTCAAATGGCCCAATGAATTTGGGGCCCAGTTTCCGTGAGGGGCAAGAGAGCTTGAGATGAGCCGTTGACAACCACACTTTTTCCCCGATTTTGAAATGGGGGTTCTCCCTCCTGCCTCTGTTGTGGTATCTTTCGTACCCTTCTTGAGCCTGTTGCATGGTCTCCTGGAGCTTTCGAAAGTTGTTTTGAATGGCCTCTAGACGCTCTTGTACCGCAGGAACTGGTGATTCAGGAATTGAGTTTGGCAGAAATGATGGGTGGAAGCCACAGTTTGCCCAGAAAGGAGTTTGGTTGGTAGCTGAGTGGGAAGAATTATTGTATGCGAACTCCGCGTACGCCAGCAAGGAGGACCAATCATCTTGAGCAGAGGAGCAGAAGCATCGCAAATACTGCTCGAGCGTCTGGTTGGTACGCTCTGTTTGGCCATTACTTTGCGGGTGATAGGCTGAAGAAAGACAGATTTTGATTCCTAAGGTTTTGCAGAGTGCCTTCCAAAACTTCGAGGTGAATTGGGAACCTCTGTCAGAGACAATGCTCCTGGGGACCCCATGGAGCCTGACGACCTCTTTGGTAAAGATGTTGGCAGTCTCGAGAGCAGAGGGAGTACCAACCATAGGCAAGAAATGGGCCATTTTGGACAGTCGATCAACCACTACCAGAATGGTAGAAAATCCTTCTGAGGGGGGTAGTTCCACAATAAAATCCATTGAGATGTCTGCCCATGGACGTTCCGGGATGGGTAATGGCCTCAATAACCCCCAGGGTTTGGTTTTTTGACCCTTGTTTCGTTGGCACGGGACACAGGAAGAGATGTAAGTACGGCAGTCCTGCCTCCAGCCTGGCCACCAAAAGGTACGAGAGATGAGTTCGGCCGTCTTCCGGTTCCCGAAGTGACCTGCCAGTTTGTGGTCATGGAGAGTCTTCAAGACCAAAGGTCTTACTTCTAGGGGTACAAAAATTTTATTCCGAGACCAGAATAGGTCTTCACGTTTTTCCAGAGTAGACACAATAGGGTCCTGGCAATGAGCTGAGGCAGTGAGGAGAGAGGTAGACAGATCTGCCGGAGTAAGAAGCAGAAAATTTTGGGGAGCCAAAATGGTACTTGGTTCCGACATTTGAGAAGATTCCGGAGAGATTCGGGAGAGGGCATCTGCTTTGCCATTCTTTGACCCTGGCCGATAGGAAATATGAAAGGTAAATCTAGAAAAAAAAAGTGCCCAGCGAGCTTGCCGAGGCCTCAACCGTTTGGCGGTACGTAAATATTCGAGATTTTTATGATCCGTAAAGATAGTAATTGGATGAGTTGCCCCCTCCAGAAGGTACCTCCATTCTTCCAAGGCGGCCTTAATGGCTAATAGCTCGCGATCCCCAACATCATAATTTCTTTCGGATGGGCTCAATTTCCGGGAGGCAAAGGCCACTGGGTGAAGGAGGGCTTTTGGCCCGTGGCGTTGTGACAGGATGGCACCTGTGGCAGATTCCGAGGCGTCAACCTCCAGTACAAAGGGAAGTAGAGGATCCGGGTGTCGTAGAATAGGAGCAGAGGTGAAGAGGGTCTTTAGTTTGGTGAAAGCATCCTGGGCTTCCTGGGACCATTGGAAACGGCCATGTTGTTGGGTTAGGCGGGTGATGGGAGCAACGATAGAGGAGAACCCGATGATGAACCTCCGATAAAAATTAGCAAACCCGATGAAACGTTGGACGGCCTTTTTGTCCTTGGGAGCTGACCATTCTATCACCGCCTTGACCTTTTGGGGATCCATTGTAGTGCCTTCGGTAGAGATGATGAACCCCAAGAACTGTACAGAAGTTTTCTCAAATTCACATTTTTCAGCCTTAAGATATAATTGGTGGGCTCTAAGGATGGCAAGTACTCTCCTAACGTGGCTCCGATGCATTTCCAAGGTGGCTGAAAAAATAAGGATATCGTCCAGGTATACAACCAAGAAGTCGTCCAGGTGCTCCCTAAAGATGTCATTCACCAGATGTTGGAAGGTAGCTGGAGCATTACACAGGCCAAAGGGCATCACCAAATACTCATAGTGGCCAAACCTGGACCTGAAGGCTGTCTTCTATTCATCACCTGCGCGGATCCTGACAAGATTATAAGCGCCCCTTAAATCAAGCTTGGAAAAAACTTTGGCCGATCGGAAACGTTGGAGGAGCTCGGGAATTAGAGGTAGCGGGTACCGGTTCTTCACCGTGATTTTATTAAGCTCCCTATAGTCAATGCAAGGTCGGAGTGACCCATCTTTTTTCCCTACAAAAAAGATGCCAGCCCCAGCCGGGGAGGTAGAGGGCCGAATGAAGCCCTTTTCAAGGTTTTCGTCAATGTAGGCTTTCAATGTTTTCAACTCAGTTTCAGATAACGGGAATATACGCCCGAAAGGAATCTCAGAGCCAGACAAAAGCTCAATGGGGCAGTCATAAGCCCGGTGAGGTGGTAGACGGTCGGCCTTCTTCTTGTCAAACACATCCCTGAAGTCTTGATAGGCAGGTGGAATGTGCTGGAGGTTTTCTGGTGCTGAGATGACTGCCAGGTGACAGCTCGGAGCCGGGGAGATGCAATGTTGATGACAGTAGGGAGAAGAGAAGGAGACCTCCTTCCGGTCCCAATGGATCTGAGGATCATGGGCCTGTAACCACGGGAGTCCCAGGATGATGGGAAACATCGGGGAAGAAATCAAATCAAAACGTAGCAGTTCCTGGTGGCCGGAGTCTGTAGTGGTGAGGATAGGTGGGGTCTCCTGGACTACTGGTCCTGAGTGTGGAAGGGACCCGTCAGCCAAGTGGACCAGTAAAGGTCTTTCTTTATTTAGACAGGGGATGTGCCATTCGTGGCGATGGAAATGTCCAGAAAACAACTGCAGGCGCCTGAATCAATTACGGCCGGGAGCCGAATCTCCTTTCCCGCCAGCTGTAGGGAGACAGAAAGAGTCACGTAAGCCTGGACAAGGTTAATGGTTTGACAGTTGACAGTGGTTTGAGAGGGCAACTTACTGGGCCGGATGGGGCAGTTCAGTAGGTAGTGCCCAGAACCCCCGCAGTAGAGGCACAGGTTAGACCTGCGTCTGCGTTGCCTTTCTTCCTGAGAAAGCCGGGGGCGAACTAGGCCAAGTTGCATGGGCTCCCCCTCCGGAGCCGGCGTACCTGGAGAAAAGGAGGAGGCAGGGTATGTAGGCGGTGCCCTAGGGGGTACCCACACTGGTCGGGGATTCTGTAGGCGCTCGGAACGCCGTTCCCGCATGCGCCGGTCCAACTTGGTGGCCAGTTGGATTAACTCCTCCAGGGTTGTGGGGGTCTCCACCCGAGCTAACTCATCCTTCAGGACTTCGTTCAGCCCCAATCGATATTGGTAACGAAGGGCTGCCTCGTTCCAGGTAGTGTCGGCTGACCATTTGCGAAACTCTGCCGTGTAATCTTCTACTAGCCTTTTGCCCTGGGAAAGAGTATGTAGTGTGGCTTCGGCAGTGGCAGAACGCTGAGGGTCATCATAAAGTTGGCCCATTGCTTCAAAGAAAGAGTCCACAGTGTTTAACAGGGGGTTCCTCTGCTCCATGAGACCGTGGGCCCAGGTCTGGGGTTCCTCTGATAGCAATGACATGACAAATCCCACTTTTACAATTTCTGAAGAGAAAGTTCGGGGCTGTAAGGCAAGGTACAAGGTGCAGGCGTTCTTGAAAGACCTGAACTTCCTGCGATCGCCTGAAAATCGCTCAGGTACTGGGACCTTGGGTTCGGGTACAGCCATCATCATGGCGGGTGGCGCTTGGGCCTGCGGTGCAGAACTTCCACTGGCTGATCCAGGAGCTGGGCTTGTCGGAAGAGAGGCTGTTGCCAACTGTTGAAGACGGTTGTCCACCTGTACATAGCCTTCTTGTAGCTTTTGTACAGCTTCCATGAGGGCAGATACCTGTTGGCATAGCATCTCCAGAGGAGATCCCGCTCTGTTGGCCTCTGTCATGGCTGGTTCGTACTATCAGGAACTAAGTACTCACCGAGGCCAAGATGCCGAGAGCGGTTGCCCTTGCGACTCAGCGCCTACCACCCCTGAAGATGGTACAGGGGACGGTTGGCACCAAGAGGCACAAGCCACCTGTTGGGTGGTGGCTTAGGCGTGGATCCAGGTGTAGTTGGGTACACAGGCAGACTGGCGGAGGCTCCAACACTGATGGGTAAACAGGCAGCAGGCTGAGGATCAAACACAAGATTAATCAGGCACAAGCAGAAGGTTAACACAGGAGGACAAGTCCAGATAGAATGGTCAAACACAAGCAAGAGGTCAAGGCAGGCTGAGGGTCAAGTACTGCTTAAGCAGGCGGTGGAAGTCCGGTATACAGGCCGAGGGTCAAACACAGGAGAGAGGTGGTGATCCGGGTAAACAAGCCAAAGGTCAAGGTTGGAGAAGGTAACAAGGTCAAGACAATCCGGGTCGGCAACGGGTAGGCAAGTAGATACAGCAGGCACAGGTACAAGGGACAAGGGAACAGCTGAGAGACGAACCAGCGTCTGTCTGGGTCCAAGGGCCTCTCTTTTATAGGCCGGGTGGAGGTCACATGGGACGTGCACTAGCGCGCGTGCGCGCGCGCCGTTCAGCTGGGCCGCGTACGTTCGTGCGCCGCCACATCGTTCCTCTGACTCCTACTGTGCGCCGCAGCGCCGGACCTATGCGTCTGCGCACTGGGGCGCGCGGCGGACCAGGTCCCTGATACCAAGTGGCTGATGTTTTGGCCATGCGAGATACGCTTGAGACATATGTTGCAAATAGCAGCGGTGCGATCTGATGCACTCGTCTTAAAAAAGGCCCACACCAAAGAACTTTTGTAATAACGCACAGAGGCAGCGCCCTGCACAGGCAGAGCTCTGCGGTGTGATTCAGTTGGTGTGCTGCCCTTAAGCTGGCCCCCAGAGGGCATCCTGTCTCGTGGGAGATGTGCCGCCTCCTCCTCCTCTCTCCGATCAGGCACCCACGTGGAGTCAGTGACCTCATCATCCCCTCCCTCTTCACCACTGGAGCAAACCTGGCAGTATGCTGCAGCTGGTGGAACATGACTGCCAGATTGCTGTCCTTGAGCATCCCCTCTCTCTGCGCTCACGCTACTGCCTTCCTCTAGCTGGGTATCATCATCAGAGCCTTCAAAACGCTGGGCATCCTCCTGGAGCATGTACCCAACACTGTGGTCAAACAGTTTGGGGGACTCCTCAGGAGGACATGGTGGGTCTAGGGAAGGAGTGACTGAAGACATTGAGACGAGGGAAGAGTACGCATTGCAGCTGCTTTGCCAGTACCCTGAGCCTGGGTGAGAGAGGATGAGGAGGGCTTGATCATCCACTCTACCAAGTCTTCGGCATGATGCGGCTCAACATGTCCAGCTGCCGAAAATAAGGACAAGCGTGTCCCATGGCCACATGCTGATGATGATGCACCGCGTCCATGACCAGCACTGTTGTCTCTAGACACAGAGCCTGCTTGCCCTCTTTTATTGGCTCGTGACTGTCTGCCTCTCCTTGTTGGCCTTCCAGACATTGTAATAGCCTGCAGGGAGATGGGAAAAACAGCAATGGGGTAGTGTATATTGTGCTGGATTCACACAACACACACACTAACTAACTCCTGCAGATGGCTGGATTAGATGACACCAGCAAAGAAGGGCATATACAGGAGCGGGTGTATACTGTGCTGTGCTGGACTCACACAACACACACACTAACTCTTGCAGATGGCTGGATTAGATGACACCAGCAAAGAAGGGCAGATACAGGTGCAGATGTATACTGTGCTGTGCAGATGGCTGTATTAATGGAGAACAACAGCACTAAAGGGTAGATACAGGTGCAGGTGTATACTGTGCTGTGCTGGACTCACACAACACACACTAACTCCTGCAGATGGCTGTATTAATGGAGAACAACAGCACTAAAGGGTAGATACAGGTGCAGGTGTATACTGTGCTGTGCTGGACTCACACAACACACACTAACTCCTGCAGATGGCTGAATTAGATGACACCAGCAAAGAAGGGCAGATACAGGTGCAGGTGTATACTGTGCTGTGCTGGACTCACACAACACACACTAACTCCTGCAGATGGCTGAATTAGATGACACCAGCAAAGAAGGGCAGATACAGGTGCAGGTGTATACTGTGCTGTGCTGGACTCACACAACACACATTAACTCATGCAGATGGCTGTATTAATGGAGAACAACAGCACTAAAGGGTAGATACAGGTGCAGGTGTATACTGTGCTGTGCTGGACTCACACAACACACACTAACTCCTTCAGATGGCTGTATTAATGGAGAACAACAGCACTAAAGGGTAGATACAGGTGCAGGTGTATACTGCGCTGTGCTGGACTCACACAACACACACTAACTCCTGCACCTGTATCTACCCTTTAGAGCAGGACAAGGTGCAATAGTGTTAGAGGTTGTTCCGCCACCACATCTCCAAAATGCTACTAGTGGTGATATTGACACACCTCTCTCCTCCACCCCCTCCTCTTCTTCTTCCTCCATGGCCTCTTTCTGTGCTTTGCCCTCGGAACCAGCGGTGCTCCGTAGGCGTTCAAGGGGCCACGCAAGTACGCAGGCAAAAAGATGCCATGCGGTGCTTGAGCTGGTGTGCTTGGGGGACAGGAGACACACTGGGGCAGAGTTTCTGTCAGCTCTGCAGGGGCAGGCTCAGAGGTGGTTGACGCCATGCCAGCTTAAGCCAGGAATGGTGGTTTGCAACAATGGCACCAACCTCCTCTCCGCCCTCCGACCGGGACAGTTCACCCATGTTCCCTGTTTGGCTCACGTCCTTAACTTGGTGGTGCAGCTGTTCTTGGGCGGGTACCCGGGCTTACAGGATGTCCTGAGGCAGGCCAGGAAAGTCTGTGTGCATTTCCGCCGGTCATATAATGCCAGTGCTCGGCTGGCTGACCTCCAAAAGGAATTTAACCTGCCCAAGAACCGCCTAATCTGTGACATGCCCACCAGGTGGAACTCAACGTTGGCCATGCTGCAGCAGCTGCACACGCAGCAGAGGGCCATCAATGAGTACCTGTGCGACTATGGCACCAGGACAGGGTTAGGGGAGCTTGTTTTATTTCCCTACGGCAGTGGGCCATGATCAGGGATTCATGCACTGTCCTGTCACCATTTGAGGAGGCCACGATAATGGTGAGCAGTGACAGTGCATGCATCAGTGACACTGTCCCTCTTGTCCACCTGGTGGAGTACACGCTGTGTGGAATAATGGACAGGGCACTTGAGGCAGAACAGAGGCAGGAAGAGGAGGACTTCCTTACCTCTGAAGGCCCTCTTTATCCAGACAGTGTTCCTGCGTGCCCACAAATCACACAGGAAGAGTATGAGGAGGAGGATTGTGTCACCATGGAGGTGCAGCCTAGCACTCAGCATCAGCAGCAGTCTTTAAGGGATAATTTGCAGTCCCAAGAAACCCATGGACTTGTACGTGGCTGGGAGGAGGTGGCTGCAGATCATGTCGTCCTTAGTGACCCAGAGGACTCCGGACCGAATGCCTCAGCTAACCTACGCTGCATGGCCTCCCTGATCCTGCAAAGCCTGCGGAAGGTTCCTCGTATTCATCGTATCAAGGAGAGGGATCATTACTTGCTGGCAACCCTCCTTGATCCACCTTACAGAGGTAAGATTGCGGACCTTATCTTGCCGTCGCAGAGGGAGCAGAGGATAAAACATCTTCGGGAGGCCTTGCAGAAAGGTCTGTGCAACGCGTTCCCAGAGACTGGGAGGTTACAAATTCCTGTTCCTGGACAACGTGTTACTGAGGCTTCGGTCAGTCAAAGAAGGAGTGGTGGAGAAGGTGGCCGTCTGACTGATGCATTCAGACAATTTTTTAGTCTGCAGCCCCAAGGTATGATCGGTTCCAGCAACCATCGCCAGCGTCTGTTTTACATGGTGCAGGAATATCTAGGGGCAAGGTCAGACTTGGACACCTTTCCCATCAAAAATCCTCTGGGTTACTGGGTCTTGAGGATGGGTCACTGGCCAGAGCTTGCACAGGATGCAATTGAGCTACTGGCCTGTCCTGCATCCAGCGTTCTTTCGGAACGCACATTCAGTGCTACTGGAGGCTTTGTAACCGATCACAGGGTGTGCCTGTCCACCGACTCGGTTGATAGACTGACCTTCATAAAAATGAATCAGTCTTGGATCACCACCAGCTACCAAGCACCTGATTTTTTTTTTTTGAAATGTCAGATCCCTTCAGCATATGCTGATGCTGAGTGACTATCCTTTTTATGCTGAGTGATCATGCTGATAGCTTGTAAGAACATTTTTGGTTCTGGGCGCCGCCACCAGTGGCTAAGGCACAATTTTTCAGCCCCTGTTTAACAGGGGCGTGTAATTACAAATTTTGATGCAATATTTTGCAGGAGGATTCGTTGCTCCGCTCCAACTACAGTATCTGTGAGGGGTTGCAGTGTTGTGGCACCAGCACCAGTGCCTAAGGCCCAATTTTTCAGCCCCTGTTTAACAGGGGCATGTAATTACAATTGTTGATGCAATATTTTGTAGGAGGGCTCATTCCTGCACCCACCAAGAGTAACTGTGAGGGCTTACAGTGTTGTGGCAATACCACCACCACCACCAAAGGCCCAATTTTTCTGCCCCTGTTCAACAGGTGCATGTAATTACAATTATTGATATAATATTTCACAGCAGGGCCCGTTCCAGTGCCCACCAAAAGTAACTGTGAGGACTTGCAGTGTTGTGGCACCACCACCATCAAAGGCCCAATTTTTCTACCACTGTTCAACAATGGCATGTAATTACAATTCTTGATATAATAGTTCACACAGGGCGTTCCAGCGCCTACCAAGAGTAACTGTGAGAGCTTACAGTGTTGTGGCAACACCAACATCTAAGGCCCAAATTTCTGCAGAGTATATAGGGCAGGCCCCTACTTTCAAACATCCAACTTACAAACGACTTCTACTTGCAAACGGAAGCAGACAACAGGAAGTGAGATGAAATCTACCCCTAGGAAGGGAAATTTTCTCCTGTAAGAGTTAATATGGGAAAAACGTGTCTCCTCTCCACTGATGCTTTATCACCAGTCCTTGTTTCACTATGTTTTCCAAAAAGCTTAAAAATAAATTTTCTGGCTGGAGCTACACTTTAAAAATGTACCAGTTCAAAATTACAAACAGATTCTACTTAAGAACAAACCTACAGTCCCTGTCCTGTTTGCATCGCCTGTATACTTCTGTTCAGTATATAGGGCCTGGGGGCACCACGCCTTTCCTTTTTTTAATTTGGGTGTGGGGTTACCAAAGGGTCTGGTAATGGGCTGGGGGGGGGGGGGGGGGGGGGGGGTACCCATACCATTTTTCTCAATGATTTTCATGATTCCATATTGCCGGAACCAGACATTACATTAAAACCGCAAGCAGTTTTAAATGACTTTTTTTCCGTTAGAAATTTCATTTTGTGCAGGGACTGTTCTAAACACGGGAAACACGTGCTAAATCACAGGCATACTATAGACACCCTCCCCCCCAGGCTTTTATATTTAAACCAACTTGATCATTAAGAAAGGATGGCAGAATAATCTACTGGTTGAAGTGTAAAACGGTGGCTACCTTTGGGATAAACTGGTCTGATGGTCTTACTCTGTCTGGATAGAAGATAAGACAGGGTTCTTTAATGACAACCCATAATGAGGCTGACTGGTGAAAAGGAGGGTGTGATAAAGTCTCCAGAACTGTCAATAAATCCCAAGAAGGGAAGTTGGGTTTCCTGGTTGGCCTAATCTTCAGGCATGCTGTCGTGAATTAAGTGATGAGAGGGTTCACTGCCCATTTTACCCCTGTTATGGCTGAAAGGGCTGAAACTTGGACCCAGGGCTGGGATGGGGAAGGGTCAAGGGGACACCTGCCCTGGGCACAGGGTTGAGGATGGTGCACGGGAGCTTCAGTTCCTCCTCTATCTCAGTGAGAGACCTTTTGGCTTCTGAACCCACCAGCCCGCCTGCCACCTGTAAGGCTTCAGTATTCTTGGATCTGTCTACTCTCAGCATTTTCTTTTGGCTTCTGTCCCCACTTGCCGGCCCGCCCACCACCTATAAGGCTTTAGTATTAGTGTGCCCCTGTACCTTTAAGAAGGGATGGCTCCCTTCCAGTCCACCTGCTCTTACCTATCCATCAGAATGCAAGTGCCTCCACTGTGAGGACAGTTAGTGTTAGGTACCACAGATACCAGGGTGCCGTGACGAGGCTCTGTGGCTTACGCATGCATTTGCAAATGTGTGCAGACTAAACCCCTGCTTTTAATGCATACTATTAGACAGATTTAATTGATTGTCTGTGGGCTGGTTGGTAAGTTAAGCTTGGTTTTTTCCCTTGCATTTATCCGTGGTCTTGTTTATACCTTTAGTATTAGCAGCTCTGCCCAGGTCTAGTCCCGGCATTTTTCCTCAGCCACTGTCCCCGCCCACCACCTGTAGCACTTTACTAGACTTTGTTCTACAGGTCTGATAGGTAGTAAGTGGCTCAGAGGGCAGAGACAGAAGCTGAGGGAAAAAGCAGAAAAATCTCAGGACTAGACTCGGGCAGATCTAATACTGAAGTGTTACAGGTTGGTGGTTGGGCGGGTGGGGGCAGAAGCTGGCAAAAGATGCCAGCAATAAACCTGTGTAAATCTAATAACGCTAACAAGTATTACAGGTACAGTTTGATTACCTTCTGTTCCTTGAAGCTAAATCTTACCTTCTGTTGTTTGCACTGTGGGTTTGATTGGTGTCATGTACTCGGTGTACTTTTCGTAATAGTTTTTAAAGTGGAGGCAATTTGCTTTAGGCCCCTTTCACACAAGGTGGAATCCACTTGCTCAGCGGGGGATCTGTTTGCTAATCTGTGGCTGCGCAGATCAGGGGGATGATAGGTTTTTGTTCCGCTCAGCTTATGCAGAGCAGACATGGACACAGCCCCTCTGACCTATGGGTGGTCAGGTGTAAATGGACCGGCTGTCCATTAGTACCCAACTGCCCTCCTATCCGATCTGCCCAGATGGATGAGGAACAAATTCCCTTCCATTTGATTTTAGCAAATTGGATCAGATTGGAGGTAGGCGGGTGTATACAGACACAAGTCTGTTTACACCCGCCTCTCCATAGATGTGTGAATGGAGGGTCTGATTGGGTCTGCCTGAAAAATGGACAGATGGACCCGATTGGACCGATAGTTTAAAAGGAAATGTATTTTCTCACATTCCACATTCTATCTGTTATACAGCAAATTTGGGAAAATTCCAAGAATAAGGTGGACCTTAGTTGAGAGGTCACTATTCCAAAACAAATAATAATCAGCCCTATTCTAGGAGTTGTTTTCCTGGGGAGGGGTCTGGTCTAAAAAGAGGAATAGAGCAAAACGAGGTACCAGAGGGGGGAGGCGAACTAGATCAAAAAAGAAGATAGGTTTAGTGGATGGAGGTTTCTTCAATCTGTCCTCTCAGATGAGGAGAAGCATGTACTTAACCATGGTCTTAAATTTTCTCCATCTCATCCATTCAATAAATTTGAGGTTTTTATGGACATCCAAAAATATCTTTGCAAGCTTAATATCCAAAAGTATTTGATTACCAATCCCACCCGTAATGTTATCGTGGCCTCAGATGGTTATAAGTATTCTTCATTGTCTAATGCTTTTCTCTTTAACCCTCTTGGTAATATGGTCCCTTTGTTAGGTGTGTTTAGGGATTCATTATAGAAGGATTTGGATGATGTTAGAATTAAAAAAACAGGAGTGGACTCTCTATTTAAAAAGGGACTTGAGGCCCTTAAAAAGCAGAATGATATAGTGGTTTGTCCAGAAGACGGGGGGGGGGGGGGGGGGGGGGGGGGGGGGGGGGGGGCCCCCCCCCCCCCCCCCAGAGTCATCTTGGACAGAGAGTCTTATATTAATGAGATGAATAGGATTTTGTCAGATGGAGAAACTTTTTGCCCATTGAACAAGTAATCCAACTCAAAAAATATAAAAAAGAACTACAAGCGATTGTACAAGAAGTGTATCAGAAAAATATCCTAAATAAAAAAGAAAAAGCATTTTTGGTGCCAGTATCCCCTTGGGTATCATTTATTAATTATTTACCCAGGGTAAACAAAAAATCCCTTGCATCCCCCAGGTAGGCCCAACATAAGTGGCATTGATTCTGTTACCTCAAGGGTGGGCAGGTTCATAGATACTTTTTTGCAACCATTGGTTTCACAGACACCCTCCTAGAGTATCTCACAATAGTGAGTACACCCCTCACATTTTTGTAATTTTTTTAAAATTATTTTTATTATATTTTATGTGACAATACTGAACTTGCTGTTCCCTCAAAATAACTTAACACACAGCCACTAATGTCTAAACCCCTGGCAACAAAAGTGAGTACACCCCTAAGTTAAAATGTCCAAATTGGGCCCAAAGTGTCAATATTTTGTGTGGCCACCATTATTTTCCAGCATTGCCTTAACCCTCTTGGGCATGGAGTTCATCAGAGCTTCACAGGTTCACTCTCCTTAATAACGACATCATGGAGCTGGTGGGTGTTAGAGACCTTGCGCTCCTCCACCTTCAGTTTGAGGATGCCCCACAGATGCTCAATAGGGTTTCGGTCGGGAGACATGCTTGGCCAGTCCATCAACTTTACCCTCAGCTTCTTTAGCAAGGCAGTGGTCATCTTGGAGGTGTGTTTGGGGTCGTTTTCATGTTGGAATACTGCCCTGCAGTCTCTGAAGAGAGGGGATCATGCTCTGCTTCAGTATGTCACAGTACATGTGGGCATTCATGGTTCCCTCAATGAACTGTAGCTCCCCAGTGCCAGTGTTCTGACTAGAAAGGTCCCCCCATTGGATAGTGTCCGCCCCGTACTGCGCAGGCGCATCGCTTGCGCAGTATGAAGGACAAGGAGACGCTGAAAGTCTCCAAAGTTGAACAGCTGACCATCAGCTGTACACGGCACCTGCACACTTAATAGTCACCGCTTTGTAAGGGGGCCCCTCGCGGGCTCGCTTTGCTCACTACACTTTGGGCGCGGCCTCGATTTGCTTGGCATATTTTTATTCTGACTCTATGTCCACTTGGATGGTGGGGCTTGAACCATCCGGCAGGCGCCGTGTAGAGCTGACGATCAGCTGTTTACCTTCTGAGACTTTTCTTTTGTCCTCCGTACTGCACAAATGCAGTATAGGACGGACACTATACGATGGGGGCAGTATTCGACAAGTCACCGGCAGCACTCATGCAGCCCCAGACCATGACACTCCCACCACCATGCTTGATTGTAGGCACTTTTCTTTTCTTTGTACTCTTCACCTGGTTGCCGCCACACATGCTTGACACCATCTGAATCGAATAAGTTTATTTTGGTCTCATCAGACCACAGGACATGGTTCCAGTAATCCATGTCCTGTGGTCTGCTTGTCTTCAGCAAACTGTTTGCAGGCTTTCTTGTGCATTATCTTTAGAAGAGGCTTCCTTCTGGGACAATAGCCATGCAGACCAATTTGATGCAGTGTGCAGTGTATTGTCTGAGCACTGACAGGCTGACCCCCCACCCCTTCAACCTCTGCAGCAATGCTGGCAGCACTCATACGTCTATTTCACAAAGATAACCTCTGGACGAGTCCAGAACTCTGTGGGCCCTTTGCATCAAATTTGTGTGATACGAACTGCCCGCAATGCACTGCGCCAGTCAAAGTGCATTGCTGGCTGATGACTGGCCAAGCATGCACTGTGACCCCGCATGCTTGGCCAATCACAGCGCCGGCAGCGAGGAGAGCCATAATTGGCCACAGGCAGAATGCCTGTGGCCAATTATAGCTCAAGGGGTTCAGTACACGCCCCACCCTATATAAGGCCGCCGCGGCGGCAGCCTTCTGTAGTATGTTCCGGCGTGCAGGGAAGGAGCACAGGAGACACAAAGACGGGACACAGCAAAGTGAACGGCCCTCCCGACAGCGGGATCGTCCAACAGGCCAGCCAGGAGTGGGCCGGAGATGAGCGCAAGGTCAAGGTCGAGCGAAGGAGGTGGTCAGCCGACACAGCAAGGTCGCAGACGCTGGAGTCCGTCACGGGGGGGCAACGAACGTGTCTGTCGGGAAGGCGCGTAAAGAGGTGCGTTGACAGCTCCGCAGACCCACGGCAGCCAGAGCAGGCCCATTTGGGGTGCAGAGGGGAGTCGGTTGGAAGGAGGTCCCCAGCGACATGTCGGAGGGCGAGCTGTACAGCCCGGAAATCGGTGAGGACCAAGGACATACAACAGCGGTGGTTCCAGGTGCGGCGGCTGATGGGCGGCTGATGGGCCCAGTCCTGGGCAGCCCGGTGAGTCTCACTCTACACTTTTTATACCTACTTTATTGCAGTCGGTTGGGTCAGGGAAAACAGACGGGGCAGACAGGGCTGAGGTCAACAGCGGGGGCGGGGGGGTGACTAACCCAACGCCGCCGAAGGATGTGGTACCCCAGACAGGGAACGTGGGGCTCCGGGCATTTTTAGCATTGCTCAAGGTGTTAGTTCAACGCTTTGAGGCGGGGGATGGGAGACAGCCCCAGGCAGGCCGGCACTTGCACAGGCCACGCTGCAAGCAGCTGGCGCCACCAGGGCCGCAGGCGTTACACCCATGTCAACCTCGGGAGCGGGCACGGATGTCCCCGAGTCTCTCAGCTTATCGGCCAGCTAGGCGACTCCTGATAGACGGGTAAAGACGGTAGAGTCAAAAGCGGATTCGATCAGGTGGCAGACTCCACAAAGGTGCTCAATGGAAGACGGAAGTCCAAAAAAATATATTAGAGGCGTCCCTGTCCATGCCGGTCAGCGGTAAGGTGCATATTACCGCTGACCGCCCTGTCCAGCGAGGCATGGACATTGCCTTCCACATGCCGGTAGAGAGCCGGAATCGCCTTCCGTGAGAAAAAGTGGCGTTTGGGAACCTGCCACTGAGGAACCGCACATTGCACAAACTCAGGGGGCCAAGCCTATCAACTGAAAAGGCAGCAGTTGAAGTGCTAGCAATTTAGCCAAGCTAGCATTCAACCGCTGGGCATGTGGATGGCTGGGAGTGAATTTCTTTTGACGGTCCAGCAGCTGAGGCAGGGAAATTTGTCTGGTACAATCGGACGTCGGTGTACTGCTAGCAGAGTGCCCGCAAGTACTTGGCTGTGACACACCAAATTCTACACCTTCATTCCTCTCAGTGCAGCTTTCAGAGAGGACTGAAGGTATAGTGGGGTTGGAGATCCCAGCTGATGAGGAGCAAGGAGAGGTCCACTTTGTTCTTTAGTGTGGGTCTTTAAGGTACGCTTGCATACGAGCTGCATGGCAGGTCAACATATGTCTGGTCTTGCTTGTGGTGCCCAAGTGGCTGATGTTTTGGCCATGCGAGATACGCTTGAGACATATGTTGCAAATAGCAGTGGTGCGATCTGATGCACTCGTCTTAAAAAAGGCCCACACCAAAGAACTTTTGTAATAGCGCTCAGAGGCAGCGCCCTGCACAGGCTGAGCTCTGCGGTGTGATTCAGCTGGTGTGCTGCCCTTAAGCTGGCCCCCAGAGGGCATCCTGTCTCGTTGGGGATGTGCCGCCTCCTCCTCCTCTCTCCAATCAGGCACCCACGTGGAGTCAGTGACCTCATCATCCCCTCCCTTTTCACCACTGGAGCAAACCTGGCAGTATGCTGCAGCTGGTGGAGCATGACTGCCAGAATGCTGTCCTTGAGCATCCCCTCTCTCTACGCTCACGCTACTGCCTTCCTCTAGCTGGGTATCATCATCAGAGCCTTCAAAACGCTGGGCATCCTCCTGGAGCATGTACCCAACACTGTGGTCAAACAGTTCGGGGGACTCCTCAGGAGGACATGGTGGGTCTAGGGAAGGAGTGACTGAAGACATTGAGACGAGGGAAGAGTACGTGTTGGCAGCTGCTTTGCCAGTACCCTGAGCCTGGGTGAGAGAGGATGAGGAGGGCTTGATCATCCACTCTACCAAGTTTTCGGCATGATGCGGCTCAACATGTCCAGCTGCCGAAAATAAGGACAAGCGTGTCCCCTGGCCACATGCTGATGATGATGCACCGCGTCCATGACCAGCACTGTTGTCTCTAGACACAGAGCCTGCTTACCCTCTTTTATTGGCTCGTGACTGTCTGCCTCTCCTTGTTGGCCTTCCAGACATTGTAATGGCCTGCAGGGAGATGGGAAAAACAGCAATTGGGTAGTGTATATTGTGCTGGATTCACACTACACACACACTAACTAACTTCTGCAGATGGCTGGATTAGATGACACCAGCAAAGAAGGGCATATACAGGAGCGGGTGTATACTGTGCTGTGCTGGACTCAGACAACACACACACTAACTCTTGCAGATGGCTGGATTAGATGACACCAGCAAAGAAGGGCAGATACAGGTGCAGATGTATACTGTGCTGTGCTGGACTCACACAACACACACTAACTCCTGCAGATGGCTGTATTAATGGAGAACAACAGCACTAAAGGGTAGATACAGGTGCAGGTGTATACTGTGCTGGACTCACACAACACACACTAACTCCTGCAGATGGCTGAATTAGATGACACCAGCAAAGAAGGGTAGATACAGGTGCAGGTGTATACTGTGCTGTGCTGGACTCACACAACACACATTAACTCATGCAGATGGCTGTATTAATGGAGAACAACAGCACTAAAGGGTAGATACAGGTGCAGGTGTATACTGTGCTGGACTCACACAACACACACTAAGGCCCCTTTCACACTGGGGCGGTTTTCAGGCGGTACGGCGCTAAAAATAGCGCCTGTATACCGCCTGAAAAAAAACCGGCCCCATTCACTCCAGTGTGAAAGCGGCGGGCTTTCACACTGGAGCGGTGCGCTAGCAGGACCGCAACAAAAGTCCTGCTAGCAGCATCTTTGGAGCGGTGAAGGAGCGGTGTGTTCACCGCTCCTATACCGCTCCTTCCCATTGAAATCAATGGGAAACCGCGGGGATACCTCCCGCAAACCGCCGCAGCAGCGGCGCTTTGCGGAGGTTTTTAACCCTTTTGCGGCCGCTAGCGGGGGTTAAAACCACCCCGCTAGCGGCCGCATACCGCGGGTAAAACAATGGTAAAGCAGCGCTAAATATAGCGCTGCTTTACCGTCGCCGCCCCGCACCGCCCCAGTGTGAAGCCAGCCTAACTCCTGCAGATGGCTGTATTAATGGAGAACAACAGCACTAAAGGGTAGATACAGGTGTATACTGCGCTGGAGGCACAGCACACACTATAAATCCTGCAGATGGCTGTATTTATAGAGAACAACACCACTAAAGAATAGATACAGGTTTATACTGCGCTGGAAGCACAGAACACACACTAAGTCCTGAAAATGCCTGGTAATAAAGAACACACTGTCCCTGCCTATCAATGCCTCCTCCCATAACCCCACAGCCCCCCGCCTCCACCCCAACCCCAACCACTCTCCTCCCAACTAGTATCAGCCATGGTCTATTACCTCCCCCCAACCCTTCCAAATAGCTTAATATTTCCCTTGATTGTTTCTATAAAAATAAATATATTTCTCCTTGACCATGATTTCTCTTATTTGTGTCCTCCATTCCTCCACTGTTGGCGGGTATTTAGAAACTCATTTCTGAGCTATCAGTTTCCGTGCCTGAAACAGGCATCTCGCTATTGTAATATAAGTGTTATCTAGTATACTAGCTTCTTTTACTATATTTAACAAACATATTTTATATTTTATATATACGTTATATTATTTATACTTTTAATTATATCCCACCAATAACGATGGAGTTTGGGGCACCTCCATAACATATGTATTAAGTTGGCTGGTGTACCTTTACATCGTGGGCATAGGGGGGAACCCTTGCATTTCAATTTAAAGAGTTTTTCTGGAGTATAATATGACCTGTGTATAATAAACATCTGTGTTAACTTTTGAGTCGGGGACAATGAAACCTGTAATATTGCTGAAAGAGCTTCCTCCCACTGTGTATCTGAAATGGGGCCTAAATCGCGTTTCCACTGTACCCTAGCTGGGTGGATATTCTTTTCAATAATTTTACTATTCAGTATCTGATAGATTTTAGATATTAGGCCTTTTTTTTTTCCTATCCTGTTTAAGTAATACTATGATTTTGGAATTATCACATTTAAATTCCGATATTCATGCCTGAATCTGTATGGAGTGTCTCAGTTGCAGATACTGAAAAAAAACGTCTTGGTATCTCAAATTCCTCTGCCAGTTGCGTAAAAAAAGATTTAATGTTATCATTCAAGAATAATTGCTCCACATAATGGAGGCGTAATGCGGCGTACACACGAGCGGACTTTCCCGCGGGATTGTCCGCCAGACTGGAGTCCGCCGGACAATCCGCCCGTGTGTGGGCGCCGGCGGACTTTTTCCTGCCAAAAGTCCAGCGGACTAAGTTTTAAGTTCAGACTTAAAATTGTCCGCTGGACTCGCGAGTCCGGCGGACAATCCCGTGGCCTGTGTGCTAGTCCGTGGGACTTTTGGAAATGAACGGACTTGCCGACACAAGATCGGAAAGTCCGTTCATTTAGAACGTGACTTCAGGTAGACGGGACAAGCGAAGACAGTGAATGCCGCCGCGCTAGCCCCGTCACCTGGTATGGATTTAAAGGGAATCCCTACGCCGAAAAAAACGGCGTGGGGGTCTACCCCAAATCCATCTCAGACCCTTATCCAAGCACGCAGCCCGGCCGGCCAGGAAAGGGGTGGGGATGAGCGAGCGCCCCCCCCTCCTGAGCTGTACCAGGCCGTGTGCCCTCAACATGGGGGGTGCCCTGGGGTGCCGTGCGGCCCCCCCACCGCAAAGCACCTTGTCCCCATGTTGATGAGGACAAGGGTCTCTTCCCGACAACCCTGGCCGTTGGTTGTCGGGGTCTGCGGGTGGGGGCCTTATCAGAATCCGGGAGCCCCCTTTAATAAGGGAGCCCCCAGATCCCGGCCCCCCACCCTATGTGAATGAGTATGGGGTACGATGTACCTCTACCCATTCACCTAAGGTGTAAAAGTGTAAATTAAAAAAACACACAATTTTTTTTAAATATTTTATTGCACTGCTCCGGTGGTCTTCTTTCGTCTTGGGGGGTCTTCTCGCCGGACTCCTCCGCTCTCTTCTGCTCTTTTACCTAGCTCTTTCACGAGCGGAGGAGCCAGGCTTTCTTCTTCGTCGTCGCCGCCGTTGTCTGGGGGTCTCGTTCCGCCTTCGGGGTCTTCGGGGGTCTTTCGGGGTCTCTTCTGTTCTTGGAAAATATATAAAGCTGCGCCAATGATAAACAATTGCATTAGTAAACGTATAAATCAATAAAAAGACATGGTGTGACCCATCAAAAAATCGTGAGCACAATACACTGAGCTGTGAGACACAATCCAGGCACAGATATTGAAAGTCCAGTTCAGATTTATCTTGACGTCAGGAAATAAAAAATAACTTTATAACCCACGGGTAGATGATGTTCAGAAAACACCTCCGTGACAGTTCTAAGATTACACACTGTGACATGCAGAGGAAAAGTGCTTCATCCCGACCACCTATTACATAGGAGGCTTACCAGATGGTGGTATGGTATAGGCACTGCAATTAAAGCCTGTGACTGTCCAGTAGGCGAGAGCTGGTAGGGTTAAACCACCTTAAGGAGATCACTCAAACGGGGAAGAGAGGAACCGTCACACCGTCCACTCCAATCAAGGATATCCGGCCAGATCCAAATAAATTCCTTTGTGGAGCTTTGTCAGGGAAAATACAGATTGCAGTCTTCCTGGAACTGAGCAATGGAACACAGGTGTGTAGGATTGTGACTCTCTTCTGTTCTTGCCGCTGTCGCCGCCTTCTGCGCCGTCTTCTTCTTCCTCTTCTTCTTCTTCTTCCGATGTTGACTCGTCGCTCTCTCTGGCCGGAGGGGGGCGCTCGCTCGTCCCCACCCCTTTCCTGGCCGGCCGGGCTGCATGCTCGGATAAGGGTTTGAGATGGATTTGGGGGGGACCAAAAAGTCCCCCCTAAGTCCGAGCGTGTGTACACCGCATAACACCTCTAGTCTGCCATAGCTCAAACCCACTTAATTTCTGAAATTCTGCATAATTTTTGTTGTTCCAAATTGGAGTAAGTGAATTATAACCTACCATGTTCATAATCTGTTTCATTCCCTGCCAAACTTTAGCAAATAGCTTACCTGACTGGAATTTTTTATGTCTATCATGTTTTTTGTCTCCAGTGTGGACAGCAATGTAAATCCCCTACCCAGCGGAAGGAGTAGTCTCTGTATAGGGTCTTTTTCAATAATCACTGACCACCCAAAAAATGGGTGAGGTATCCTGAGTCCCCCCTGATCGTTAAGTAGCATTAGAGTTGTTAGTTTTATTCGGGATTGTTTTTTTCCTCCAAATAAGTTCCTGAAACAGAGATTCTATCCTACGAAACCTAAACATTGCTATCCACACTGGAGAATTATGAAAAACATACAGTAATTGTGGGGCCCAGATCATTTTTACCAGATTAGCTCTACCTATCACCGTTAATGGGGGTGAGAACTCCGACATTTATCTTTAAGCTTAAATAATAATGGTTTAAGATTCAGATCTATATAATCACCTACATTTCGAGTTACCTCAATTCCCAGGTATTTGATTTTATGATTATTTTTAACTTGTTTAGCACAATCTGGTAAGATAATAACCTTGTTGTGTATGGGCATTAAGACTGATTTATCCCAGTTTATGCGAAATCCAGAGATTTGACCAAATGTACGTACAAGGGTCATCAATTCATCTAAGGATTTTGTAGGGTCCTTTAAAAAGACAAGAGCGTCGTCTGCGTATAACGCTATTTTATGCATGCTGAAATCCCTCTATCCCCTCTGACTGTCTGACTGCAACAGCCAATGGTTCAATTGCTAATGCAAACAGGAGAGGGGATAGAGGGCATCCCTGTCTCGTTCCCCGGGACAAGGGGAGAGTCAGCGACAAACTACCATTGATCCTCAATCTCGCTTTCGGCTATTTACATAGTAATTTTAACCAGGATATAAAGCCTGATCCTATACCGTATGTAGTTAATACTGTCCATAAATATTCCCATTCGACCATATCAAATGCCTTTTGAGCATCTAATGATAGGATGGCGCAGACTCTCCCGTCGTCCCGGGGCATCTGCAAATTTAGAAACAGTCTTGGAATATTTACAGCTGCTGTTCTAGCAGGGATAAACCCTGTTTGATCTTCATGTATTAAACTGTCGATAAATCTCGAAAGTCTATTGGCCAACACTCTTGCTAATATCTTGATATCAGATGTAAGGAGAGAAATAGGATGGTAGGAATCCGGTTTTAATGGATTCTTACCGGGTTTTAAGATTCAGGGCCGATCCTTCCCGGGGTGCAGCGGGTGCACCGCACCCCAGCGCTGTACTTTAAAACAGCAGAGGGGCGCCGGCCGAAGCTGAGCGCACTGGCTTGCTAGAATCGCCGGCCGCCCAGCCGGCGGCTAGCTAGCAGCCAGTGACGTCAGTGAGAGACCGCGGCCGCCCCAGCATTCAGAGCGCGCCGCGGCCTCCCCAGGATTCATTGCGCACCGCCTCCGCGTCTAGTGTACAAGCTCCGCCCACCTCTGCCATGTTCTTCAGGCAGCGTGGCTCAGAGGGGGCGGAGTGAACGGAGCGGGAGCATAGAGAGAGAGCTGAAGCCTGAAGAGACAGAGAGCTGCTTGTTGCCAAGCTTCTGTGATACGAGGAGTGACCCCTGCACTGCACCAGGAAGTAAGTGACAAAGTTGTGCCCTACAAGCGCCCACTGTGTCCATTAAAAGCTGCCACTGTGCCCAATCAAATGCCCACTGTGCCCATCCAAAGCTGCAACTGTGCCCATCAAACGCCCACTGTGCCCATCAAACGCCCACTGTGCCCATCAATCGCCCACTGTGCCCATGAAACGCCCACTGTGCCCATCAAAAGCTGCCACTGTGCCCATCAAACGCTGCCACTGTGCCCATCAAACGCCGCCACTGTGCCCATCAAACGCCGCCACTGTGCCCATCAAAACGCCACTGTGCCCATCAAAAGCTACCACTGTGCCCATCACACAGCCACTGTGCCCATCAAACGCAGCCACCGTGCCCATCAAAAGCAGCCACCGTGCCCATCAAAAGCAGCCACCGTGCCCATCAAAAGCAGCCACCGTGCCCATCAAAAGCTGCCACCGTGCCCATCAAAAGCTACCACTGTGCCCATCACACAGCCACTGTGCCCATCAAACGCAGCCACCGTGCCCATCAAAAGCAGCCACCGTGCCCATCAAAAGCAGCCACCGTGCCCATCAAAAGCAGCCACCGTGCCATCAAAAGCTGCCACCGTGCCCATCAAAAGCTGCCACTGTGCCCATCAAAATCAGCCACTGTGCCCATCAAACGCAGCCACTGTGCCCATCAAACGCAGCCACCGTGCCCATCAAAAGCAGCCACCGTGCCCATCAAAAGCAGCCACCGTGCCCATCAAACGCTGCCACCGTGCCCATCAAAAGCTACCACTGTGCCCATCAAACGCAGCCACTGTGCCCATCAAACGCAGCCACTGTGCCCATCAAAAGCAGCCACCGTGCCCATCAAAAGCAGCCACCGTGCCCATCAAAAGCTGCCACCGTGCCCATCAAAAGCAGCCACTGTGCCCATCTAACGCAGCCACTGTGCCCATCTAACGCAGCCACTGTGCCATCAAATGCTACCACTGTGCCCATCAAACGCTACCACTGTGCCCATCAAACACAGCCACTGTGCCCATCAAATGTAGCCACTGTGCCCATCAAACGCTGCCACTGTGCCCATCAAATGCTGCCACTGTGCCCATCAAATGCAGCCACTGTGCCATCAAACGCTGCCACTGTGCCCATCAAATGCAGCCACTGTGCCATCAAACGCTGCGACTGTGCCCATCAAACGCAGCCACTGTGCCATCAAATGCAGCCACTGTGCCCATCAAACGAAGGGGGGGTTGAGCAGACGGGGAGGGGGGTAATTGTGCAGACTGGGGAAGGGGGGATTGTTCAGACTGGGGGGGGGGGTAATTGTACAGACTGGGGGAAGGGGGGATTGTGCAGACTAGGGGAGGGGGGTAATTGTGAAGACTGGGGGGAGGTGGGCTTGTGCAGACTAGGGGTATGGGGGATTGGGCAGACGGGGGTAAGGGGGATTGAACAGACTAGGGGGAGTTGTGCAGAATGGGAGGGGCTGGAGAACTGAGAGTAGCGAGCGCAGAGGAAACTCCCAGAGTCTTGGAGGCAGGCAGAGGCAGGGCACACCAGGGAGTCATGACGCACGTGACTGGCTCAGGTTGTGGGGCTAGATGCTGGTTTGCAACAACTTGATCCCAGGACCAGGAGCATCAGCCCCCCAGGAGGCCATGCAAGGACCTGCTGAGCTGAGATGAGAGACCCTGACACAGCTGACCCCCCCCACATCAGGCTGCATTGATGGCCACTGCTGAGGCGGCACTGATGGTCACTGATGAGGCTAAGCGTATGAGCACTGGTGAGCCTGCATTGATGGGCACTGATCGGGCAGTCTCCCACCATTTCTTGTATCATGTCTGCAGTCTCTGACCATTTCTTGTATCATGTCTGCAGTCTCTGACCATCTCCTGTAGTATTTCTGCAGTCTCTGATCATCTCTTGTACTATGTCTGCAGTCTCTGACCATTTCTTGTATTATATCTGCAGCCTCTGACCATCTTCTGTAGTATGTCTGCCGTCTCTGACCAGCTCTTGTATTATGAAAATAGATAGTGCAGCGCTTATAAAATTAGATGTCCCTGCTTCACATGAAGCTGTGCAGGCAATGTAATCCTGCAAGCAGACCGTGTGTGGCAGAAAATAATGAAAAGACACTTTTCCAGTGAATTTGAATATTAGAGCATGTCAAATGACATGACAAATAGTGACAATCTCTAAAAGTAAATGATTAAAACCTAAAAAGGTGTATATATATCAACAGGATGATCATGTGAACACACCAAAATTAAATGTACCCTTATCCGTGTGGTAAATAAATCTGTGAAAAAACTCTCCTGAACGCAAGAGAGGCAATTTACAAATAAAAACTGAGTAAAACGTGAATGTATAGATTACATGCGATTCACCAGAAATCGCAGGGAAACAGACTAATATTAGGATAAGTGCATTATTCTTTTGATAGGAAAATTATTTTTGTGCAAAAACACTCATAAACAAATAAATTCAACAATATTATCTGGATGAGTTCTATTCAAAGCTAAATAGTCCCAAATTGATAGAGCCGCTCTAATTCATGCAACAGTCCTGTTAGACTAGTATCTAATTAACTTTAAGAATATAATGTAAGGCTATCCCAAAACATATACGTAACTAATGTCCATTTTTATGGTGAAGTCCATAGACTCATAAACCGTGAGATGTAAAACTGTGCGATAGCACCAGAAGAGAAATGGTGGAGATGCTTGTAGTTTCTGAATAATCATTTCACAGATTTATTTACCACACGGATAAGGGTCTGGTAATACATTTAAATTTTGGTGTGTTCACATGATCATCCTGTTGATATATATACACCTTTTTAGGTTTAATCATTTACTTTTAGAGATTGTCACTATTTGTCATGTCATTTGACATGCTCTAATATTCAAATTCACTGGAAAGTGTCTTTTCATTATTTTCTGCCACACACGGTCTGCTTGCAGGATTACATTGCCTGCACAGCTTCATGTGAAGCAGGGACATCTAATTTTATAAGCGCTGCACTATCTATTTTCATTTCTTCCATACAATTGTGTCTAATTGTTGTGCCAGCAGCTAATACTAGGCTGGTTTGGCGCAGTATTTCTCTCTATTTTTTATCTCTTGTATTATGTCTGCAGTCTCTGACCATCTTTTGTAGTATGTCTGCAGTCTCTGACCATCTTATGTATCATGCCTGCAGTCTCTGACCATCTCCTGCATCATGTCTGCAGTCTCTGACCATCTCTTGTATCATGTCTGCAGTCTCTGACCATCTTTTGAAGTAAGTCTGCAGTCTCTGACCATCTTTTGAAGTAAGTCTGCGTCTCTGACCATCTCTTGTACTATGTCTGCAGTCTCTGACCATTTCTTTTATCATGTCTGCAGTCTCTGACCATTTCTTGTATCATGTTTGCAGTCTCTGACCATCTTTTGAAGTAAGTCTGCAGTCCCTGACCATCTGTTGTACTATGTCTGTAGTCTCTGACCATCTCTTGTACTATGTCTGCAGGCTCTGACCATCACTTGTATTATGTCTGCAGTCTCTGACCATTTCTTGCATCATGTCTGCAGTCTCTGACCATTTCTTGTATCATGTCTGCAGTCTCTGACCATTTCTTGTATCATGTCTGCAGTCTCTGACCATTTCTTGTATCATGTTTGCAGTCTCTGACCATTTCTTGTATCATGTTTGCAGTCTCTGACCATTTCTTGTATCATGTTTGCAGTCTCTGACCATTTCTTGTATCATGTCTGCAGTCTCTGACCATTTCTTGTATCATGTCTGCAGTATCTGACCATTTCTTGTATCATGTATCATGTCTGCAGTCTCTGACCATTTCTTGTATCATGTCTGCAGTCTCTGACCATTTCTTGTATCATGTTTGCAGTCTCTGACCATTTCTTGTATCATGTTTGCAGTCTCTGACCATTTCTTGTATCATGTTTGCAGTCTCTGACCATTTCTTGTATCATGTTTGCAGTCTCTGACCATCTTTTGAAGTAAGTCTGCAGTCCCTGACCATCTGTTGTACTATGTTTGCAGTCTCTGACCATCTCGTTCTCTTTATTGTTAAGAGATCATGGGAGGATACCAGGTTAACAAAGACTCCTTAGGGGAGCATATCTGTGTTTGAGTCGTTGCCATAGAAACATTTGCAAAAGGGGAGGAGTTAGTAAGATGACCACGCCCACGTGGGGGCGCCCAAAATATTTCTGCACCCAGGCGTCTGTGACCCTAGGATCGGCCCTGTTAAGATTACAATTATTATAGTTTCCATCATTGATTTAGGTAATTCCTGTGTGACATATGCTTCATTTAATACTGCCAGAAGTTCTGGGTGCAGAACCTGACCATATATCTTGTATATCTCCACAGGAAGACCATCCATCCCTGGTGCTTTATTATTTTGGATTTGCCTTACAGCTTCTTCCAACTCAATCAAGGTTATTGGGTTATTTAAAACTTCACTTTCTGTTGGAGTTAGTTACGGTATATTTAATTTAGCCGGTTTCCCCCTTATATTAGTTATTTCTGATCTTTCCTTAATAATTATCCCTCTTAGATATGCTTTCATTGCATTCCAGATCATTGATAATGAAGTTGACCCCTTGTTATCTTCGAAAAGGCCAAAAGTACTAATTCCAATTGGGTTTTTTCTCTAATCAGGGACAACCATTGTGGATTTACTTTCCACATTGGTCAAATCGATTGTTCCTTCCATTGTTCCAATAACAAGGTCAGCGGAGAAAGGTCAGAAAGTCCCCTTGCTTCATACTGTACCGATTTTACCCAGGAAGGAAAATTTCTGTTACCCAGAGCCATATCGATCCTTGATAGAGACGTATATGACGCTGAGTAGCATGAATACTCTTTTATATCTGGAGCCCTTAGTCTCCATATATCCGTCAATCCCACTTCATGCAGCTGACTAGCTAATCTTGTTGCCCCTCCCTTCTCTTTACTCCTTTTATTTTGCCTATCCATCTCTTCATGTAATATATTATTGGAGTCCCCAATTATTAATGTTGGAACATCCGGCTATTGTGACATTTTTTTAAACACCTTTTTTAAAACATCATCCTTATATGGGGGGGGGGGGGGGATATACACATTTACTAAGAAAAACATTTTTCCATTTATAGTGCATAATAACATCAGGTACCATCCCTCCAAATCTTTGATACATTGATTACAGGAGAATCTAATGGAACCGGAAATCAAAATACAGGGGGTCCCCGGGTTACAAACAAGATAGGGACTGTAGGTTTGTTCTTAAGTTGAATATGTTTGTAAGTCGGAACAGGTACATTTTTTAAGTGTAGCTCCAGACAAAAAATCAATTTTTAAGTTTTTTAGATAACATAGAGAAGGGTTATCACCCCTGTAACATTTGTTTTGCTGCCTGTGCCCCTGTTCAGAAGATTTCACCTCACCCTCTGTCCCAATGACAATTGGATTTTGAAAATTTTGGGTTGTTAGGGAAGCATGGACTGGTGATAAAGCATCAGTGGAGACACCTTTTACCCATAATAACTCTTACAGGAGTGAATTTCCCTTCCTAGGGGTGGATTTCCTCTCACTTCCTAGGAAGTGTCGTTTGTAAGTCGGATGTTTGTAAGTCGGGGACCCCCTGTACTAACTCCACAAGAATAAGTGGAATACGTAGAGTGATATTCATATTTGTATTTAAGTGCTCTAAGCATTTTATCATACTCTGTCCCCATATGTGTCTCCTGTAAACATAATAATATTGCAGGATTATAAAACTTAATTAATTCCTTTACCGCTTGTCTTTTTTTTCTCTCTCCCATTCCTCTAATGTTCCACGACATCATATTAACTTGACTTATCTGTGAGGTCATCCTTCTTTATATACACACTAAGCTAATCATCTATTACTCTTAAGTTCAAATGAGTCAAAGCATGATAAGAAGAGAGGTGGAGAAAGGAGGTGAGGGGGAGAGAGGAGGAACAAGAAGTAGGGACAAAGGCGGAAAGAGAAAGAGAAAAAAAAAAAGAAAGAAAACAAAACAAAAACAAATTTTACCCTTACACCATCCCCCCACCCACTGTAAATACAACCTATTGACAACCCTTCCCCCCTCCCACACATCTTCCCCCTCTCCACTCCAGCCCCATTCATCCCCCCATCCTCCCCCCTCCCATCTGTATCTGGATCCCAACATACCAAGGCAATCAGCCCCACCCTTTGAGTACCAAATCAGCTATATTTCTCCTGTCCACACGGAACACATACTGAGGGCCCGTTGTAATCACCTTTGACATTCCTTCCGTACCATATGCCCCCCACCATTAGGGGAAGGGACAGAACAAAAAAATATCTATTTCTGTATAGACTATATGTAAACCTATAAGGACCCGCCCTACACTGACGGGACTCCACCAAAGAATTATTTTACCCACCTACCCCATTTACTTTTGTCTATTTACCAACCATGCAGTAACTGCTTCCGGTGAATCAAAAAACTGAACTCCCTCTCCATCTGTAACCCGTAATTTTGCAGGGAACAACATTGAGTATTTAACTTTTATTTCCTGTAATTGCCTTTTAACTTCCTTAAATTTCGCCCTTTGTTTTTGTACTTCTAATGAGAAGTTTGGATAAAAGTATATCTTATGGCCCTTATACTCAATGTTGCCCCTTTGTCTAGCCTTAGCTAATATTATATCCCTGTCTTGGGAGTTTAACAGACGGATAATCAATATCCTTGATCTATCTCCCACTGGAGGAGAATGGGTTGATATTCGATGGGCTCTTTCTATTGCAAACGATCCCCAAAAATATCCATCAGCCATTTTTCCACAAATGTGACAGGTGAAAGGCCTTCTTCCTGTTCCGGTAAGCCCAATATACGAATATTGTTCCGTCTTTGTCTATTTTCCATCCCCTCCATTCTCAAAATTTGTTCCTTGATCTGTATTTTGGACTGATGTATATCTTTTTTTATTGACGGTATTGAGTCTCCAATTCTCCAACTCTCATTTCTACTTCAGTTGTCCTTTCCACTGTAATGGAAATTTGTAAGTTCTGTATATAATTGTATTCTATTTTGTATGTATTGCACACTGCCCTCACTGTGCACACGGCACTAATAATTTTTTCAGTACATGTTTACATTCTTTCGAGTCCTGATTAGAATTAGCTTGCCTATGATACGCCCCTTGTTACCATAAACGTACAATTGTAATATTAATGTGACACCTACGTAATCATGTGTACAAAAACCTTCAATTGCGTCATAATAAAGCAGAACAGTTTTTTGGAAAGATGCTGAGCGTATCTTTTGTGTCTGTTCCCTACTGCAGTAGTTATTAATAGGGTTGAGCGAACCCGAACTGTAAAGTTCGGGTCCGTACCGGACTTTTGGGTGTCCGTGTCCCGGACCCGAACCCGAACTATTGGCTGTATGTTCGGGTTCGGGTCCGGTGTTCGGCGATGTATTGGCGCCTTTTACAAGCTGCAGGGCAGCCAATCGTCGCTAGTTTCACTAGTGTGCCCTTAGAAGTCATCACAGCCATGCCTACTAATGGCATGGCTGTGATTGGGCAGTGCAGCATGTGACCCAGCCTCTATATATAGTACAGACACACAGCACACAGCGTCACTCTGCTATAGACAGGTTCCTGTGCTGCTAAGAGAGGATTTTAGGAGTTAGTCTGATAAAGTCAGTCAGTCAGTCAGTCCACATTCCTTAAATTTTCTTAAAATTAGTTATATCAGTGAGCGATCTACATAGCTAGAGTAGACTAGAGAGTGTCTTTATTAACCACTTGACCACTGGGCACTTAAACACCCTTAATAACCAGACCAATTTTCAGCTTTCGGTGCTCTCACATTTTGAATGACAATTACTCAGTCATACAACACTGTACCCATATGAAATTTTTGTCCTTTTTTTCACACAAATAGGGCTTTCTTTTGGTGGTATTTAATCACCGTCTGTTTTTTTATTTTTTGCGCTATAAAAGAAAAAAGACAGAAAATTTGGTAAAAAAATTAATTTTTCTTCGTTTCTGTTAAAAAATTTAGCAAATTTGTATTTTTTCTTGATAAATTTTGGCCAAAATTTATACTGCTACATATCTTTGGTAAAAATAAGTACAAATTGGGGTATATTATTTGGTCTTTGTGAAAGTTAGAGACTCTACAAGCTGTGGTGCCAATATCTGAAAATTGATACTGGCGGCCTATCTCATTTCTTGAGACCCTAACATGCCATAAAAGTACAAATACCCCCCAAATTACCCCTTTTTTGAAAGAAGAAATTCCAAGGTATTTAGAAAGAGGCATGGTGAGTTTTTTGAAGTTGTCATTTTTTCCCACAATTCTTTGCAAAATCAAGATTTTTTTTTTTACTTTTTTTTTTCACAAAATTGTCATATTAGCAGGTTATTTCTCACACACAGCATATGCATAGCACAAATTACACCCCAAAATACATTCTGCTATTACTCCTAAGTATGGCAATACCACATGTGTGAGACTTTTACACAGCGTGGCCACATACAGAGGCCCAACATGCAGGGAGCAGCATCGGGTGTTCTGGAGCACCCAGGACAATTCTGACATTTCTCTCCTAAATCATAATTTATTTGCTAGAAAATTACATAGAACCCCAAAACATTATATATGTTTTTTTAGCAAAGACCCTAGAGAATACAATGGCGGTCGTTGCAACTTTTTATCTAGCATGGTACTTGCGCAGCAATTTTTCGAACGCGTTTTTTTGGGAAAAAAAAAGTTTGGTGCTTTACAAAAAACAAAACTGTAAATTTAGCCCAATGTTTTTGCATAATGTGAAAGATGAAGTTACGCCGAGTAAATAGATACCTAACATGTCACCCTTCAAAATTGCACACGCTCGTGGAATTGCGCCAAACTTCGCTACTTAAAAATCCCCATAGGCGGCGCTTTAAAATTTTTTTACTGGTTACATGTTTTGAGTTACAGAGGAGGTCTAGGGCCAAAATTATTGTTCTCGCTATAACGTTCGCAGCGATACCTCACATGTGTGGTTTGAACACCGTTTTCATATGTGGGCGGGACTTACGTATGCATTCGCTTCTGCATGCGAGCACACGGGGACAGGGGCGCTTTAAATTTTTATTTTTTTTTTATTGTTCATTTTACTTTATTTATTTTAGTTTGACACTTTTTTTCCCCCCCAAAAATTTTTTGATCACTTCTATTCCTATTACAATATTACAACCTCCTACTCCATATGGACCTCGTCCTCCTAGGTTAAGATTATAATTTTTTCATTTTTTTAATTATATTTTATTTTTTTTTCATTAAATTGAATAATTTTTTAAAACATCCCCAGGTCTAGAAACGTGCTGCGGTCCCCTTACTGGTCCCTGAGTGACGTCTTATTAAGATAAATCAACGGGTCGGTAGAACTCAACCACAGCCACCGCCTATTATGCCTACACAGCGCACTACAAAAGCTAGCCAGGCCGCCAGCCAGGCTAGCTTAGCCGCAGCCAAATTGGAAAAATTTGCCCACACTCCAAGCCAACTACCGAGTCAGACTCCCCAAAAAACCCTGTCACACAACCAGCAATCCCAATCTGCCCGTACAGGAGGAACGACAGGTGGTGTAGCGGGAAGGAAAAGCCAGGGGCAGACCCAGACACCCATACAAACACCTACACAATCTCCCCAGAAGACATTAGGGGAGGAGGGTGAATTAGCGGAGTTGCCTCGGGGACAGGAAGTGGTGGGCCCACCGCCAGAGGGGGGGGGCCGACATCTCAGCTGGGACGGAACCTTCTTTGAAAGAGGTATTAGAGGCTATCAACTCTTGTAGAA
Source organism: Lithobates sylvaticus (assembly GCA_028564925.1). Lineage (NCBI taxonomy): Eukaryota > Metazoa > Chordata > Amphibia > Anura > Ranidae > Lithobates > Lithobates sylvaticus. The sequence continues at coordinate 267,300,974 of CM053028.1, read as the reverse complement.
CATCGCTGAATGATATGAATGATCAACTGAAATCAATACGGGAGGAAATTGGTCTTTTGAGGAATGAGGTACAGAAGGTCCAAGAGAGGGCCACAATCCTTGAGGACAGGATGAGTTTGGTGGAAGACGACCTCGCCCCATTAAAACGCGAAATGAGCGACATTAGAAATCTCCTTAATAAACAAATTAATAAAATGGACGAGGTCGAGAACAGGATGAGAATGAAAAATGTCCGTATAGTGGGCCTTCCAGAGCACTTCGAGGGCCCAGACCCCGCTACTTTCTTAGAAAAATGGCTGTTTGAGATTTTTGGTCAAGATTCATTTTCTCCACTTTTTGCAATCGAAAGGGCCCATCGAGTCCCTGCTAGACCCATTCAACCCGGGGCCCCTCCTAGACCCTTCTTAGCTAAACTGCTATTCTTCAAGGACAAAGCAACAATTATCAGGAAAGCAAGGGAACTTGGAAATATTTTTTTCAGTGGCAAGAGGGTGTCTATCTACCCCGACTACTCGCCAGACCTTCAAAAAAGGAGATCACAATTTGGGGAAGTAAAACGTAACCTCCGTCAAGCTAATTTAACCTACGCCCTGCTTTTTCCAGCTAAGTTGAGAGTGTTGGGCCCTAGCGGAAGATTACTTTTCGACACCCCTAAAGGGGCTGAAGAATGGCTAATAAAACATAAAGAAGGACATTAGATGATACTGGTTGACCAGGATCAAACCCAAGTGCTGACTTGACTTTTTTCTATTTTTTTCCTCTTTGGGGGGGGGGGGGCGGGGGCGGGCCGGGTTGCCTTGGTGAATAAGGGAGGGGGGGGGGGGGGACCGGTGGAGACATACAGCAATATATTGTGTTTGCTTTGCAATGTGATTTGTTGAAGGTTTTTATTGAATGCTGTTTTGTCGCCCCCGGGGGGGGGGGGGGGGTAGAAGGGGGAGGGAACGCATGGTGGGAAGAGGTTGAAAGGTGTCGCATCCCAACGGTTTTGGGGTGCTGCAGTATGTTCTTAGGGGTAGGGTTTTCTTAAATAGGGGGGAGGGGGATGGAGGGTTATGGAGGTGTAAAGGGAGGGCTAGGTATGGGGTAGATTTACTGGCACTAATGTTTAGATGGTTTCAAAAGAAGGGTGGATGGGTAGGTCACTTTAGAAGGCCCCCGGTCAAACCTAGATTGGTAACGTATGATGAGTGTAACCAGAATGTTAGATGGGTTGGATGTGGAAGGTATGTATGTGTATGGATGAGGGGGAAAACACTTCACGCTAAAATATGCACTTACACGGAAAGATTAGATGGTAACACTCCACAAGTACTAATTAGACACCCACGTTTTGACAATAAGGTCGATCAGAAATATACCACTGACGATAAGTTATTCACAAAACCCCTCTTGGAGGGTATACTCACAGTTGAATTTATAGAGAATCAGAATCACTAATGAGTCACGATACACAACTTAATAGGAAACAAGTCACTTTTTGTTCCTGGAATATAAGGGGGTTAGGCGACCCGGGGAAAAAAGCTGCAGCACTAGCTTTGATTAGATCCTACGGGGTTTCGAGCCTCTGTCTCCAAGAGACCCACTTCACCAATGCCTCCACATCAAAGTTAGGATGGAAAGAGTTTGCACTACAGTACCACTCGTTCTATTCGTCCTTTTCAAGAGGTGTCAGTATACTGATTAACTCAGGAATTACGTTTACCTGTGTCCAAAGTAAAATTGATGAGCGGGGAAGGTACATTTTCCTACACTGCAAAATTGAAAGTAAGGCCGTCATCTTGGCTAATGTATATATCCCGCCCCCTTTTGATACTGGGGTCATGCTCGACTTGGTGGAGTTTGTGATGAACAATCCAGCTTTACCGGTAATAGTCTTTGGTGACTTCAATATGGTACTTGACCCGGGACTGGACAGGCTTCCTCCTGGGAGTCGGAGGGGCAGGCTAGGGGATAGCCGTCTCCCCGTTTCCTGGAGGAAATGGGCTTGAAAGATATCTGGAGACTGAGGAACCCCGGGATTAGAGGATACTCCTGTTTCTCCAGTACACACTCTACTTTGTCGAGGATAGACATGTTGTTTTGCAATGACGAGTCAATGCCTCTATTGGATAACATTAGGTATAGGCCAAGAAGTCTCTCTGACCATTCCCCGCTGACAGCCTCAATGGAAACGGGGGTGAGAACAATGTACCGGGAGTGGAAAATCAACCCGGCCTGGCTGGAATTAATGGGCGATTCACATGAGGTGGCGCATGCCCTGAAAGAAAGTATAGAATTGAACGTTCGATCAGCCACCCAGGGGGTAATCTGGGACACAGTTAAAGCTATTCTTCGGGGCTTGCTGATTCAGCAAATTTCAAGAATAAAAAAACAGTCAAGGGCGGGGGAGGAGAACGCAGCTAACAAAGTAGCTCTTGCAGAAATAAAATATATAAACAATCCACTACCGGTAAATTTAAACGAATGGATAGCAGTACAAGAGGAATACCGCCTCATCCTTTTAAGCAAAGCAGAACAAAAATAAATTTTCCAGAAGCAAGCTGCCTTTGGGGAGGGGGAGAGTATAAGTAGGATGCTTGCCCAGTTAGTAAAGACCAACTCTCCATCATCAATGATCCCGTTGATAGACATAGGTGCCGGTAGAACATCTTCACACACCCCAGAAATAGTGGACACCTTTAGAACCTATTACGAGAACTTATATTACTCCACCCAGGAGGATAGAAGTGAAGAATGGGACAAATTCTTTGATCAAATGGCGGTCCCCTGCCTCTCTGAGGAGGACAGGGCTGCCCTTGACAGCCCTGTCACCCTGGAGGAGATCCAGCGGACCGTCTGGGAAATGGCAGGCCAGAAGTCCCCGGGACCAGACGGCCTCCCCATCGAAATATACCGTCGCTACGGGGAGGTGCGCCTCCCCGAGCTTCTGAAGGTACTTAATTCGTCGAAGGAGGAGGGTGCACTTCCCCCGTCGATGATGGAGTCAACAATAATTGTGATCCCCAAGGAAAATAAGAACCCCCATCTCCCCCACCTCATATAGACCTATCTCGCTCCTGAACTCGGATATTAAAGTTTTAGCCAAGGTCTTGGCGGCTAGACTCAATAAAGTTATTTCCAAACTGGTGCATTCGGACCAATCGGGATTCATCCCAGGAAGGTCCGCCAGTACAAACATCAGACGGCTCTTCTTGAACCTTCAAACTCCAATGGAGAATCGGGGAAACAGGGCCATTCTCTCTTTGGACGCCGCCAAGGCCTTTGATACCCTGGAGTGAAAGTATCTTTGGAGAACATTGACACAATTCCACTTTGGGACAAATTTTGTTAACTGGGTGAGATTACTATATAGTGCTCCTGGAGCAAGAGTAAAAATAAACAACGAATATTTCTCCAGGCTTTGTCTGCTGAGGGGGACAAGGCAGGGGTGTCCCCTGTCCCCCCTCCTTTTCGCCCTCGCAATCGAACCCTTGGCCCTGTCCCTTCAACTGTCCCCAGAAATTAAAGGCTTTAAAAGGGGTGATTTGGAGGATAAAGTGATGCTATACGCAGACGATTTAATAATTCTGCTCAGTGACACACAAGGCTCACTATGTGAGACAATGCGCAGAATTGAAAACTTTGGACTTCTGTCGGGCCTAAGGATTAATTGGGATAAATCAAATCTTCTCCCGATTGATCCATTGGACTATCCTCTTCCCCAAGAGGCAGCTCAGCTTCAAATAGTACAGCAGATAAAGTATTTAGGTATAAATGTCTCGAGAGACCCTAAACAATTTATTCAGGATAACGTCGTCCCATTGTTGAACAAATTCAAGGGTAAATGCCAAATTTGGAAGAAACTTCCCCTGTCAGCGGCAGGTCGTTGTAACTTAATTAAAATGGTATTCATGCCACAGTTACTATATTTACTCCACAACTCCCCAATCTGGATCTATAAGAAATGGTTTAAGAAGATAGACACTCTTTTTAGAGATCTAATATGGAAGGGGGGCATACCACGAATTCGATTAAGTACGTTACAGCTTCCTGCCAATGCTGGCGGAGTAGCTCTTCCGCACCCTTTGAGTTACTTCCTGGCCTCCCAGCTCCAGCACATTGGGGGATGCAAGGCCACGAAGGGAGGACGAGAGTGGGAGACTCTCCTCTATAAATCTACTCACAAGTCGTTGCTGGAAGTGTTAGAGGCAGGGTCCTTCATAAAGGGGTCACCAACTCAGGACCTGCTAGCAAGAGTATGGGGACTAGCCAAAAAGACACTGGGTTATAGAGGGTTTTCAGATTTCTCCCCTCTGTGGGAAAACAATGACCTGCGCGAGCTTAAAAAAATGGGGACTATTAGAGAATGGGAGAGAAGAGGTTTGAATTTCGTTGCTCAGATCTACCAGGAGGGTCGGTTAAGAAACTTTCAGGACATAAGAGATCAATATGAGCTCCCCAAGAGGTCCTTCTTTAGATATCTGCAGGTGAGGCATGCCCTCACCGAACAGTTTAAAGAGACAGCTTGTGAATGGACTAAGATCCCGGTACTACAGAGCATAGCCGAGTCGGACACTCGAAAAGGGATGATATCTAACTTATATCTCCATATACATAAGGGGACCTGGGAAGAGGCCCAAATGGGACTCCACAAATCCTCGTGGGAAAGAGATGTGGGCACTATGTCTACTCTACAGTGGGAAAGGATTCTAGCCTTTGCGCCTCGGGTCTCCCTCTCGCACCCCCAGAGGATGTCACATCTTTTCCTACTACACAGGGCATATTTTACTCCGGCAAAGTTATTTCGGTTTGGCCGTAGACAAGATGACACATGTCCTAGATGCAGGAGGCCGGGCGGCGACCTCATCCATATGTTTTGGAGATGTCCGAAATTATACCGATATTGGAAAGAGGTGGTAGATAGGACCGCTCTGATATTCAACACCAAGCTTGCCCTGGACCCAATCCTGTGTGTACTTGGGGGGTTTGAGGGGGAAAACAGGTCAAATGAAGTCCATCTGGCCATCATTAGATGCCTTTTTCAGGCAAGAAAATTAATTGCACAAAAATGGCAATCTCCAAACCCACCATCTTTTTTTGAATGGGAACGGAGCATGGAGAGGGTGATTCTTATGGAGAGAACAACATATATTAAACAGGGAAACCTTACCAAATTCCAGGGGATATGGAAACGGTGGTTGGAGAAAAATTATACGTAGCCAAATGAACTGGACTGAAACGCGATGCGGTGTAGGATGTCGAACTTTGAATGTGGTAGGAATGTCAGAAGGAGGAATGACGAGAGGGTGGAGGAATGAAAGGCGGCGTTGAATGGGGAGCGAGTGGGGAGGCTGCTGTATAAACTAGCTACCATAATCCTCTTATAGAGTGTAATGCAGGAATGGAAGTTGGGGAATGTAGGTAAACTGTACTTAATACTTTCTTATAGAGTGTAATGCAGGAATGGAAGTTGGGGAATGTAGGTAAACTGTACTGAAGGTGTAATAGTTTTTTGTTTGTCTTTTTTTTGTCAAATGTGAAAAATTTAATAAAGATAAATTAATAAAAAAAAAGTATGGCAGAGTATTGCTGGGTATTGCAGGGTATTGCAGGGTATGGCTGGGTATCGCAGGGTATTGCAGAATATGGCAGGTTATCGCAGGGTATGGCAGAGTATCGCAGGGTATGGCAGAGTATCGCAGGGTATGGCAGAGTATCGCAGGGTATGGCAGAATATGGCAGGGTATCGCAGAGTATGGCAGAGTATCGCTGGATATCGCAGGGTATGGCTGGGTATTGCAGAGTATTGCAGGGTATTGCAGGGAATGGCAGGGTATCGCAGAGTATCGCAGGGTATGGCAGAGTATCGCAGGGTATGGCAGAGTATCGCAGGGTATGGCAGAGTATTGCTGGGTATCGCAGGGTATGGCAGAGTATCGCAGGGTATGGCAGAGTATCGCAGGGTATGGTAGAGTATCGCAGGGTATGGCAGAATATCGCAGGGTATGGCAGAGTATCGCAGGGTATGGCAGAGTATCGCTGGGTATGGCAGGGTATGGCAGAGTATCGCAGGGTATGGCAGAGTATCGCAGGGTATGGCAGAGTATCGCAGGGTATGGCAGGGTATGGCAGAGTATCGCAGGGTATGGCAGAGTATCGCAGGGTATGGCAGAGTATCTCAGGGTATGGCAGAGTATCGCAGAGTACTGCTGGGTATCCATCCATGCTCAGCCATCCCTCCATACCCTGCAATACACTGCAGGCTATTGCTGTGTATTGCAGGGTATGGAGGGATGGCTGAGCATGGATGGATGGATCGGTGGTGACTGCAGGGCAGGCTGTGGGCACTACAGATCCCGACCACAGCACTGCTGCCACCGATCCCTCCCCCTCTCCTCTCACACTGTACCGATCTGTACAGAGAGAGGATCCGGCGTCATCAAATGACGCCGGTTTGCTTACATGTGATCGCTCCGTCATTTGACGGAGCGATCACGTGGTAAACGGCCGCGATGAGCGGCCGTTTACCGTTTACCATGATCTGCCGGGTCCTCTGGACCCGGCGATCACATATGTTGTCGAGTGCGCGTCCCAGGGGGCGCGCAAGAGGGGAACTCTGTGAGGCCGTTAATTAACGGCCTCTTAGAGTTAAGCAACCGCCCTGTAGCCGTTTTTCGGCTATGGGTCGGTTGTTAACTGGTTAAGGAAAAGAACGAGGCAGAGAGAATTATTCAAGAGATTCCTAAATCAATTGTACCCTGTCTGGGGTGCACTGCACAGTCTTTTAACAGTGCCATGAGGCCAGTGCCAGACAAAATATAAGTTTTACCTGCAAGCTCAGTGCAGCATCACTGCACTGCATATTTTAGTAAGAGATACACCATACTCTGTGTGTATTCTGCTATTGGAAAAACATTGCAAAACATTTTAATTTTGCTGTGATTTTCTTTTCTTTTTTTTTTTCCCAATAGCATTTTCTGCATGTTCATACACACTTTAGACACTGTACGTGTACTCTGCTATTGACAAAAAATAAAATATTTCAGTGCTTTGTGCAGGAGTGTGACATACAATCGATCGATATTTCTTCTATTGTGCTGTCCCAAAAAAAAAATTGTAGTGACATTTTTTTTCCCCAATAGCATTTTCTGCAGTTTAGCAGTTTTTGAGATACACGCTTTACATACTGTGGGTGTATTCTGCTATTGCAAAAACACCCATTTAGGGCGAGATCATACATTTTGAAAATATGAGGAGATCATCAAAAAGGGGACGTGGTCCGGGTCATGGTGCTGCTGGTGGCGCTCCTGTTGCAGGGAGAGGACGTGGTCGATCTGTGCCAGCTACACGCACTAGTGAAACACCTTCCTCAGGTGCGAGTAGGCGACAGAGCCTGCAGCGGTATTTCGGCACGCCTAATAAGGCTGTACGGATGTTGAGGCCAGGACAAGTACAGGCGATAGTAGATTGGGTTGCTGACAGTGCCTCCGGTTCCTTCACATTGTCTCCCACCCAGTCTCCTGATGAAAGTTCAGAGTTGGCACCTGCAGCCGATGTCCATCAGTCTTTCACCTCACCCCCTTGCAAATCAGCCAATCAGTCTGAGCCCCAAATCATGCAGCAGTCTCTTCTGCTTTTTGATGAGCAGAAGAGACTGCTCTGTTAGCCCTGTTAGCAGGGTTTCCCAGGGCCATCCACCTAGCCCTGCCCCAGAAGTGGAAGAGATTGTGTGCACCAATGCCCCACCACTTATGTTTCATGATGAGTACATGGGAGGACCATCGCAGCACGTCTCGGATGACGCCATTGTGCAGACCGACAAGGAGGGCAGGGATGAAGACTGGGTGGAAGATGATGTGGAGGACGAAGAGGTCCTTGACCCCACATGGAATCAACGTCATGCAGGTGACCAGTGTAGTTCGGAGGAAAAGGCGGTGGTCGCACAGAGCCACCAGCACAGCAGAAGAGGGAGCAGGGTACAAAAGCGGAGCGTCCGTCCCCTAGACAGTACGCCTGCTACTGCCCAACGCAGCAAGGGACCAAGCCAGTTGCCAGGAGTTCCCTAGCGTGGCAGTTCTTCAGACAATGTGCTGATGACAAGCACGAGTGGTTTGCACGCTGTGCGATCAGAGCCTGAAGCGAGGCATAAACGCTCTCAACCTGAGCACAACCTGCATAACCAGGCATCTAAGTGCAAAGCACGAGATGCAGTGGAGTAGACACCTCAAAAAACAAGAAAGGTCTCTGGCTCCTCCTGCTTCCTCTTCTGCTGCAGTCTCGGCCTCTTCATCCACCTCTGTAGTGACAGTGACACCTGCCAACCAGCAAACAGAGGATCTGCCAGCAACACTACCACCTGGGTCACCAACCATCTCCACAATGTCCCATGGAAGCGTTCAGCTCTCTATTTCCAAAACACTGGAGCGGAAGAGGAAGTACCCCCCTAGCCACCCGCGATCCCTGGCCCTGGATGCCAGCATTTCAAAATTCCTTGCCTTTGAAATGCTGTCATTCCGTCTGGTGGAGACGCAGAGTTTTAAAAGGCTGATGTCATTGGCTGTCCCACAGTACGTCGTGCCCAGCCGCCACTACTTTTCCAGACGAGCTATCCCTTCCCTACACAACCGAGTGGGGGACAAAATCAGGTGTGCACTGCGCAACGCCATCTGTGGCAAGGTCCACCTAACTACGGATGCGTGGACCAGTAAGCACGTTTAGGGACGTTATATCTCCCTAACAGCACACTGGGTAAATGTAGTGGCGGCTGGGCCTGAGACGGATAGCACTTTGGCGCATGTCCTTCCACCACCGAGGATTGCAGGGCACTTCAGTTTGCCTCCTGTTGCTAACTCCTTCTACTCCGCCTCCTCATCCTCTACCGCCTCCTCATCCGATCAGCCTAACACCTTCACTACCAACTTCAGCATAGCCAGGGTAAACGACAGCAGGCAGTTTTAAAACTTTCCTGTTTGGGGGAAAAACCCCACACCGTGCAGAAGTTGTGGAGGGACATGGAACAACAGACCGATGAGTGGTTGGTGGCAGTGAGCCTCAAGCCCGGCCTGGTGGTGTGCGATAATGGGCGAAATCTCGTAGCAGCTCTGGGCCTAGGCGGTTTGATCCCTTGCCTGGCGCATGTGCTGAACTTGGTGGTCCAGAGGTTCCTTAAGAATTACCCCGATATGCCAGAGCTACTGCAGAAAGTGCGGGCCATCTGTGCGCACATTCGGCATTCTTACCCTGCTGCTGCTCGCCTGTCAGCGCTGCAGCGTAACTTCGGCCTTCCCGCTCACCGTCTCATATGTGACGTGCCCACAAGGTGGAACTCCACCTTGCACATGCTTGCCAGACTGTGCGAGCAGCAGCAGGCGATAGTGGAGTTTCAGCTGCAGCACGCACGCGTGAGTCGCTCTGCGGAACAGCACCACGTCACCGCCAATAACTGGGCCTCCATGCGAGACCTGTGTGCCTTGTTGCGCTGTTTCGAGTACTCCACCAACATGGCCAGTGCCAATAATGCCGTTCTCAGCGTTACTATCCCAGTTCTATGCCTCCTTGAAAAAACTCTTCAGGCGATGATGGAAGAGGATGTGGCACAGGAGGAGGAGGAGGAGGAAGAGGGTTCATTTCCAAGGCTTTGAGGGCAGTCATTTACAAGTGGCTACGAGGGTGGGTTCCTGCACCAACAAGCGCCAGGTACACAATTGTCCGGCAGCAAGTTAATAAATGGTGATTTTGCGCTAAAGTGCATCAAACATAAAACATGTGCTATATAAGTGTATATAATAAATAAAGTCAGTGGTCACTGAGTCGTGACTCAAAAACTAAAAATACACTGGGTGAAGTGAATCAATCATACATATAAATAAAGTAAAAAATGTGATTGAGAAATAATAAAATATAAACACTTCATTGATAAACAATCGATAATAAATATCATAAAAAACCCATAAATGGTAAAAACACTTGATCTCGAGTATAATCTGAAAACCACAGAAGAAATATATAAATAAATATATAAATAAGTGGGTGAGTATATAGTCCGCAAAGTAATTCATTCATAGAGTGGTGTGATAAAAGTAGTGACACCCATAGGTAAAAAACTAATAGTCTCTAGAATACAGATGTGCAATGGTTGTTCCTTTCTCCAAAAGTGAGGGGTGCTGGGTAGTGAGGGCCTGCTCATCAATAGTGTTCTCTAGTCTCTCACCTCTCTCATAATCAATATGGGCATCTAGATCAACACCAGTGGTAGGTTCCAGCCCTGGATTTCCCCGGATGGTCCCCAGCACAGTCTGTCTCCAAGCAATAAGGTCCACAATCCGAATCTCCACTTCCACACAAACGTGTCCCCAGAGATAGCCCTCCACTCGTGGATGTACAGAGTGCACTGCGGTCCTGCAGTGATGGCTCACCCTCAATGGGTTGTAAGATGTTTACCAATGAGAAAAAGTGGAGAGAGGGACCCGATCGTGAAGTATGTCAAAACAGTTTAATTGTAATAAAAGTAAATGCTTACATAAATTAAAATGCGAACAGCCAGATGAATGTAAGTGCGGTCTCCGTGTCCAACACTTCCGGTATCCTGACCAATCCCTACGCGTTGCGTCACATGACCTCGTGACTTCATCAGGGGATGCTGATTGGTTGCATTGGGCTGTCTTTTATTTGTGACAACCGGAAGTTGCGTGGCGGCCATTTTGCCGCGGTCCGCGCATGTAAACAAAGCGCGGCCATTTTTCTGTGGTCTTTCTGCGCTCTGTACAGCGGACCTCATTGGTGTCAACTATTTTTTCACAGTGATGTTTAAAATGTTCAATGTCAGGGTGTTGTCTCATGTGTACAGAAGGACACAATAGACTGAATATGCACTATGCACAATGAACTGAATATTACGTTATTTCTTATGTATAAGATTAATGGCATATTTACATGGATCGTATGAGACCAATACCGGAGCCATTAATAGGTGGCACAGAATAGTGGTGCAAGATGGCCATTAGACTAAATGCACTGAAGAATATTTAAATACTGTTTCACTGGCCCATCGGATATCGATCAATGACAATTTGCCGATTATCATGATGTCATCCTAATCTGGCCTCTTGAGACAATAATCTGGTTTATCCCGATCCATAAATATGTGGTCGGGACGTGGGTAATTCAACCAGATGTGTATAAAAGGAAGTTAGATCAGACCTGTGGATATGTTAATACAAATAGCAATAAAAATAAAATTAAAATTAAAATTAGCACAGAATCCTACCCCATATGGACTACTACATAATCAACAACCAAATGTCCATGTTGGCTATAAAATTGTTGGTTAATAACAATAGAATTTTTTTTTTAAATATACGAGAGATAAAAAATTGATTAAACGGTTTTGTCTTCAGAGCCGTATAATTTCTCGTTAGTCTTCAGATATTACATCAATGGGGGATAAAAAATGTTAAAAAATCTACTACTATGTCAATACTGTACATTTAAAATTGTGGAAATACTGGCACTGAATAATTTTAAAATACATTAAAATATCCATGAATGCAAATCAAGATCCATGATATCTGAATTAATGTTTACTGTTCCCAAACATACAGCTATGTGGGACAATATGTGAGGGACCTGTATAACCGATATATGAAAAAATGTCCTATATCCCCATCCTCATTCTGGGTATGGAATTGGATACCGGAAATGTCATACAGGGCTGATTGATTTTTAACACAATGTGTCAGAACCATACAGATATAGTGAACACAAGCATAGTATAAAAATATATATAAACAATATATATATGAAATATATAGAAATATAAAAATATATAAAAACATCTGCACGATTTAATTAAAAAGGTGTACTCATATGTCTATTGCACTAAATATCTCAGAACAGTGAATGGTGCCTCTAGACAGTGGGTGACTTTGTCATATCTGTATGTGAGTGTCAATGTCTTTAAAAATTGCTTAAAAAACAATTTAGATCGAACTCTACATTCAACCCCTCTGGAACCAATGTGCGCATGGAATAAATCCACATCGATTCCTTCTGGCTGATCACCCTTATTTTGTGGCTTCCTCGCCAAGATGGGTTATAGCGTTCTATCCCCCAAAAACGCAACTGATTTGGATCTTTATTATGCACTAGGACGAAGTGCCTTGAGACATTATGTTTAGGGCAGCCTTTAATAATTTTCTGAATGTGTTCCTTAATGCGAACTTTTAACTCCCTTTTCGTTCGCCCTATATATTGTAGGTTGCAGCTACATTGCAGACAGTACACAACTCCCTCTGTCCGACAGCTGATAAAATCTTTAATGGAGTACTTTTCTCCTGTGGTCGTGGCTGTGAAATCGGTTCTTTTCCCTTGAAATTTCTGGGCCTTACGGCAGGCATAACAACTTCTACACGGAAAGAAACCTTTTCCAGAGAAGAAAGAGAAGCCTTTTTTTGGGGGTGGGTCCACTACGGTCTTAACCACTAAATCTCTTACTGTCGGTGCCCGTTTGTATATGATTTTCGGTTTTGTTGGGAGGATTGTTTTGAGGTCTTTATCACTGGTGAGTATGTGCCAATGTTTCTGAATGATTTTGGCAACATCTTTATATTGAGCATTAAAATCCAAGATCAAGCATGGAGCTTCACTCCAGGTGACAGACTTATTCTTGGGTTTCTCCTCTAGCATGTTAGATCTACTCATTTTTTCTACTTGCATAATCTGTTGTTGGATCCAGGATTCTTCATATCCTTTTTCTTTGAACCTGACACCAATCAATTTTGCTTGTGTTTTGAAATCTTCATCTCTGGTACAATTTCGTCGGATGCGTACCAATTGTCCCTTCGGGATGTTAAATAACCAAGGTTTGAAATGACAGCTGTGTAATGATATATAGCTGTTTGTATCAACGTTTTTGAAATGCGTTTTGGTGATGATCTTGTCCGATTTAATGGAAATGTTCAGATCGAGGAAGTCGATGGTAGTTGCGTGGATGTTCCAGACAAGATTGATGTTTTTGTTATTTTTATTAAGGTTGTTTAAAAACTCTTCTAGGGTCTCCATACTTCCGTTCCAAATTATGATCAGATCATCAATATACCTCTTATATAAGGCTAGTTCAGCAGGCATATTAGCATAAACTGAATCTTCCTCCCAGTGTGCCATAAATGCATTAGCTACGCTCGGGGCGAATTTCGCTCCCATAGCGATTCCTATAGCTTGCTTATAGAACGACTGGTTATGCCAAAAATAACTGCATTTCAAGCTAAAATCCAAACATTTGATTAAAAACTTCCTGTGCTTGCATAATAAAGTGCTATGTGCTCTAAGTAACCACTTCGTGGCTGTGCAGGCTTCGTGGTGGGGGACTATGGTGTATAGTGACGACACATCGGCCGTTGCCAAGATTGTGCGTCCTTCCAACACTGGCACAGTCTCTAGGAGTTGTAGCACATGCTTTGTATCTTTCAGATACGCTTTAGTTTGCTGCACTGCAGGTTGAATGAAGAAATCTATATATTCGCCCATTCGGGCAGTCAGTGAATCTATTCCGTTCACTATAGGTCTCCCTGGTGGAGTTTCTTTATTTTTATGAATTTTAGGAATAGTGTATATCACCGGTATCCTACAGGTCTCAGGAATAAGATATTTAGATTCTTTCTTATTGAGTATATCTTTTTTAATGCCCAAATTAACTACAAGTTCCAGTTCCTTTTTATATTTTTGCGTTGGATTACCAGACAATTTGATGTATGTCTCATGATCTTGTAGTTGCCTCGCCAATTCTTGCGTATACTGTTCTTTTGACTGTACAACGACTGCTCCCTCTTTATCAGCTGGTCTGACTACTATGTCTTGGCGTTGCTGCAAGGATTTGATGCCTTTACGGATATGTATGGGATCTGATAATTTCTTGATCTCCATTGTTTGCAAATCCTCCACTACTAGTCTTTTGAACACCTCTATATGCTGGTTGTTCGAGACTTGGGGATTGTATACTGAATTGTTCCGTAAAGTGCTATGTGCTAAAAGTGATTCGTGCAGAGTATTAGTTTGTGTAGGTTTAAAAGGGTTACCCATAATGTATTTTTTAATGTTTAATTTTCTCACATATTTCTGTATGCCTATATGTGTCAAATTTGCTCAAGTTTTTGATCGGAGCATGTTTAAGGCCCTTGTCTAATACAGCCAATTCTTCAATGGATAATGGTTTGCCGCTCAGGTTGACCACCCCTTCTCCAATTAATGTCTTTTTCTTTTGTAATCTCTTTCCCGCTCTACAGCCTCTATGTCTTCGGGGCTTTCCTCTATTCTTTGTTGTCCTGTCCTCATATTGGGTGAGCGGTGGAGTTCTCTCGGTGATCTCCTTGGGGAATGGTCTCTCCGGTCTCTGTCTAAAAAAGAACCCTGGGCGGGTCTCTCATAGTGAGTTTTCTCATATGGGTATTGTTGTCTGGATGGATCATAGTAGTATTGTTGTAAATCTTGATGTTGTCTAAGAGGCTCAAATCTATTATATGTGGGAGCTGGACTTCTCTCTTGTTTTGGTTGTTGATAATATGGTTGTTGATTAGGTGGGGGTCCTCTATAATCTCTTTGTTGTTGTGGATTCTGATGCCAATTATTCTGTGTCTTCTTATTGACCCACGGTTGGCTGTATTAGACAAGGGCCTTAAACATGCTCCGATCAAAAACTTGAGCAAATTTGACACATATATAGGCATACAGAAATATGTGAGAAAATTAAACATTAAAAAATACATTATGGGTAACCCTTTTAAACCTACACAAACGAATACTCTGCACGAATCACTTTTAGCACATAGCACTTTACGGAACAATTCAGTATACAATCCCCAAGTCTCGAACAACCAGCACATAGAGGTGTTCAAAAGACTAGTAGTGGAGGATTTGCAAACAATGGAGATCAAGAAATTATCAGATCCCATACATATCCGTAAAGGCATCAAATCCTTGCAGCAACGCCAAGACATAGTAGTCAGACCAGCTGATAAAGGGGGAGCAGTCGTCGTACAGTCAAAAGAACAGTATACGCAAGAATTGGCGAGGCAACTACAAGATCATGAGACATACATCAAATTGTCTGGTAATCCAACGCAAAAATACAAAAAGGAACTGGAACTTGTAGTGAATTTGGGCATTAAAAAAGATATACTCAATAAGAAAGAATCTAAATATCTTATTCCTGAGACCTGTAGGATACCGGTGATATTCAATATTCCTAAAATCCACAAAAATAAAGAAACTCCACCAGGAAGACCTATAGTGAACGGAATAGATTCACTGACTGCCCGAATGGGCGAATATATAGATTTCTTCATTCAGCCTGCAGTGCAGCAAACTAAAGCGTATCTGAAAGATACAAAGCATGTGCTACAACTTCTAGAGACTGTGCCAGTGTTGGAAGGACGCACAATCTTGGCAACGGCCGATGTGTCGTCATTATATACCATAGTCCCCCACCACGAAGCCTGCACAGCCACGAAGTGGTTACTCAGAGCACATAGCACTTTATTATGCAAGCACAGGAAGTTTTTAATCAAATGTTTGGATTTTAGCTTGAAATGCAGTTATTTTTGGCATAACCAGTCATTCTACAAGCAAGCCATAGGAATTGCTATGGGAGCGAAATTCGCCCCGAGCGTAGCTAATGCATTTATGGCACACTGGGAGGAAGATTCCGTTTATGCTAATATGCCTGCTGAACTAGCCTTATATAAGAGGTATATTGATGATCTGATCATAATTTGGAACGGAAGTAAGGAGACCCTAGAAGAGTTTTTAAACAACCTCAATAAAAATAACAAAAATATCAATCTTGTGTGGAACATCCACGCAACCACTATCGAATTCCTAGATCTGAATATTTCCATCAAATCGGACAAGATCATCACCAAAACGCATTTCAAAAACGTTGATACAAAAACAGCTATATATCATTACACAGCTGTCATTTCAAACCTTGGTTATTTAACATCCCGAAGGGACAATTGGTACGCATCCGACGTAACTGTACCAGAGATGAAGACTTTAAAACACAAGCAAAATTGATTGGTGTCAGGTTCAAAGAAAAAGGATATGAAGAATCCTGGATCCAACAACAGATTATGCAAGTAGAAAAAATGAGTAGATCTAATATGTTAGAGGAGAAACCCAAGAATAAGTCTGTCACCTGGAGTGAAGCTCCATGCTTGATCTTGGATTTTAATGCTCAATATAAAGATGTTGCCAAAATCATTCAGAAACATTGGCACATACTCACCAGTGATAAAGACCTCAAAACAATCCTCCCAATAAAACCGAAGATCATATACAAACGGGCACCGACAGTAAGAGATTTAGTGGTTAAGACCGTAGTGGACCCACCCCCCAAAAAGGGCTTCTCTTTCTTCTCTGGAAAAGGTTTCTTTCCGTGTAGAAGTTGTTATGCCTGCCGTAAGGCCCAGAAATTTCAAGGGAAAAGAACCGATTTCACAGCCACGACCACAGGAGAAAAGTACTCCATTAAAGATTTTATCAGCTGTCGGACAGAGGGAGTTGTGTACTGTCTGCAATGTAGCTGCAACCTACAATATATAGGGCGAACGAAAAGGGAGTTAAAAGTTCGCATTAAGGAACATATTCAGAAATTTATTAAAGGCTGCCCCAAACACAATGTCTCACGGCACTTCGCCCTAGTGCACAATAAAGATCCAAATCAGTTGCGTTTTTGGGGGATAGAACGCTATAACCCATCTTGGCGAGGAAGCCACAAAATAAGGGTGATCAGCCAGAAGGAATCGATGTGGATTTATTCCATGCGCACATTGGTTCCAGAGGGGTTGAATGTAGAGTTCGATTTAAATTGTTTTTTAAGCAATTTTTAAAGACATTGACACTCACATACAGATATGACAAAGTCACCCACTGTCTAGAGGCACCATTCAATGTTCTGAGAGATTTAGTGCAATAGACATATGAGCACACTTTTTTTAAATAAATCGTGCAGATGTTTTTATATATTTTTTATATTTCTATATATCTCATATATATATTGTTTACATATGTATTTTTACACTATGTTTGTGTTTACTATATCTGTATGGTTTTGACACACCGTGTTAAAAATCAACCAGTCCTGTATGACATTTCCGGTATCCAATTCCATACCCAGAATGAGGATGGGGATATAGGACATTTTTTCATATATCGGTTATACAGGTCCCTCACATATTGTCCCACATAAATGTATGTTTGGGAACAGCAAACATTAATTCAGATATCATGGATCTTGTTTTGTATTCATAGATATTTTAATTTATTTTAAAATTATTTAGTGCCGTCATTTCCATAATTTTATAGGCACATTATTGACATAGTAGTAGATTTTTTAAGATTTTTTAACATTTTATATCCCCCATTGATGGAATATCTGAAGACTAACGAGAAACTATACGGTTCTGAGGACACAACCGTTTAATCTATTTTTTATCTCCAGTATATTTAAAAAAAAAAAAATAATTTCTCTATTGATATTAACCAACAATTTTATAGCCAACATGGACATTTGATTGTTAATTATGTAGTAGCCAATATGGGGTAGGATTCTGTGCTATTCTAATTTTATTTTTATTTAATTTTTTATTGTGATTTTTATTAACATATTTACAGATCTGATCTAACTTCCTTTTATACACATCTGGTTGAATTACCCACGTCCCGACCACATATTTATGGCTCGGGATAAACCAGACTATTGTCTCAAGAGGCCAGATTAGGATGACATCATGATAATCGGCAAATTGTCAGAGATCGATTTCCGATGGGCCAGCGAAACAGTATTTGAATATTTAAATATTCTTCAGTGCATTTAGTTCAATGGCCATCTTGCACCACTACTCTGTGCCACCTATTAATGGCTCCGGTATTGGTTCCATACGATCCATGTAAATATGCCATTAATTCTATACATAAGAAACAATATAATATTTAGTTCATTGTGCATAGTGCATATTCAGTCCATTGTGTCCTTCTGTACACATGAGACAACACCCTCATATTGAACATTTTATACATTACTAGAAAAAATAATTGACATCAATGAGATCCGCTGTACAGAGAGCAGAAAGACCACAGAAAAATGGCCGCGCTTTGTTTACATGCGCGGACCACGGCAAAATGGCCGCCACGCAACTTCCGGTTGTCAAAAATAAAAGACAGCCCAAGGCAACCAATCAGCATCCCCTGATGAAGTCACGAGGTCACGTGACGCAACGCGTAGGGATTGGTCAGGATACCGGAAGTGTTGGACACGGAGACCGCACGTACATTCATCTGGCTGTTCGCATTTTAATTCATGTAAGCATTTACTTTTTATTACAATTAAACTGTGTTGACATACTTCACGATCGGGTCCCTCTCTCCACTTTTTCTCGTTGGTAAATTCCCTACCACCCATTGAGGGTGAGCCATCACTGCAGGACCGCAGTGCACTCTGTACATCTATGAGTGGAGGGCTATCTCTGGGGACACGTTTGTGTGGAAGTGGAGATTCGGATTGTGGACCTTATTGCTTGGAGACAGACCGTGCTGGGGACCATCCGGGGAAATCCAGGGCTGGAACCTACCACTGGTGTTGATCTAGATGCCCATATTGATTATGAGAGAGGTGAGAGGCTAGAGAACACTATTGATGAGCAGGCCCTCACTACCCAGCACCCCTCACTTTTGGAGAAAGGAACAACCATTGCACATCTGTATTTTAGAGACTATTAGTGTTTTACTTATGGGTGTCACTACTTTTATCACACCACTCTATGAATGAATTACTTTGCGGACTTTATACTCACCCACTTATTTATATATTTATTTATATATTCCTTCTGTGGCTTTTAGATTATACTCGAGATCAAGTGTTTTTACCTTTTATGGTTTTTTATGATATCTATTATCGATTGTTCATGTATGGAGTGTTTATATTTTAGTATTTCTCAATCACATTTTTTACTTTATTTATATGTATGATTGATTCACTTCACCCAGTGTATTTTTAGTTTTTGAGTCACGACTCAGTGACCACTGACTTTATTTATTATATACACTTATATAGCACATGTTTTATGTTTGATGCACTTTAGCGCAAAATCACCATTTATTAATTTTCATACACGGGTTGGCGTTTACTCTGAGATTTTGCAGCTCACTTTAGGAATTTTTTCCACTCTCAGCATCAGAGTGCTCACATTTTAGATCACCTAATATTTATTTATTTATCTATTTATTTTGCATTTATTTATAACATAAATAGTATCTAGTTCAGTAATCAGCGCGAAGGACACCCACAAACACTGTCCGGCAGCAAGGGTACAGTTCTGGAGGATGACGAGGTGGAGGATGAGGAGGAGATGGAGGAGAAGGAACCATGTTCACAACAGGGTGGCACCCAGACCAGCTCATGTCCATCACTGGACATGGGCTGGGGGGATACAGAGGACACAGACGATACACGTCCCACAGAGGACACAGAGTTTCCCACAGATTTTTCTTGCCTCTGGGCAGCCTGGCACACATGAGCGATTACATGCTGCAGTGTCTCCGCAATGACCGCCGAGTTGCCCACATTTTAACTGGTGCTGATTATTGGGTGGCCACCCTGCTGGATCCCCGTTACAAGGACAACGTGCCGTCCTTAATTACCTCACTGGAGCGTGATCGTAAGATGCGCGAGTACAAGCGCACGCTGGTAGACGCGCTGCTGGTGGCATTCCCACTTGGAAGCAGGGGTACGGTGGAAGCACAAGGCGAAGGCAGAGGAGGAGGAAGAGGTCGCCAACGCAGCCGGGGCACCACCAGAACCTCGGAAGGCAGGGTTAGCATGACCGGAATGTGGAAAAGCTTTGTCAGCACGCCACAACAACCAGCACCACCAGCTGAGATGGAACGTCTTAGCAGGAGGCAGCATTTCACCAACATGGTGGAGCAGTATGTGTGCACACGCCTACACGTTCTGAATGACGGGTCTGCCCCCTTCAACTTCTGGGTCTCCAAATTGGACACATGGCCTGAGCTTGCCCTTTAAGCCTTGGAGGTGCTGGCCTGCCCTGCAGCCAGTGTATTATCTGAACGTGTATTTAGCACGGCAGGGGGCGTTATCACAGACAAGCGCAGCCACCTGTCCAGAGCCAACCTTGTGCAGAATAGACACGTATACCGGTGTTCTGACAAAAACTGTCTGGCCATCAGCTAGTGTCCGGCCACTTACTGTGCAGGCGCAGTGATTGCGCAGTACGGAGGACAAGGAGATTTACTAAATCTCCAAAGATGAACGTCGCCTGGGCAGTGAGTGCAGGTTCAAGCCCCCACCATCCAAGTGGACATACGGTAGCACATAGTAACAGAACCTGGAGTCACCGCGCATCGTCTTCGGAGAGTTTCAAAATCCCCTTGTCCTACGTACTGAGCAAGCGCAGTACAGGGCGGACACTATGCGACAGGGGACAGAATTCGACACATCATTCACCACTAGCCTTACCCAGCCATTGTTGTATTTTTGAACCAGTGTTGGCTACCTCGTCCTCCACCACCGCCGCTTCCACCTACACCGCCACATCCACCGCCACCTCAACCTCCTACTCCATATGGACCTCGTCCTCCTAGGTTAAGATTATAATTTTTTAATTTTTTTAATTTCCAAGTATTTTATTTTCCCACTATCTTATCCATTAAATTGAATAATTTTTTCCAGAAAGTGCGTATTCTGGGGTATTCCCACCATATGTGCGGCATCGTGCTGTTGAGTTTTTGAGGTTCTTAATGACTTCCTGTACCTCTTCTGCTAAGAAGGGGGCCCCAAGCATTTTATTTTTATTTTTTATTTTTTTGTTATTTTAAGTTATTTCCCTATCCACATTTGTTTGCAGAGCACTTGCCATGCTCTTAACAACAGTTTGTTGCCATTTGCAGCCCTCTAGACCTTTCCATGACTTTTTTACAGCCATTTTAGTCTTCAAAAGTTCGGGTCCCCATTGACTTCAATGGGGTTCAGAGTTCGGGGTCAAGTTTGGGGTCGGACTTTTTTCCGAAGTTCGGCCGAACCCGCCGAGCCCGAACATCCAGGTGTCCGCTCAACTCTAGTTATTAATAATTTGGAACCACTAATCAATATGAGGTTAGGAGTTGCCTATCTATACATTTCCAGGTCAGGTGGCGAGCTTTGCCTAGGAGGGGTTAAAAGGTGACCCTGAGTATCCAAAACTTGGAGCTTGAGACGATCCAGGAATTTCTGATAATCAGCCGGCTGAGGTAAGCCTTTTGCTTACATTTGAGTTATCAGACTTCCTTGATCGGTAAGGCATTTTTGGGACAAAGGGTACCTATTTTACTCCCCTTTATCAAACTGTATTGATTGGTGGTTATATGTTATGTTGTCACTGTCTACTGTCCATCAGATTGTTATAGATAAGAAAGGGAAGAATAGTGCTGTTCACAGGTATATGTAGTACATCTGCTAGATAAAGTAGTTTAGAGGCAAGAGGGTATAGGCAGGCGTAGAGAAGACTGTCATTATAGGCATTAAATGAAGTAAGGGAATGAAGGGTAAAAGACCCTCAAAAATGCCCAGCGTAAGAGGAGCGCTATATATGAACCGAAGGTGCGGTTCCGCCTATACTGAGCCCCTAGATTAATGGTTAAAGTGGACATGGATCCACAATGGGTAACTGGGTTACCACCGAAGTCCACAGGGACTAAGAATCATGCAGAGTACACAGCTAGAGAAACAGCTATCTATGTGAGCAGGATGGATGAAGGGTGACAATTAACACTAGACAGAAAGGGACATTTTGATGTTAAGTTGTGGGATGAATTTGGGGTCAGGCACTACAACTAGTAAAGTCAAGAAAGTGAGAGAATGATATGCATGTGTTGTGTACAAATGGTAAAAATGTAAGCGATTTTAGAGAGATATTTGTGTATGTGTGTGAATGGTGGAACCTGTAGTTCTATCGTTTGTGTGTGTCATGTACGCAGATGTGACCCCCTCCTTTGTGCTCTCCTGAAAGAATGTAGCTGGGATGAGAGGTCAGTGATAAGCTGGAAGGACACCATGCCAATTTCATTTTTTTAGTCAAAACATTTATAACTTTGTGCCGGGTTAACGAATCTAATGATAAACAATGTGATCACAATTATTTTTGAATCTGTTTTTCAAACATGGTAAAATGAAGGTTACATTTAACCGTGTATTACACACATTAAAAATCCTTTGATAGTGGAAACACTGCATTTAAAAAAGGTAATTAAGTAAAATTAAGTAATATGTCTCCCTTTAAGGACCTTTATCTGTGGATATATATTAGGGTGTGATATTGAAATTATCATTTGAGTATTAATTTCTAATATGAGTTTAACAATTTTATTAATAATATAGATATATTTGAAACTGGTTTAGACAACCTTTGATTGGAAATGAAATCCAGGTTAATGGGGAATTAATTAAAATGGGATTAGTTTAGTTTAAGATAACAATTTTGTAATTTTACATTTATTGAGTGGAAAGAAAAAAGATTAAGATGAGGTTGTTAATTGGAATGCAGCTGCCATAATGTTTAACAAAGCCAAGATGGATGGGATACATAAGAAGTTTTTCTACAAAAATGAAATCTAAAGGTCTTATAATAAATTGATGTGCGGTCCATGATGTGAGAGTAATAATAAATACAATTTAAATATGACAGACCCATCACATCAAGTCCACACACCCTGTTAGGATAGATCCCACCTGCAGCCAGTTGTTTTATAGTTTTTGATGTGGCTGAGCGCTTTGTTTGTTTTTATTTATTTTTATTTTTGAATCCAAAGCAGAATGTGTGGATTGTGATATGATGTGCCCCTTTTTCTTGTAAGTACAGTGGGTATAAGCAGAAGAATATTTGGGATTTACGGACATCTCTCCATGACCGCAGGGTATTGTTATCATTTATTATAATATTGCCAGGAAAAAGTTGTCTTTTTGAAACATGAAGCTGGAGTTCTTACACAAACAGCATGATAGAAAACAAGCCATTGTAATATATTTATGCAAGCTGGACCCAATAATGAAGGGTTCACCCTGATATATCAGAGCTGTACCTTTATGCAAAGGTGCTATTAGACAAAGTTAGACATTATTTTGGTCAAATATTTAATTTTTAATGGTCCGACATTCTGCGCAGCAAATATACAGCTAACTAAATGTTTGTCTAATGAAAGGTTTAAAATATGAGTGTTTATGTACAAATCCAACAATGAAAAATGCGTACATTTTAATCCAGCCACCTTATTGCCCCTATTGGAGGAGGCTGTAGACGGGGGAGACGAACATGTGTTAAATTGATGATGTAGGAATCAGCTGCTGTGAGCCGAGTGCAGGACACACTCCCTGAAGACCCAGATATTTAATATTTTGTAGAGTTATTCCCGGTTTTATACTGAGTATGCAGTTTATCACCCAGAAGGATACTCTGTATTTAGAGTCATTGGATCCTTTTTTCCCAGCTCAAGAAGCAGAGCTCCATGTTTAAGCAAAGCCTGTGAGCTATAAAAAGAGAGTATATTTATATAGATAGTAGAGAATTAGAGAGCTTTTGGTTCCATTTGAAGGGCCAGAAGTTTGTTTTTACTTCGGAAGGTAAACCAATCAAGCATGCTAAGTTAATTTAATCGGCTGTTTTCAGCCTTCCAGGTTCTTGCTGAGGTAGCCATACTAACATTAAAACTCACACATGGAAGCAGACCGAATAAGGATGCTGCATTTACAGCCCCGGACACTTGCTGGGTCTGTGCAACTCACAGATTCCACCCTAGTTCTGGCCCAGTATAGCTGGGATTAATAATTCAACTTTAAGGACCCCAGAATGAGAAGAACAAGTGGTCCACAGTGGGCAACTTCTTATGAAACAGGACATTGGAAAAGGTGATCATTTATGTCTGCCAGTCACTCTTTTCCCTCCAGTTTGACACATGGACCGTGTCATCAGTCACAAGCAGTTATGGCTGCCTTAGTAAATGAGCATGGGAAAGAGCCAGGGTTTACCACAGTTGTTTTTATAACATACCACTTCTTGTTTTACCTGTTACCAAAGGTGTTACCAAAAGCTGAACATCCCTTCCAGAGATTACAAAAAGATATATCCAGTTTCCCAAGTCAGGAACTTATGAGTATGCATTTTGTCTGTATAGACATGTTTTCTGGATGTCCAGTGGCTTATGCTACTGCAAAGGCCACAGTAAAAAGTGTTATCAGAAGTAGTTTGTAAGTACAGAGAGTAACGGAGGAAATCATTTTTATAGGAGAGTCCTTACTAGAAGTTTTGAGGTTTTATTTTTACACTCCCTACTGTCTACAATGTAGCGGACAAAGTAGATTAAGAAACTAGAAAACTTATGCCTGAGTGTTTTCTTATAATTTATCAAGCCCCTAAGGGGATGTTGGACTCTTTCCCTATGGGATTTGGTTTGGGAGTGTGTTATTCACTTGCTTATATTTTGTCTCAGCAGCTGAAGTCCTCCATTCGGATCTCACAGAGAATGTTGCTGATTTTTTAAAGGTTTTTGACAAACTAATTTATGTTTTTTCTCCCCAATTCCAGATCCTAAAAGTTTGGAAGGATCTAAAACTAAAGCCAGGTGACTTGTGGATTGTTAAGAGACATTTATATATAAGGAAATGTTTGGAGACTCAATACAGCATCTATTTCATGTACAGTTTTGCAAAACTTGAAGGAAAAGTCACCTGGATCCACACCAGACACTGCAAAAATGACTAAATTAAAGAAATCTCTGTGTTTGATTTGTTTCCCCTCTTGCGATCACAGTCTAGGGTACTTTATTGATTCAATTACTTTAATTGTAAGGGATATATATATATATTTGAAAAGTAGTTTAGCCATGTTGAAGTCATATTTGTCTTTTGTACCGCTTCCATTTTATGTAGAATTGTCTGTGTTTATACAATGGAGGAAAATCTTGGAAAAAGGGTTGAAGGTGTCAGTATCCCCCCAGCAGAGAGTGTCACATCTGATGTTAATTAATAGAGCATATTATACCCCTAAGCGGCTCTTTAGTTTTGGTAGACGGGTTGATGATAAATGTCCCAGATGTCAAAAAACAGGAGACCTAGTCCCAGCCAGCGGAGTGCCTCCTTACTTCTCAGGTGTCACTGTCCCCAGCCAGCGGAGTGGCTCCTTACTTCTCAGGTGTCACTGTCCCCAGCCAGCGGAGTGCCTCCTTACTTCTCAGGTGTCACTGTCCCAGGCCAGCGGAGTGCCTCCTTACTTCTCAGGTGTCACTGTCCCCAGCCAGCGGAGTGCCTCCTTACATCTCAGGTGTCACTGTCCCCAGCCAGCGGAGTGCCTCCTTACTTCTCAGGTGTCACTTCCCAGCCAGCGGAGTGCCTTCCTTACATCTCAGGTGTCACTGTCCCCAGCCAGCGGAGTGCTTCCTTACTTATCAGGTGTCACTGGCCCCAGCCAGCGGAGTGCCGCCTTACTTCTCAGGTGTCACTGTCCCCACCCCTTACCACACCAGGTTACAGATGTCAGACAGACCGGGGCGGGGGTGTGGGCGGAGCCTCCTACTTCTCAGGTGTCACTGTCCCCAGCCAGCGGAGACAATATCTCCGCCGGCCGCGGACCTCTAGCGGCGGTGGCGGCGGGCAGCAAAAAAAAGAAATTTTAATGGCAACTAGGACCGGACTGCACCTGGCTGCGGGCCCTACTAGGCTGCGGGCCCCATAGCGAACGCGTGTGTCGCTATGGCGGTAGTTCCGCCACTGCCTAGTCCACATGCTATGGAGATGTCCCAAACTGGTTTATTACTGGAGGGGATTAACTAATAGTATAAGTGGGACATTTGGAGTTAAAGTAGAGTTGGAACCCAAAGGATGTATATTAGGATATAGAGAGGAACAGGAAGAGAGCAAAAGTAAAACTATGGCAGTGTTGCGATGCCTATTTCAGGCCAGAAAACTAATAGCAAGTAAATGGCAGTCAAAGGAACCACCTAAAGTAGATAACTGGATCGGGATAGTAAATGAGACCATATATAGAGAGAAGGCGGTATATATAAAAAGGAGGTAATGTTCAAGAATTTAACAGAATGTGGAATCCATGGTTAACTAGAATGAATGCATCAGAGGTAGTAGTATAGAGAGAGGGAGAAGAGTGAAGACTATGTGGAAGGGGAGGGGAGTTCTCCCTCCCTGTTCTTTAATACTAACTGTAAGTGTAATTATTAATGTATGGTATGTGCAATAATAAATCCGCCCCTTGCTGATATATTAGAAAGCTAGAGGGGGAGGGGGGGGGGGGTAGGAGGGGGGGTAGGAGGGGGGGGGGGTGGGGGGGACGAATGCTGAGCGAAAACTTGTAAAGGTGCTGAATTGACCCCATGTAATGAAGAATACATGTCCCTGCTATGTCTGGTCGTTTTTTTTTTTTTTACTATTGTTGTATACATGAAATAATTGAATAAAGAATAAATAAAAAAAAAAAAAAAAATAATTGTCTGTGTTTACATATGCTGACAAGTCAGCATACCAATAATTAAGCTAGAAGGCCATTCTGGCCACAAGAGTGTGCAGCCAATACTCTGTAAATATGTCTCATTAATCATTTGTTTTTCACAATGAAAAGTCATTTTGTAATGAAAAAAGCTGCTCAGCTATTATTTTCTCCACAATGGAGTTTTTTGCCTCTTTGGCCAGGACTACCTCCACCTAAGCGTGTGGAGGTTCCAGGTTAAAGGTGATAGCAGGTATGGTTAGTGATCAAAATATTGATCAAAAGAGAGGAGATGTAATGGAAATTTGTAAGTTTTGTATATAATTGTATTCTATTTTGTATGTATTGCACACTGCCCTCACTGTGCACACGGCACTAATAATGTTTTCAGTACATGTTTACATTCTTTCAAGTCCTGATTAGAATTAGCCTGCCTATGATACGCCCCTACGTACAATTGTAATATTAATGTGACACCTACGTAATCATGTGTATTGCAATATCTCCTTTTAGTTCAACCATCTGGTTTGTTAATGATAGTAACAAATTATTACAATGCCTGTACGGCCATGAGAACATCTCTCAATGTGGGTTCCACAATTGAAGAAGTAGTTATAGAGGTAGTGTCCTGCGTGTTTACTACTGCAGAGCACTGTGTTCCTATTATATCTTGTCTTTTCATTGCAGAATCTTCTTTCACCATATCTCCATTGGGGTCTGGTATTGATGTTAAAGACATATTTACTACTGATCTTCCCTCCAATCCCCAGGCTACTCGAGGGATTTGTGAGATCTGAATTGTCTCAGAGTCTATTTGCAAGTTTTCCAACTTATCCCGATTAGAGTGTAACTCTTGATCTTCCTGGTCTGGAATTTCTATTTGATTGCTAGTATTGGTGCCCTGTGGTGTTAAGTTTTTTATTATAAATGTTGGGCCTTTTATCTGTTCCTTTTGAGCAGGGATGTGTACTTTATTAGACTCTAGTGTACAGGAATCCTCATTTATTTTTAATGCCTTTTTCATTTCCGCTTCCTGTTCTTTCCTCCTTTGTCGGGTCATATTCTACTGTTCTTTCGTTATGTGACCTTAATGAGTAGGAGCGGTAACCCCAAATGATGATTGGTCCAAATTCAGTGAATAACAGTTTATAATCGCATTGATTTAAACCTTTTAGGACCACTGACGTTTTCAATCCTGTTGATTACTTGGCACACAACTATCAATATCCAGAGCTAAATATATCATCTGGTAACCAAAGTGTAACCTCCACATGCAACCAATTATCTTTTGTCAGCAATCACTCCGTCCATATGCATTAACTTCTGGTTTAATATCTCTTTACTCTAAAAGAACCATGTAGCAATAAAACATATTTCTTGGAATAGATCTCCTTTTATGCCTCGTACACACCAAGGGACTATCCCGCGGGATTGTACGCTGGACTCGAGTCCGCCGGACAATCCCCCCGTGTGTGGGCGCCAGCGGACTTTTTGGCGCCAAAAGTCCGGCGGACTAGGTTTTAAGTTTTTTGTTTTAAAATTATCCGCTGGACTTGGTAGTCCGGCGGACAATCCCGCCGTTAGTATGCTAGTCCGCCGGACTTTTGAAATGAACGGACTTGCCGATCATCGGAAAGTCCATTCATTTAGCACGTGACTTTAGGTAGACGGAGCTAGCGAAGGCAGTAAATGCCGCCGCGCTAGCCCCGTCACCTGGCATGGATTTAAAGGGAATCCCCACGCCGAAAAAACGGCGTGGGGGTCCCCCCCAAATCCATCTCAGACCCTTATCCGAGCACGCAGACCAGCAGGCCAGGAAAGGGGTGGGGACGAGCGAGCGCCCCCCCCCCCCTCCTGAGCCATACCAGGCCACGTGCCCTCAACATGGGGGGTGCCATGGGGAAAGGGGGGCCATGCGGCCCCCCCACCCCAAAGCACCTTGTCCCCATGTTGATGAGGACAAGGGCCTCTTCCCGACAACCCTGGCCGTTGGTTGCCGGGGTCTGCGGGCGGGGGATTATCGGAATCCGGGAGCCCCCTTTAATAAGCGGGCCCCCAGATCCCGGCCCCCCACCCTATGTGAATGAGTATGGGGTACGATGTACCCCTACCCATTCACCTAAGGTGTAAAGTGTAAAGAAAAAAACACACAGTTTTGAAAAAATATTTTATTGCACTGCTCCGGGGGTCTTCTTCCGTCTTGGGGGGTCTTCTCGCCGGACTCCTCCGCTATTTACCTAGCTCTTTTACCGAGCAGAGGAGGCCGGCTACCTTTTTCGTCGTCGACGCCATCATCTGGGGGTCTCGATCCGCCTTCCGGGGTCTCTTCTGTTCTTGCTGCTGTCGTTGTTTTCTGCGCCGCCGCCGCCGTTCTTCTTCTTCTTCTTCCTCTTCCGATGTTGACCCGTCACTCTCTCTGGCCGGAATGCCAGAGCCGCGCTGTGCTGGGACTTATATAGGGACAAGGTTACATGCTCATGACACATGGTGACCCCGCCCCCCTGTGATGTCACAGTCCCGGAGGATGCTGGGACTGTGACATCACAGGGGGGCGGGGTCACCATGTGACATGAGCATGTAACCTTGTCCCTATATAAGTCCCAGCACAGCGCGGCTCTGGCATTCTGGCCAGAGAGAGCGACGGTCAACATCGGAAGAGGAAGAAGAAGAACAAGACGGCGGCGGCAGGGCAAAAAACTACGACAGCAGCAAGAACAGAAGAGACCCCGGAAGACCCCCCCCGAAGGCGGATCGAGATCCCCAGACGACGGCGTCGACGACGAAGAAGGTAGCGGGCCTCCTCTGCTCGGTAAAAGAGCAAGGTAAATAGCGGAGGAGTCCGGCTAGAAGACCCCCCAAGACGGAAGAAGACCCCCAGAGCAGTGCAATAAAATATTTTTTCAAAACTGTGTGTTTTTTTCTTTACACTTTACACCTTAGGTTAATGGGTAGGGGTACATCGCACCCCATACTCATTCACATAGGGTGGGGGGCCAGGATCTGGGGGCCCCCTTATTAAAGGGGGCTCCCGGATTCCGATAAGCCCCGCCCGCAGACCCCGGCAACCAACGGCCAGGGTTGTCGGGAAGAGGCCCTTGTCCTCATCAACAGGGCACCCCCCATGTTGAGGCCACGCGGCCTGGTATGGCTCAGGAGGGGTGGGGTGCTCGCTCGTCCCCACCCCTTTCCTGGCCTGCCGGGCTGCGTGCTCGGATAAGGGTCTGAGATGGATTTGGGGGGACCCCCACGCCGTTTTTTTCGGCGTGGGGATTCCCTTTAAATACATGCCAGGTGACGGGGCTAGTGCGGCGGCATTCACTGCTTTCGCTAGCCCCGTCTACCTGCAGTTACATTCTAAATGAACGGACTGCTCCGTGTGTGGGCAAGTCCGTTCATTTTCAAAAGTCCCGCGGACTTTTTCCCGCGGATTGTCCGCCAGAGAAGTCCGGGCGTGTGTGGGCAAGTCACAGGCTCGGAAGTCCGGGCGTGTGTGGGCAAGTCCCCCCTCGGAAAGTCCGGCGGTTTGTTCGCTGGACTAGGTCCGGCGGACAAAGTCCGAACGTGTGTACGCGGCAAATCGCGGTAAAAAACGCCGCGAAAAAACGCCGCAATTCGCGCGATTTTCTGCCTGAAAGGTGTGAATGCAGCCTAATATCTGAAAATGTAGCAATCTTTCCAGAGTTCTTTCAGGGTTCTTTTATTGCTTTTATTGCTTTAATAGCTAAAATAGCAAAGAAGATAGTAATATATGTAGCATGTAGCTAAATAGCCAGTTGATCA
Organism: Lithobates sylvaticus; assembly: GCA_028564925.1. Lineage (NCBI taxonomy): Eukaryota > Metazoa > Chordata > Amphibia > Anura > Ranidae > Lithobates > Lithobates sylvaticus. Next base: position 267,270,678 of record CM053028.1, on the reverse strand, counting down.
TTAGCAGTTAGCTGGGTAGCCGTTTAATATTTTTAAAGCATTGTATAAACTGCATACTCAGTATAAGCTAAATAAGCTAATATGTAGCATTATTTAACAAAAAGTCCAGAAAGCAACAAAAAATAATAATATATGTAGCGAATAGCTAAATAGCTAGTTGATCATAAGCAGTAGTTCCAAAATTTTAGTGCAGTCAAATGCTATCAAATCATTAACTGAGGGCAAATATCAACACCAAGTAACCTTTCCATAATACGTCAAGAATAGTCATAGACTATTTTAAAGCATTTGCACAAGCAGTGTAATCAGTGTAAGCATGATGAGCAGGATAAGCAATATGTGGGCAATAGAGGTATTTTATTAGCAGTGTGTAGCAATAATTGACAAAAAGTCCAAAAAGCAACACTTACCACTACCGATTTTCTTCCTTCTGTTTACTTAGTTTCAGCTTCTCCTTACCACTGCCCTGCTATTATAACATATTTAGATACAGCCTGTTTGAGTGTAATCAGGTTTTCCGCTTCACTGCCATGCTGTATATAATAGCCATATTTAATTGCACTTGTGTATTAAATAATTTTATCTTGTTTTATCTTCTTAATCTGACACTTTCTGGGGTTACCGCTCTTAGAACATTTTTATTGTCAGGCATTATCAGGCTTTATCAGGCTTCGGTATTTGACACTAAAAAAAAGTCTGCTTTTGTCCTGGAATTAGCCTCCATGCCTCTTATTCACCTGGCTTTCCCCTCTTCCTGAATCCCTTTACAATTTAACATTTACCATCTTCCCAGGCATGCTTCTGGTGAGTCAGGCAAGTCAGATTAATCAGCTCTAAGCGCTTCACAATCAGCGGTCTCCCCGCACATCCAATCATCCAAAATCGATCCAGTAATCCGGCGCACTTAGGGCTCACAGACCGGCCAGCAGCTGTCGGCAGTATTAACGGTATTAGCGGTACCGGTAAGGAGAATGGGAAGCAGGAGTGAAAGCGGGAGTGAGAGCAGGAGTGATAGCGGGCATGAGAGCGAGAGTGAGGGCGATCACTAGCTAAGGTTAAGGCTCCAATAGGCTTCGATAATTGCTGGGGATCTTCTGGGGATCAGCTGGGGATCAGCAAAAGGATAGGAGTGGGAATCATCAAGGTATCAGCGGCATCCGCAAGGTCAGCGGAGTCAGCAGGATCAGGTAGGATGTTAGCCAGCGGAGAGACATTTTAAAATTCCCTCTCTCATTTCCTTGGCTCAGAAGCAGCTCACACGTGGGCTAGGTGGGTAGTATCAGAGCTCAGTCAAAAACATTATTGTGCCTTAAAAGTCCACCACATAGGGTATTTCTCTTTTTCTTCACCATTTTATTCTCTAGGGTGTTAGGGAAAAAACATTTATAGTGTTTGGGGGTTCTAAGTAATTATTAAAAAAAATATTTTTAACTTGTAAACACAGAGTCTGAAAAACAGGCTCAGTCCTTAAGTGGTTAAGAAGATACTGGTGCTGTCACGTACCTAATGGATGAGCCCAGAATGCAGGTGGAGACCTCTCTTGCGTCCCTGACTCGTGGCCCCTGATAGAGAAGACAGGAGGCCCGGCAGTGCAAGGTTGCATGAGTGCCTGGCAGGATCAACAGCCGGAGGTGGATCAGGAGGTTTCCAGAAGAAGCTGTAGCTGGATCAGCAGACTTGGCAGGAGACAGGAACTGGCTGGAACCAATGATCACACACTGGAACAGGTAAGTAGCTCTGAGTACAGATGTACAGGGAAGTCAGACAGGCTGGGTCAAACACAGACAGTCAGTACAGGCACAGGTGCAGGAGACAGGAACAGAGTCACAGGACTAGGGATGAGCCAAACAGTTTTGCGCGAACTTTAGAACCCCATTACAGTCTATGGGACTCGAACGTTCAAAATCAAAAGTGCTAATTTTAAACGCTAATATGCAAGATATTGTCCTAAAAAGGGTTTGGGGTCCCGGCTCCTGCCCCAGGGCACATGCATCAGTGAATATTTTTTTTTTTAAAACTCCCGTTTTTTTCAGGAGCACTGATTTTAACCACTTCAATACAGGGCACTTAAACACCTTCCTGCCCAGACCAATTTTGAGCTTTCAGCGCTGTCACACTTTGAATGACAATTGCGCGGTCATATAACACTGTACCCAAATGACATTTTTATAATTTTTTTCCCCACAAATAGAGCTTTCTTTTGGTGGTATTTGATCACCCCTGCGGTTTTTATTTTTTGCTAAACAAATAAAAAAAGACCGAAAATTTTGAAAAAAAATATGTTTTTTTTTTGTTTCAGTTTCAAAACTTTGTAAATAAGTATGTTTTCTCCTTCACTGATGGGCACTGATAGGTCCGCACTGATGGGCACTGATAGGTCTGCACTGATGGGCACTGATAAGGCGGCACTGATGGGCACCAATGAGGTGGCACCAATGAAGTGGCACTGAGGTGGCATTGATGGGCACTGATAGGCGGCACTGATGGGCGACACAGATGGGCACTGATGGGTGGCACAAATTGGCACTGATGGGTGGCACAGATTGGCATGGATAGGCGGCACGGATAGGCGGCACAGATGGCCACTGATAGGCGGCACGGATGGGCACTGATAGGTGGCACAGATGGGCACTGATAGGCGGCATGGATGGGCACTGATAGGCAGCATGGATGGGCACTGATAGGTGGCACGGATAGGCACTGATAGGCGGCATGGTTTTTTACTGATGGATGCCAATCAGTGCCAAACAATAATGCATGCCAATCAGTGATGCCCATTGTGGGCACTGATTGGCATCCATTGTGGGCACTGATTGGCATCCATTGGTGGCACTGTGTGTCATCCCTGGTGGTCTAGGGTGGCATACCTTTTGATAGGCATCCCTGGTGGTCTGGTGGCGTCCCTGGTGGTCCGGTGTGGGCATCCTTGGGGGGGCTGCGCTGATAATCGATCAGCACAGACCCCCCCTGTCAGAGGAGCAGCCGATCGGCTCTCCTCTACTCGCGTCTGACAGACGCGAGTGAGGAAAAGCCGATTACCGGCTTCTCCTATTTACACTGTGATCAGCCGTGATTGGACACGGCTGATCACGTGGTAAAGAGTCTCCGTCGGAGACTCTTTACCAAGATCGTAGTTGCGGGGTGTCAGACTGACACCCCACAACAACGATCGCCGCGATGCGCGCCCCCCTGGGGGCACGCAGCGGCTCAAAATCCTGAGGACGTCATATGACGCCCTGTCAGGATTTTACAACCACTTTGCCGCCGTCATTTGACAAACGGCGGGCGGCAAGTGGTTAATGATGATTACAATGAAAAAAAAGTGAAATATTCCTTTAAATATCATGCCTGTGGGGTGTCTACAGTATGCCTGTGAAGTGGCACGTGTTTCCCGTGTTTAGAACAGTCCCTGCAGAAAATGACATTTAACGAAAAAAAAAGTCATTTAAAACTACTTGCGGTTTTAATGTAATGTCTGGTTCCGGCAATAGGGATGAAAATCTTTGAGAAAAATGGCATGGGTAGCCCCCCCCTGCTCATTACCAGCCCCTTTGGGTCTTGTACGGATATTAAGGGGAACCCCGTACCCAAATTAAAAAAAGGAAAAGCGTGGGGCCCCCAGGCCCTATATACTCAGAACAGCAGTTTACAGGCGGTGCAAATAAGACAGGGACTGTGTAGGTTTGTTGTGTTAAGTAGAATCTGTTTGTAATTTTGAACTGGTGCATTTTTAAAGTGTAGCTCCGGTCAAAAAATCTATTTTTAAGCTTTTTGGAAAACATAGGGAAGGGTTATCACCCCTGTATAATTTTTTGGGCCGTCCGTCTTTTTTCATCTCACTTCCTGTTTTCTCCTTCCGTTTGCAAGTAGGAGACGTTTGTAAGTTGGATGTTTGAAAGTAAGGGCCTGCCCTATATGATCTGCAGAAATGTGGCCCTAAGGTGTTGGTGTTGCCACAAGTTAACACTGTAAGCCCTCAAAGTGACTCTTGGTGGGCGCTGGAGCGCCCTGCTGTGAACCATTATATCAAGAATTGTACTTACATGCCATTGTTGAACAGTGGAAGAAAAATTGGGCCTGTGGTCGTGCTGGTGCCATGACACTGTAAGTCCTCACAGTTACTCTCGGTGGGCGCTGGAACGGGCCCTGCTTTGAAATATTATATCAAGAATTGTAATAACATGCACCTGTTAAACAAACAGGGGCTGAAAAATTGGGCCTTAGGCACTGGTGCCACAACACTGCAACTCTGTATCTCTCCCAGATACTCTAGTTGGAGTGCAGGAATAAGCCCTGCTGCAAAGCGTTGCATCAAAAATTGTAATTACATGCCCCTGTTAAGCAGGGGCTGAAAAATTGGGCCTTAGGCACTGGTGCTGTTGCCACGACACTGCAACCTCTCCCAGATACTCTAGTTGGAGTGCAGGAATGAGCCCTGCTGCAAAGCATTGCATACAAAATTATAATTACATGCCCCTGTTAAACAGGGGCTGAAAAATTGGGCCTTAGCCACTGGTGGCGGCACCCAGAACCAAAAATGTTCTTCCAAGCTATCAGCAGGATCATTGAGGAGGAAGAGGATAGTCAGTCAACATAACAGGACAGTCACTCAGCATCAGCATAGGCAGTCTTAAAGGGATGTGACATTTCAAAATAAATTATTCGGTTACATCAGCTTCAGGTGCTTGGTAGCTGGTGGTGATCCCAGACTGATTCATCTTTATGAAGGTCAGTCGATCAACCAAGTCAGTGGACAGGCGCACCCTGTGATCAGTGACAAAGCCTCCAGCAGCACTGAATGTGCGTTCCGAAAGAACGCTGGATGCAGGACAGGCCAGTAGCTCAATTGCACACTATTCAAGCTCTGGCCAATGATCCATCCTCAAGACCCAGTAAGCCAGAGGATTTTCGGTGGGAAAAGTGTCCAAGTCTGACCTTGCCCCTAGGTATTCATGCACCGTGTAAATCAGACGCTGGCGATGGTTGCTGGAACCGATCATACCTTGGGGCTGCGGACTAAAAAATTGAACGCATCGGTCAGACGGCCACCTTCTCCACCGCTCCTTCTGTTACTGACCGAAGCCTCAGCAACTCGTTGTCTAGGACCAGGAGTTTGTAACCTCCCAGTCTCTGGGAACGTGTTGCACAGACCTTTCTGCAAGGCCTCCCGGAGATGTCTTATCCTCTGCTCCCTCTGCGACGGCAAGATAAGGTCCGCAACCTTATCCTTGTACCCTGGATCAAGGAGAGTGGCCAGCCAGTAATGGTCCCTCTCCTTGATCCAAAAAACACGAGGATCCTTCTGCAGGCTTTGCAGGATCATGGAGGCCATGCAGCGTAGGTTAGCTCAGCTGAGGCATTCGGTCCGGAGTCCTCTGGGTCACTAAGGACGACATGCTCCGCAGCCACCTCCTCCCAGCCACGTACAAGTCCACTGGTTTGTTGGGACTGTACATCATCCCTAAAAGACTGCTGCTGCTGCTGCTGATGCTGAGTGCCAGGCTCCACCTCAATGCTGACACATTCCTCCTCCTCCTCCTCGTCCTCTTCCTGTGTGATGTGTGGGACAGAAGAAACACTGTCTGGATAAAGGGGGCCTTGAGAGGCAAGGAAGTCCTCCTCTTCAGGCCTCTGTTCTGCCTCAAGTGCCCTGTCCATTATTCCACGCAGCGCATGCTCCAGGTGAACAAGAGGTACAGTTTCACTGATGCAAGCACTGTCACTGCTCTCCATCCTCGTGGCCTCCTCAAATGGTGACAGGACAGTGCATGCATCCCTGATCATGCCCCACTGGCGTGGTGAAAAAAAACCCGCTGCAGCATGGCCAATGTGGAGTTCCACCTGGTGGGCATGTCACATATAAGGCGGTTTTTGGGCAGGTTCAACTCCTTTTGCAGCTCAGCCAGCCGAGCACTGGCATTATATGATCGGCGGAAATGCACACAGACTTTCCTGGAGTGCCTCAGGACATTCTGTAAGCCTGGGTACCTGCCCAAGAACCGCTGCACCACCAGGTTAAGGACGTGAGCCACACAGGGCACATGGGTCAGTTGTCCCTGTTGCAGGGCATAGAGGAGGTTGGTGCCATTGTCGCAAACCACCATTCCTGGCTTAAGCTGGCATGGCATCTACCAACTCTCGGCCTGCCCCTGCAGAGCTGACAGAACCTCTGCCCCAGTGTGGCTCTTGTCCCCCAAACACACCAGCAAAAGCACGGCATGGCATCTTTTGGCGGCGTACTTGCGTAGCCCCTTGAACGCCTACAGAGCACTACTGGTTCCGAGGACAAAGCACAGGAAGAGGCCATGGAGGAAGATGAAGAGGAGGGGGTGGAGGAGTAGCATTTTGGAGGCATGGTGGCCGAACAACCTCCAACACTACTGCACCTTGTCCTGCATCCTTCCCAGCTGCCAAAAGAGTGACCCAATGGGCCGTGAAAGTTAGGTAACATCCCTGTCCATGCCTGCGGGACCATGAGTCAGCGGTAATATGCACCTTACCGCTGACCGCCCTGTCCAGCAAGGCATGGACATTGTGGTATTTAAAATAGGGGTCAGTGGCGCTACGTGTCAAGCGCAGCTTACACTTTTGAGGCCTACCTCAAAATCAAGCGTCAGAGCTGTAGGAAGTAAACAGACAGGTGTATTGGTAGGTATATACCTACTACAAGGGTGTAGGTACACAGAGATGTTATGGGGTTTCTCCTATGTACACTACTTGCTAGCAGGCAGTGCCTATATAAATGCGAAACCAATAAAAAATTGCAATAAATAATTTCTACTGGAGCAGAGGATAAAGGTATCAGATAAAAGTAGGTATATAGTCTGTAGTGTATTGCTTACGTAGTGTAGGGATGGGCCCGGTGCTCGATGCGAACCCATGTTCGCTTCGTTCGTGTGATGCGAGCGGCCCCGCAATGCATTGCGGCCGGCGCGGCCGGCGCAGTGCATTGCTGGCTGATGATTGGCCAAGCATGCACTGTGACCCCGCATGCTTGGCCAATCACAGCGCCGGAAACTCGAAGAGCCATAATTGGCTACAGGCAGGACGCCTGTAGCCAATTACAGCTCAGGGGCTTTAGTACACGCCCCCTCTTATAAAAGGCCGCCACGCCGTCTGCGCCGGTCACATGCTGTTCCGGCGTAGATAGAGCAGGATCGTTCTGTGTCACTCTGCTGGATTTAGTTAGAGAGATTTACTTAGAGAGATTGAGTTAGATAGATTCATTTAGAAAGATTGATTTAGAAAGAGGGGCTTGTAGTGTGTTCGTGGCAGGCAGGCACTGGCAGCAAACAGAGCTCCTGTATTTTGTTCCCAGAAGCACCTATAGGACTTGTAGTGTGTTCGTGGCAGGCAGGCAGAGCTCCTATATTTTGTTCCCAGAAGCACCTATAGGACTTGTAGTGTGTTCGTGGCAGGCAGGCAGAGCTCCTATATTTTGTTCCCAGAAGCACCTATAGGACTTGTAGTGTGTTCGTGGCAGGCAGGCAGAGCTCCTATATTTTGTTCCCAGAAGCACCTATAGGACTTGTAGTGTGTTCGTGGCAGGCAGGCAGGCAGAGCTCCTATATTTTGTTCCCAGAAGCACCTATAGGACTTGAAGTGTGTTAGTCCCATCACACAGACCTATATTTTTTCCCAGAAGCACCTATAGGACTTGAAGTGTGTTAGTCCCATCACACAGAGATCATATATTTTGTTCCCAGAAGCACCTATAGGACTTGAAGTGTGTTAGTCCCATCACACAGACCTATATTTTCTTCCCAGAAGCACCTATAGGACTTGAAGTGTGTTAGTCCCATCACACAGAGATCATATATTTTGTTCCCAGAAGCACCTATAGGACTTGAAGTGTGTTAGTCCCATCACACAGACCTATATTTTCTTCCCAGAAGCACCTATAGGACTTGAAGTGTGTTAGTCCCATCACACAGAGATCCTATATTTTGTTCCCAGAAGCACCTATAGGACTTGAAGTGTGTTAGTCCCATCACACAGAGATCATATATTTTGTTCCCAGAAGCACCTATAGGACTTGAAGTGTGTTAGTCCCATCACACAGAGACCTATATTTTCTTCCCAGAAGCACCTATAGGACTTGAAGTGTGTTAGTCCCATCACACACAGATCATATATTTTGTTCCCAGAAGCACCTATAGGACTTGAAGTGGGTTAGTCCCATCACACAGAGACCTATATTTTCTTCCCAGAAGCACCTATAGGACTTGAAGTGTGTTAGTCCCATCACACACAGACCTATATTTTCTTCCCAGAAGCACCTATAGGAATTGAAGTGTGTTAGTCCCATCACACAGAGATCCTATATTTTGTTCCCAGAAGCACCTATAGGACTTGAAGTGTGTTAGTCCCATCACACAGAGATCCTATATTTTGTTCCCAGAAGCACCTATAGGACTTGAAGTGTGTTAGTCCCATCACACAGAGATCATATATTTTGTTCCCAGAAGCACCTATAGGACTTGAAGTGTGTTAGTCCCATCACACAGACCTATATTTTCTTCCCAGAAGCACCTATAGGACTTGAAGTGTGTTAGTCCCATCACACAGACCTATATTTTCTTCCCAGAAGCACCTATAGGACTTGAAGTGTGTTAGTCCCATCACACAGAGATCATATATTTTGTTCCCAGAAGCACCTATAGGACTTGAAGTGTGTTAGTCCCATCACACAGACCTATATTTTCTTCCCAGAAGCACCTATAGGACTTGAAGTGTGTTAGTCCCATCACACAGAGATCCTATATTTTGTTCCCAGAAGCACCTATAGGACTTGAAGTGTGTTAGTCCCATCACACAGAGATACTATATTTTGTTCCCAGAAGCACCTATAGGACTTGAAGTGTGTTAGTCCCATCACACAGAGACCTATATTTTGTTCCCAGAAGCACCCATAGGACTTGAAGTGTGTTAGTCCCATCACACAGAGATCCTATATTTTGTTCCCAGAAGCACCTATAGGACTTGAAGTGTGTTAGTCCCATCACACAGAGATCCTATATTTTCTTCCCAGAAGCACCTATAGGACTTGAAGTGTGTTAGTCCCATCACACAGAGATCCTATATTTTCTTCCCAGAAGCACCTATAGGACTTGAAGTGTGTTAGTCCCATCACACAGACCTATATTTTCTTCCCAGAAGCACCTATAGGACTTGAAGTGTGCTAGTCCCATCACACAGAGATCCTCTATTTTCTTTGCAGAAGCACCCATAGGACTTCTAGTGTGTTAGTGGCATCACACAGAGCTCCTATATTTTCTTTTCAGAAGCACCCATAGGACTTCTAGTGTGTTAGTGGCATCACACAGAGCTCCTCTATTTTCTTTGCAGAAGCACCCATAGGACTTCTAGTGTGTTAGTGGCATCACACAGAGCTCCTATATTGTCTTCTCAGAAGCACCCACAGGACTTCTAGTGTGTTAGTGGCATCACACAGAGCTCCTATATTTTCTTTGCAGAAGCACCCATAGGACTTCTAGTGTGTTAGTGGCATCACACAGAGCTCCTATATTGTCTTCTCAGCAGCACCCACAGGACTTCTAGTGTGTTAGTGGCATCACACAGAGCTCCTATTTTCTTTGCAGAAGCACCCATAGGACTTCTAGTGTGTTAGTGGCATCACACAGAGCTCCTATATTTTCTTTCAGCAGCACCCATAGGACTTCTAGTGTGTTAGTGGCATCACACAGAGCTCCTCTATTTTCTTTGCAGAAGCACCCATATGACTTCTAGTGTGTTAGTGGCATCACACAGAGCTCCTATATTTTCTTTCAGCAGCACCCACAGGACTTCTAGTGTGTTAGTGGCATCACACAGAGCTCCTCTATTTTCTTTGCAGAAGCACCCATAGGACTTCTAGTGTGTTAGTGGCATCACACAGAGCTCCTATATTTTCTTTGCAGAAGCACCCATAGGACTTCTAGTGTGTTAGTGGCATCACACAGAGCTCCTCTATTTTTTTGCAGCAGCACCCACAGGACTTCTAGTGTGTTAGTGGCATCACACAGAGCTCCTCTATTTTCTTTGCAGAAGCACCCATAGGACTTCTAGTGTGTTAGTGGCATCACACAGAGCTCCTATATTTCTTTCTCAGCAGCACCCACAGGACTTCTAGTGTGTTAGTGGCATCACACAGAGCTCCTCTATTTTCTTTGCAGAAGCACCCACAGGACTTCTAGTGTGTTAGTGGCATCACACAGAGCTCCTCTATTTTCTTTGCAGAAGCACCCATAGGACTTCTAGTGTGTTAGTGGCATCACACAGAGCTCCTCTATTTTCTTTGCAGAAGCACCCATAGGACTTCTAGTGTGTTAGTGGCATCACACAGAGCTCCTATATTTTCTTCTCAGCAGCACCCACAGGACTTCTAGTGTGTTAGTGGCATCACACAGAGCTCCTCTATATTTTCTTTGCAGAAGCACCCATAGGACTTCTAGTGTGTTAGTGGCATCACACAGAGCTCCTATATTTTCTTCTCAGCAGCACCCACAGGACTTCTAGTGTGTTAGTGGCATCACACAGAGCTCCTCTATTTTCTTTGCAGAAGCACCCATAGGACTTCTAGTGTGTTAGTGGCATCACACAGAGCTCCTATATTTTCTTCTCAGCAGCACCCACAGGACTACCGACTACAATGGCTGGAAGACCGCCAAGGGGAGGCAGAGCGTGCAGAGCCAAGAACACAGGGCAGGCAGGCTCTGTTTCTAGTGGACGTGGCCGTGGCCGTGGACGTGGTCGTGCATCGTCATCAGCACGTGGCCATGGGACACGCGCATCTTTGTTTTCGGCAGCTGGACATGTGGAGCCGCATCATGCTGAAGGCTTGGTAGAATGGATGACCAAGCCCTCCTCATCCTCCTCATCCTCTCTCACCCAGGCTCAGGGTACTGGCAGAGCAGCTGCCAACGCGTACTCAATGGCATCATCAGCCACCCCTTCCCTAGACCCACCATGTCCTCCTGAGGAGTCCCCCGAACTCTTTGAGCACAGTGTTGGGTACATGCTCCAGGAGGATGCCCAACGATTCGAAGGCTCGGATGATGATACCCAGCTTGAGGAATCTGGCAGTACTGTTCCACCAGCTGCAGCTTACTGCCAGGTTTGCTCTAGTGGTGAAGAGGGAGGGGATGATGAGGTCACTGACTCCACGTGGGTGCCTGAAGGGAGAGAGGATGAGGAGGAGGACGAGGAGGAGGAGGATGCGGCGTCACATGTCCAACGAGGCAGGATGCCCCCTGGAGGCCAGGTAGAGGCCAGCACAGCAACTGTACAACACCGCAGAGCTCCGCCTGTGCAGGGCGCTGCCTCTGCACGTTATCAGAAAAGTTCTTTGGTGTGGGCCTTTTTTGAGACGAGTGCATCAGATCGCACCACTGCTATTTGCAATATTTGTCTCAAGCGTATCTCGCGTGGCCAAAACATCAGCCGCTTGGGCACCACAAGCATGACCAGACATATGTCGACCTGCCATGCAGCTCGTTGGCAGGCACACATAAAAGACCCACACCAAAGAACTAAGCGGACCTCTCCTTGCTCCTCATCAGCTGGGATCTCCATCCCCACTACACCTTCAGTCCTCTCTGAAAGCTGCTCTGAGAGGACTGAAGGTGTAGAATTAGGTGTGTCACAACCAAGTACTTGCAGTACACCGACGTCCGATTGCAGCAGGCAAATTTCCCTGCCCCAGCTGCTGGACCGTAGAAAGAAGTACACTCCCAGCCATCCACATGCCCAGCGGTTGAATGCTAGCTTGGCTAAATTGCTAGCACTTCAACTGCTGCCTTTTCAGTTGGTAGACTCGGCCCCCTTCCGTGAGTTTGTTCAATGTGCGGTTCCTCAGTGGCAGGTTCCCAAACGCCACTTTTTTCTCACGGAAGGCGATTCCGTCTCTCTACCGGCATGTGGAAGGCAATGTCCATGCCTCGCTGGACAGGGCGGTCAGCGGTAAGGTGCATATTACCGCTGACTCATGGTCCAGCAGGCATGGACAGGGACGGTACCTTTCTTTCACGGCCCATTGGGTCACTCTATTGGCAGCTGGGAGGGATGCAGGACAAGGTGCAGTAGTGTTGGAGGTTGTTCCGCCACCACGCCTCCAAAACGCTACTACTGCTACTGGTTGTGACACACCTCTCTCCTCCACCCCCTCCTCTTCTTCTTCCTCCAGTGCTCTGTCCTTGGAACCAGCGGTGCTCCGTAGGCGTACAAGGGGCTACGCAAGTACGCAGGCAAAAAGATGCCATGCCGTGCTTGCGCTGGTGTGTTTGGGGGACAGGAGCCACACTGGGCCAGAGGTTCTGGCAGCTCTGCAGGGCAGGCCGAGAGGTGGTTGACGCCACGTCAGCTTAAGCCAGGAATGGTCGTTTCTGACAATGGCACCAACCTCCTCTCCGCCCTGCGACAGGGGCAGCTCACCCATGTGCCCTGCATGGCTCACGTCCTCAACCTGGTGGTGCAGCGGTTCTTGGGCAGGTTCCCAGGCTTACAGGATGTCCTGAGGCAGGCCAGGAAAGTCTGTGTGCATTTCCGCCGATCTTATAATGCCAGTGCTCGGCTGACTGAGCTGCAAAAGGAGCTGAACCTGCCCAAGAACCGCCTAATATGTGACATGCCCACCAGGTGGAACTCAACGTTGGCCATGCTGCAGCGACTGCACACGCAGCAGAGGGCCATCAATGAGTACCTTTGCGACTACGGCACCAGGACAGGGTCAGGGGAGCTTGGTTTTTTTTCCCCACGTCAGTGGAGCATGATCAGGGATGCATGCACTGTCCTCTCACCATTTGAGGAGGCCACGAGGATGGTGAGCAGTGACAGTGCATGCATCAGTGACACTGTCCCTCTTGTCCACCTGTTGGAGCATACGCTGCGTGGGATAATGGACAGGGCACTTGAGGCAGAACAGAGGCAGGAAGAGGAGGACTTCCTTGCCTCTCAAGGCCCCCTTTTATCCGGACAGTGTTCCTTCTGTCCCACCCATCACACAGGAAGAGGATGAGGAGGAGGAGGAGGAGGAGGAGGATTGTGTGAGCATGGAGGTGGAGCCTGGCACTCAGCATCAGCAGCAGCAGTCTTTTAGAGATGATGTACAGTCCCAACAAACCAGTGGACTTGTACGTGGCTGGGAGGAGGTGGCTGGCGATCATGTCATCCTCAGTGACCCAGAAGACTCCGGACCGAATGCCTCAGCTAACCTACGCTGCATGGCCTCCCTGATCCTGCAAAGCCTGCGGAAGGATCCTCGTGTTCTTCGGATCAAGGAGAGGGACCATTACTGGCTGGCCACTCTCCTTGATCCGCGGTACAAGTGTAAGGTTGCGGACCTTATCTTGCCGTCGCAGAGGGAGCAGAGGATGAGACATCTCAGGGAGGCCTTGCAGAAAGGTCTGTGCAACGCGTTCCCAGAAACTGGGAGGTTACAAACTCCTGGTCCTGGGCGACGAGTTGCTGAGGCTTCGGTCAGTAGCAGAAGGAGCGGTGGGGAAGGTGGACGTCTGACCGATGCGTTCAGACAATTTTTTAGTCCGCAGCCCCAAGGTATGATCGGTTCCAGCAACCATCGCCAGCGTCTGATATACATGGTGCAGGAATACCTTGGGGCAAGGTCAGACTTGGACACCTTTCCCACCGAAAATCCTCTGGCTTACTGGGTCCTGAGGATGGATCACTGGCCAGAGCTTGCACAGTATGCAATTGAGCTACTGGCCTGTCCTGCCTCCAGCGTTCTTTCCGAACGCACATTCAGTGCTGCTGGAGGATTTTTCACCGATCATAGGGTGCGCCTGTCCACCGCCTCGGTTGATCGACTGACCTTCATCAAAATGAATCAGTCTTGGATCACCACCAGCTACCAGGCACCTGAGGCGGATATAACCGAATAATTTTTAATGTCACATCCCTTCAAGACTGCCTATGCTGATGCTGAGTGACTGTCCTCTTATGTTCACTGACTATCCTCTTCCTCCTCCTCAATGATCCATGCCACCACACCAGTGCCTAAGGCACAATTTTTCAGCCCCTGTTTAACAGGGGCGTGTACTTACAATTTTTTTAAAAAAATGTGTACTTACAATTTTTTAAAAAAATGCTTTGCAACACGTGTGACTGCTGTGCTCCAAGTACAGTATCTGTGAGGGGTTGCAGTGTTGTGGCACCAGCACCAGTGCCTAAGGCACAATTTTTCAGCCCCTGTTTAACAGGGGCGTGTACTTACAATTTTTTTTAAAAAAAAATGCTTCGCAACACGTGTGACTGCTGTGCTCCAAGTACAGTATCTGTGAGGGGTTGCAGTGTTGTGGCACCAGCACCAGTGCCTAAGGCACAATTTTTCAGCCCCTGTTTAACAGGGGCGTGTACTTACAATTTTTTAAAAAAATGCTTCGCAACACGTGTGACTGCTGTGCTCCAAGTACAGTATCTGTGAGGGGTTGCAGTGTTGTGGCACCAGCACCAGTGCCTAAGGCACAATTTTTCAGCCCCTGTTTAACAGGGGCGGGTAATTACAAATCTTGATCTAATAGTTCACAGCAGGGCCCATTCCTGCGCCCACCAAGAGTAACTATGAGGGCCTACAGTCTTGTGGCAACACCGTCCACCACCACCGCCAAAGGCCCAATTTTTCTGCCCTGTTCATCAGGTGCTTGCAATTACAAATCTTGATCTAATAACTCACAGCAGGGCCCATTCCTGCGCCCACCAAGAGTAACTATGAGGGCCTACAGTCTTGTGGCAACACCGTCCACCACCACCGCCAAAGGCCCAATTTTTCTGCCCTGTTCATCAGGTGCTTGCAATTACAAATCTTGATCTAATAACTCACAGCAGGGCCCATTCCTGCGCCCACCAAGAGTAACTGTGAGAGCTTACAGTCTTGTGGCAACACCGTCCACCACCACCACCACCACCCCCAATTTTTCTGCCCTGTTCAACAGGTGCATGCAATTACAAATCTTGATCTATTAACTCACAGCAGGGCCCATTCCTGTGCCCACCAGTCTTGTGGCTACACCAACATCTAATAGGGCAAATTTCTGCAGAGTATATACGCCAGGCCCCTACTTTCAAACATCCAACTTACAAACGACTCCTACTTGCAAATGGAAAGAGAAAACAGGAAGTGAGAGGAAATCTACCCTAGGAAGGGAAATTCTATCCTGTTAGATTTAATTTGGGAAAAAGGTATCTCCTCTCTACTGATACTTTATCACCAATCCTTGTTTCAATTAAAACCCCACTTTTTCCAAAAACATTTGTCATTGGGACGGAAAGTGAGGTGACATGTTCTGAACAGATGTGCAAAGACAGCAAATGTTACAGGGGTGATAACCCCTCCCTATGTTCTCCAAAATGCTTAAAAATAGATTTTTTGGGGATGGAGCTACACTTCATAATGTACCTGTTCAGATTCTACTTAAGAACAAACCTAAAGCCGCAAGTGGTTTTAAATGGCTTCTTTTTTTCCTTTACAAATGTCATTTTGTGCAAGGACAGTTCTAAACACGGGAAACACATGCCACTTCACAGGCATACTTTAGACACCCCCCAGGTACCATATTTAAAGGAAAATTTCACTTTTTTTTTTTCACTTTATGCATCATTAAAATGACTGCTCCCGAAAAAACGTTAGTTTTTAAAAGTTCTTTTTGCATTGATATATGTCCCCTGGGGCAGGACCCGGGTCCCCAAACCTGTTTTATGACATTAACATGCATATTGGCCGTTGTAATTAGCACTTTTGATTTCGAACGTTCGCGTCCATTATAACGTATAGGGTTCGAAAATTCGCGCGAACTTTCGGTCCGTTCGAAGGTTCTGGTGCGAACCGAACCCGGGGGTGTTCGGCTCATCCCTATTCTATACGTCTGTGCTCCCAACTAATCAATGGTAAATGGTGAAGTGGTAAGTGTAATGCCTCGTACACACAGGGACTTTCCCACGGGATTGTCCGCTGGACTCGAGTCCGCCAGACAATCCCCCCGTGTGTGGGCGCCGGCGGACTTTTTGGCGCCAAAAGTCCGGTGGACTAGGTTTTAAGTTTTGTTTTAAAATTATCCGCTGGACTTGGCAGTCCGGCGGACAATCCCGCCGTTAGTATGCTAGTCCGCCGGACTTTTGGAAATGAACAAACTTGCCGATCATCAGCAAGTCCGTTCATTTAGCACGTGACTTCAGGTAGATGGAGCTAGCGAAGGCAGTGAATGCCGCCACGCTAGCCCCGTCACCTGGCATGGATTTAAAGGGAATCCCCACGCCGAAAAAAGGCGTGGGGGTCCCCCCCAAATCCATCTCAGACCCTTATCCGAGCACGCAGCCCAGCAGGCCAGGAAAGGGGTGGGGACGAGCGAGCGCCCCCCTCCTGAGCCATACCAGGCTGCGTGCCCTCAACATGGGGGGTGCTCTGGGGAAAGGGGAGCCGTGCGCCCCCCCCACCCCAAAGCACCTTGTCCCCATGTTGATGAGGACAAGGGCCTCTTCCCGACAACCCTGGCCGTTGGTTGTCGGGGTCTGCGGGCGGGGGCTTATCGGAATCCGGGAGCCCCCTTTAATAAGGGGGCCCCCAGATCCCGGCCCCCCACCCTATGTGAATGAGTATGGGTAAAGAAAAAAAACACACAATTTTTAAAAAATATTTTATTGCACTGCTCCGGGGGTCTTCTTCCGTCTTGGGGGGTCTTCTCGCCGGACTCCTCCGCTATTTACCTAGCTCTTTTACCGAGCAGAGGAGGCCGGCTACCTTCTTCGTCGTCGACGCCGTCGTCTGGGGGTCTCGATCCGCCTTCGGGGGTCTTCCGGGGTCTCTTCTGTTCTTGCAGCTGTCGCCGCCTTCTTCTTCTTCTTCTTCTTCCTCTTCCGATGTTGACCCGTCGCTCTCTCTGGCCGGAATGCCAGAGCCGCGCTGTGCTGGGACTTATATAGGGACAAGGGGACAGGGTCACATGCTCATGTCACATGGTGACCCCGCCCCCCTGTGATGTCACAGTCCCGGAGGATGCTGGGACTGTGACATCACAGGGGGGCGGGGTCACCATGTGACATGAGCATGTGACCCTGTCCCCTTGTCCCTATATAAGTCCCAGCACAGCGCGGCTCTGGCATTCCGGCCAGAGAGAGCGACGGGTCAACATCGGAAGAGAAAGAAGAAGAAGAAGAAGAAGAAGAAGAAGAAGAAGAAGAAGAAGAAGGCGGCGACAGCGGCAAGAACAGAAGAGACCCAGGAAGACCCCGGAAGACCCCCGAAGGCGGATCGAGACCCCCAGACGACGGCGTCAACGACGAAGATGGTAGCCGGCCTCCTCTGCTCGGTAAAAGAGCTAGGTAAATAGCAGAGGAGTCCGGAGAGAAGACCCCCCAAGACGGAAGAAGACCCCCTGAGCAGTGCAATAAAATATTTTAAAAAAATTGTGTGTTTTTTTTCTTTACACTTTACACCTTAGGTGAATGGCCAGGCTGCGTGCTCGGATAAGGGTCTGAGATGGATTTGGGGGGGACCCCCACGCCGTTTTTTCGGCGTGGGGATTCCCTTTAAATCCATACCAGGTGACGGGCTAGCGCGGCGGCATTCACTGCATTCGCTAGCCCCGTCTACCTGCAGTTACGTTCTAAATGAACGGACTGCTCCGTGTGTGGGCAAGTCCGTTCATTTTCAAAAGTCCCGCTGACTTTTTCCCACGGATTGTCCGCCGGAGAATTCCGGGCGTGTGTGGGCAAGTCACACGCTCGGAAGTCCGGGCATGTGTGGGCAAGTCACCCCCTCGGAAAGTCCGGTGGTTTGTCCGCTGGACTAGGTCCGGCGGACAAAGTCCGAACGTGTGTACGCGGCATTAGAGTGTGCAAAGAGGTTACAGAGCATCAACTAAACTCAGAACCACTTTAGGCCAAAACACTGGTAAGAAAGTGTCCCCACAATGTTAAAGTGAATAAAGTAAAAGAGATCTTTGTGCAAGAGGCCAAAAAAGGAAAAACAAACAAACATATGTGTATACAGAAGAAAAGGGTATCTACAGGTGTATACTGTGCTGGAGGCAGTGGCGGAATTATAGGGGTCGCCGAGATCGCCATGGCGACCGGGCCCCTTGCTGCAGGGGGCCTTTGAGGGCCCCCTGTACTCTTTGATAGGAGGGGAGGCTGAGAGGAGCTCCCCGATCGTCAGCCGAACTGTAATCGGTGCAGGGAGCTCCTCACATACCTAAAATGAAAGCACTGTGTGCTGTGCTGTGCTCTTTGTCTCCCCCTACAGTGCAGTACCCGGCAGAAAGAAGGTAAATGTCTGCAGTTTTTTTGTATAAGACTATCTACTGTATGTGTGTTTATATGTGAGTGCATGCATGTGTGTGGGGGTGTGCATGCATGTGTGTGGGGGTGTGCATGCATGCATGTGTGTGGGGGTGTGCATGCGTGTGTGTGTGTGTGGGGGGGGTGTGCATGCATGCATGTGTGTGTGGGGGGTGTGCATGTGTGTGCATGCATGTGTGTGGGGGTGTGCATGCAGGTGTGTGTGGGGGGTGTGCTTGCATGTGTGTGGGTGTGCATGCATGTGTGTGTGTGTGTGTGGGTGTGCATTCATGTGTGTGTGTGTGTGTGTGGGGGGGAGTGTGCATGCATGTGTGTGTGTGGGTGTGCATTCATGTGTGTGTGTGTGGGGGGGTGTGCATGCATGTGTGTGTGTGGGTGTGCAATCGTGTGTGTGTGGGGGTGTGCATGCATGTGTGTGTGGGGGTGTTCATGCATGTGTGTATGTGTGTGTGTGTGGGGGGGGTGCATGCATGTGTGTGTGGGGGGAGGAGTGAGTGCATGCATGTGTGTGTGGGGGGGGGTGTGCATGCATGTGTGTGTGTGGGGGAGGAGTGCATGCATGTGTGTGTGGGGGGGAGTGCATGCATGTGTGTGTGGGGGGGTGTGCATGCATGTGTGTGTGGGGGTGTGCATGCATTTGTGTGGGGGTGTGCATGCATATGTGTGTGGGTGTTCATGCATGTGTGTGGGTGTGCGAGTGGGCGGTGGGGATTCACAGTGGCAGCATTTGGCACACTGGCCGCATTTGGCACACTGGCCGCATTTGATGGGCACAGTGGCGGCATTTGATGGGCACAGTGGCGGCATTTGAAGGGGCACACTGGCGGCATTTGATGGCACAGCGGCAGAGTTTGATGGGCACAGTGGCAGCATTTGATGGGCACAGTGGCGACATTTGATGGTACAGTGGTGGCGTTTGATGGCACAGTGGCTGCAATTGATGGGCACAGTGGCAGCATTTTATGGGCACAGTGGCGACATTTGATGGCACAGTGGTGGTGTTTGATGGTACAGTGGTGGCGTTTGATGGTACAGTGGCTGCAATTGATGGGCACAGTGGCAGCATTTGATGGGCACAGTGGTGACATTTGATGGCACAGTGGTGGCGTTTGATGGTACAGTGGCTGCAAATGATGTTTTTATTTCTGAATTTTTCAGTTTGCTTGCGCCCCCCTAAAAATTTTGAGCACCAGCTGTCACTGGTTTATATGTGCATATATATATATATATATATATATATATAGTGTGTGTGTGTGTGTTTTTATATAAAAATGAAGAAATCGGTTCCTTTATATGCAGCCACCCACTTGTGACTAGGCCCTGGTGTTCCAACATCGGGCTCGGAGTAAAGAGCTTTGTCTGGAGGTCGGGGGGGGGGGGGCCTCCATGGTTTCTTGCATCGGGGCCCTGAGGGTTCTAGTTACGCCACTGGCTGGAGGCACACAACACCCACTTTAACTGCTGCAGATGCCTGTATTACAGAACACCAGTAATAAATGGTAACTTCAGGTGTATATTGTGCTGGAGGCACACAACACCCACTTTAACTGCTGCAGATGCCTGTATTACATAAAACCAGCAATAAGAGGTATCTTCAGGTGTATACTGTGCCCAAGGCACACAACACCCACTTTAACTGCTACGGATGCCTGTATTACAGAACACCAGCAATAAGGGGTATCTTCAGGTGTATACTGTGCTGAAGGCACACAACACCCACTTTAACTGCTGCCGATGCCTGTATTACAGAACACCAGTAATAAAGAGTAGCTTCGGGAGGCGTGGCCAGGCAGCGGATGTAGCCGGATGCACTTCTAGATAGCTCCGCCGAATCTCCGCCAATTCATCCTGGGAATCCGTTCCAATCTGCCTGACGAACCGGCTGACAGTAACCGGAAGACTCCCGGAACCCGATGATACCGCCAAATGTCCTCCAGGAGCCAGATGTCGAGCACAAAGCGGCAAACACCGTCCCGCTACATGGACCTCATGGACCAAAATGGCACTGCCACACAGTGCTCTGCAAAAGAGATTCACAGGGAGGCAGCTGCAAAGCTGTTCTCCATGCCGCTCTCATCGGACCAGGCAACTCTCTCCGGTATAGCAGAGGAATCGCCAGGAGGGGCATTAGAATCGGACGACACAGTGCCGCTTGAGGACTCCAATGGCACCACATTCCCATGGGACACAGTGAGTACCCCAAAGAATACATCTGCTAGGCCTCAATCCCTGACCAGCCCTGATGGTGAGGGGGAACCAACACTGAGGGACATTTTCACAGCAGTGAACTCCTGCAATGCTTCACTAGCAGCCCTTACTACTGAAATCAAAGGGGTCAAGACAGAGATAACTTTTTTGTGCCAGGACACACAAAAGCTCAGGGAAAGGACCTCTGCACTGGAGGGGAGAGTAAGCTCCATAGAGGATGACATGGCACCCATACAGAATGACCTCACATATAACAACCACCTGCTCTCACAACATGTCGCCCGTTTAGACGACATGGAGAATAGATTGAGGAGGAACAATGTGAGGGCCATAGGAATTCCAGAGCGCATGGAGGGAAAGAACCCCGTGGAGTTTATTGAAAAATGTTCTCAGTGGAACGCGCACACCGGGTTATGGCCAGACCTCCACAACCAGGAGCCCCTCCAAGTCCTTTCCTATTTAAGCTCCTTAACTATAAGGACAGAGACATGATTCTCCACAATGCCAGGATTACGCCCGCTGCCTTCAAGTAGGAATGGGCCCGGTGCTCGATGCGAACCCATGTTCGCATCGAGCACCGGGTGTTCGCTCGCTCGGCGAGCCCAGAACTATTTTGGCGGCTCGCATCACGTTCGTGTGATGCGAGCGGCCCCGCAATGCATTGCGGCCGGTGCGGCCGGCGCAGTGCATTGCTGGCTGATGATTGGCCAAGCATGCACTGTGACCCCGCATGCTTGGCCAATCACAGCGCCGGAAACTCGAAGAGCCATAATTGGCTACAGGCAGGACGCCTGTAGCCAATTACAGCTCAGGGGCTTTAGTACACGCCCCCTCTTATAAAAGGCCGCCACGCCGTCTGCGCCGGTCACATGCTGTTCCGGCGTAGATAGAGCAGGATCGTTCTGTGTCACTCTGCTGGATTTAGTTAGAGAGATTTACTTAGAGAGATTGAGTTAGATAGATTCATTTAGAAAGATTGATTTAGAAAGAGGGGCTTGTAGTGTGTTCGTGGCAGGCAGGCACTGGCAGCAAACAGAGCTCCTGTATTTTGTTCCCAGAAGCACCTATAGGACTTGAAGTGTGTTAGTCCCATCACACAGACCTATATTTTCTTCCCAGAAGCACCCATAGGACTTGAAGTGTGTTAGTCCCATCACACAGAGATCATATATTTTGTTCCCAGAGGCACCTATAGGACTTGAAGTGTGTTAGTCCCATCACACAGACCTACATTTTATTCCCAGAAGCACCTATAGGACTTGAAGTGTGTTAGTCCCATCACACAGAGATCATATATTTTGTTCCCAGAAGCACCTATAGGACTTGAAGTGTGTTAGTCCCATCACACAGACCTATATTTTCTTCCCAGAAGCACCCATAGGACTTGAAGTGTGTTAGTCCCATCACACAGAGATCATATATTTTGTTCCCAGAAGCACCTATAGGACTTGAAGTGTGTTAGTCCCATCACACAGACCTATATTTTCTTCCCAGAAGCACCTATAGGACTTGAAGTGTGTTAGTCCCATCACACAGACCTATATTTTGTTCCCAGAAGCACCTATAGGACTTGAAGTGTGTTAGTCCCATCACACAGACCTATATTTTCTTCCCAGAAGCACCTATAGGACTTGAAGTGTGTTAGTCCCATCACACAGAGATCATATATTTTGTTCCCAGAAGCACCTATAGGACTTGAAGTGTGTTAGTCCCATCACACAGACCTATATTTTCTTCCCAGAAGCACCTATAGGACTTGAAGTGTGTTAGTCCCATCACACAGAGATCATATATTTTGTTCCAGGAAGCACCTATAGGACTTGAAGTGTGTTAGTCCCATCACACAGACCTATATTTTCTTCCCAGAAGCACCCATAGGACTTGAAGTGTGTTAGTCCCATCACACAGAGATCATATATTTTGTTCCCAGAAGCACCTATAGGACTTGAAGTGTGTTAGTCCCATCACACAGACCTATATTTTCTTCCCAGAAGCACCTATAGGACTTGAAGTGTGTTAGTCCCATCACACAGAGATCATATATTTTGTTCCCAGAAGCACCTATAGGACTTGAAGTGTGTTAGTCCCATCACACAGACCTATATTTTCTTCCCAGAAGCACCCATAGGACTTGAAGTGTGTTAGTCCCATCACACAGAGATCCTCTATTTTCTTTGCAGAAGCACCCATAGGACTTCTAGTGTGTTAGTGGCATCACACAGAGCTCCTATATTTTCTTCTCAGCAGCACCCACAGGACTTCTAGTGGCATCACACAGAGCTCCTATATTTTCTTTGCAGAAGCACCCATAGGACTTCTAGTGTGTTAGTGGCATCACACAGAGCTCCTATATTTTCTTTGCAGAAGCACCCATAGGACTTCTAGTGTGTTAGTGGCATCACACAGAGCTCCTATATATTCTTCTCAGCAGCACCCACAGGACTTCTAGTGTGTTAGTGGCATCACACAGAGCTCCTATATATTCTTCTCAGCAGCACCCACAGGACTTCTAGTGTGTTAGTGGCATCACACAGAGCTCCTATATTTTCTTCGCAGAAGCACCCACAGGACTTCTAGTGTGTTAGTGGCATCACACAGAGCTCCTATATTTTCTTTGCAGAAGCACCCATAGGACTTCTAGTGTGTTAGTGGCATCACACAGAGCTCCTATATTTTCTTTGCAGAAGCACCCATAGGACTTCTAGTGTGTTAGTGGCATCACACAGAGCTCCTATATATTCTTCTCAGCAGCACCCACAGGACTTCTAGTGTGTTAGTGGCATCACACAGAGCTCCTATATTTTCTTCGCAGAAGCACCCACAGGACTTCTAGTGTGTTAGTGGCATCACACAGAGCTCCTATATTTTCTTTGCAGAAGCACCCATAGGACTTCTAGTGTGTTAGTGGCATCACACAGAGCTCCTATATATTCTTCTCAGCAGCACCCACAGGACTACCGACTACAATGACTGGAAGACCGCCAAGGGGAGGCAGAGCGTGCAGAGCCAAGAACACAGGGCAGGCAGGCTCTGTTTCTAGTGGACGTGGCCGTGGCCGTGGACGTGGTCGTGCATCGTCATCAGCACGTGGCCATGGGACACGCGCGTCTTTGTTTTCGGCAGCTGGACATGTGGAGCCGCATCATGCTGAAGGCTTGGTAGAATGGATGACCAAGCCCTCCTCATCCTCCTCATCCTCTCTCACCCAGGCTCAGGGTACTGGCAGAGCAGCTGCCAACGCGTACTCAATGGCATCATCAGCCACCCCTTCCCTAGACCCACCATGTCCTCCTGAGGAGTCCCCCGAACTCTTTGAGCACAGTGTTGGGTACATGCTCCAGGAGGATGCCCAACGATTCAAAGGCTCGGATGATGATACCCAGCTTGAGGAATCTGGCAGTACTGTTCCACCAGCTGCAGCTTACTGCCAGGTTTGCTCTAGTGGTGAAGAGGAGGGGATGATGAGGTCACTGAAGGGAGAGAGGATGAGGAGGAGGACGAGGAGGAGGAGGATGCGGCGTCACATGTCCAACGAGGCAGGATGCCCCCTGGAGGCCAGGTAGAGGCCAGCACAGCAACTGTGCAACACCGCAGAGCTCCGCCTGTGCAGGGCGCTCCCTCTGCACGTTATCAGAAAAGTTCTTTGGTGTGGGCCTTTTTTGAGACGAGTGCATCAGATCGCACCACTGCTATTTGCAATATTTGTCTCAAGCGTATCTCGCGTGGCCAAAACATCAGCCGCTTGGGCACCACAAGCATGACCAGGCATATTACCGCTGACTCATGGTCCAGCAGGCATGGACAGGGACGGTACCTTTCTTTCACGGCCCATTGGGTCACTCTATTGGCAGCTGGGAGGGATGCAGGACAAGGTGCAGTAGTGTTGGAGGTTGTTCCGCCACCACGCCTCCAAAACGCTACTACTGCTACTGGTTGTGACACACCTCTCTCCTCCACCCCCTCCTCTTCTTCTTCCTCCAGTGCTCTGTCCTTGGAACCAGCGGTGCTCCGTAGGCGTACAAGGGGCTACGCAAGTACGCAGGCAAAAAGATGCCATGCCGTGCTTGCGCTGGTGTGTTTGGGGGACAGGAGCCACACTGGGCCAAAGGTTCTGGCAGCTCTGCAGGGGCAGGCCGAGAGGTGGTTGACGCCACGTCAGCTTAAGCCAGGAATGGTCGTTTCTGACAATGGCACCAACCTCCTCTCCGCCCTGCGACAGGGGCAGCTCACCCATGTGCCCTGCATGGCTCACGTCCTCAACCTGGTGGTGCAGCGGTTCTTGGGCAGGTTCCCAGGCTTACAGGATGTCCTGAGGCAGGCCAGGAAAGTCTGTGTGCATTTCCGCCGATCTTATAATGCCAGTGCTCGGCTGACTGAGCTGCAAAAGGAGCTGAACCTGCCCAAGAACCGCCTAATATGTGACATGCCCACCAGGTGGAACTCAACGTTGGCCATGCTGCAGCGACTGCACACGCAGCAGAGGGCCATCAATGAGTACCTTTGCGACTACGGCACCAGGACAGGGTCAGGGGAGCTTGGTTTTTTTCCCCACGTCAGTGGAGCATGATCAGGGATGCATGCACTGTCCTCTCACCATTTGAGGAGGCCACGAGGATGGTGAGCAGTGACAGTGCATGCATCAGTGACACTGTCCCTCTTGTCCACCTGTTGGAGCATACGCTGCGTGGGATAATGGACAGGGCACTTGAGGCAGAACAGAGGCAGGAAGAGGAGGACTTCCTTGCCTCTCAAGGCCCCCTTTATCCGGACAGTGTTCCTTCTGTCCCACCCATCACACAGGAAGAGGATGAGGGAGGAGGAGGAGGAGGAGGAGGAGGATTGTGTGAGCATGGAGGTGGAGCCTGGCACTCAGCATCAGCAGCAGCAGTCTTTTAGGGATGATGTACAGTCCCAACAAACCAGTGGACTTGTACGTGGCTGGGATGAGGTGGCTGGCGATCATGTCATCCTCAGTGACCCAGAAGACTCCGGACCGAATGCCTCAGCTAACCTACGCTGCATGGCCTCCCTGATCCTGCAAAGCCTGCGGAAGGATCCTCGTGTTCTTCGGATCAAGGAGAGGGACCATTACTGGCTGGCCACTCTCCTTGATCTGCGGTACAAGGGTAAGGTTGCGGACCTTATCTTGCCGTCGCAGAGGGAGCAGAGGATGAGACATCTCAGGGAGGCCTTGCAGAAAGGTCTGTGCAATGCGTTCCCAGAAACTGGGAGGTAACAAACTCCTGGTCCTGGGCGACGAGTTGCTGAGGCTTCGGTCAGTAGCAGAAGGAGCGGTGGGGAAGGTGGACGTCTGACCGATGCGTTCAGACAATTTTTTAGTCCGCAGCCCCAAGGTATGATCGGTTCCAGCAACCATCGCCAGCGTCTGATATACATGGTGCAGGAATACCTTGGGGCAAGGTCAGACTTGGACACCTTTCCCACCGAAAATCCTCTGGCTTACTGGGTCCTGAGGATGGATCACTGGCCAGAGCTTGCACAGTATGCAATTGAGCTACTGGCCTGTCCTGCCTCCAGCGTTCTTTCCGAACGCACATTCAGTGCTGCTGGAGGATTTGTCACCGATCATAGGGTGCGCCTGTCCACCGCCTCGGTTGATCGACTGACCTTCATCAAAATGAATCAGTCTTGGATCACCACCAGCTACCAGGCACCTGAGGCGGATATAACCGAATAATTTTTAATGTCACATCCCTTCAAGACTGCCTATGCTGATGCTGAGTGACTGTCCTCTTATGTTCACTGACTATCCTCTTCCTCCTCCTCAATGATCCATGCCACCACACCAGTGCCTAAGGCACAATTTTTCAGCCCCTGTTTAACAGGGGCGTGTACATACAATTTTTATAAAAAAATGCTTTGCAACACGTGTGACTGCTGTGCTCCAAGTACAGTATCTGTGAGGGGTTGCAGTGTTGTGGCACCAGCACCAGTGCCTAAGGCACAATTTTTCAGCCCCTGTTTAACAGGGGCGTGTACTTACAATTTTTTAAAAAAATGCTTCGCAACACGTGTGACTGCTGTGCTCCAAGTACAGTATCTGTGAGGGGTTGCAGTGTTGTGGCACCAGCACCAGTGCCTAAGGCACAATTTTTCAGCCCCTGTTTAACAGGGGCGGGTAATTACAATTTTTAAAAAAAAATGCTTCGCAACACGTGTGACTGCTGTGCTCCAAGTACAGTATCTGTGAGGGGTTGCAGTGTTGTGGCACCAGCACCAGTGCCTAAGGCACAATTTTTCAGCCCCTGTTTAACAGGGGCGTGTACTTACAATTTTTTAAAAAAATGCTTCGCAACACGTGTGACTGCTGTGCTCCAAGTACAGTATCTGTGAGGGGTTGCAGTGTTGTGGCACCAGCACCAGTGCCTAAGGCACAATTTTTCAGCCCCTGTTTAACAGGGGCGGGTAATTACAAATCTTGATCTAATAGTTCACAGCAGGGCCCATTCCTGCGCCCACCAAGAGTAACTATGAGGGCCTACAGTCTTGTGGCAACACCGTCCACCACCACCGCCAAAGGCCCAATTTTTCTGCCCTGTTCATCAGGTGCTTGCAATTACAAATCTTGATCTAATAACTCACAGCAGGGCCCATTCCTGCGCCCACCAAGAGTAACTATGAGGGCCTACAGTCTTGTGGCAACACCGTCCACCACCACCGCCAAAGGCCCAATTTTTCTGCCCTGTTCATCAGGTGCTTGCAATTACAAATCTTGATCTAATAACTCACAGCAGGGCCCATTCCTGCGCCCACCAAGAGTAACTATGAGAGCTTACAGTCTTGTGGCAACACCGTCCACCACCACCACCAAAGCCCAATTTTTTCTGCCCTGTTCATCAGGTGCTTGCAATTACAAATCTTGTTCAACAGGTGCATGCAATTCCACCACCACCACCAAATTTTTCTGCCCTGTTCAACAGGTGCATGCAATTACAAATCTTGATCTATTAACTCACAGCAGGGCCCATTCCTGTGCCCACCAGTCTTGTGGCTACACCAACATCTAATAGGGCAAATTTCTGCAGAGTATATACGCCAGGCCCCTACTTTCAAACATCCAACTTACAAACGACTCCTACTTGCAAATGGAAAGAGAAAACAGGAAGTGAGAGGAAATCTACCCCTAGGAAGGGAAATTCTATCCTGTTAGATTTAATTTGGGAAAAAGGTATCTCCTCTCTACTGATACTTTATCACCAATCCTTGTTTCAATTAAAACCCCACTTTTCCAAAAACATTTGTCATTGGGACGGAAAGTGAGGTGACATGTTCTGAACAGATGTGCAAAGACAGCAAATGTTACAGGGGTGATAACCCCTCCCTATGTTCTCCAAAAAGCTTAAAAATAGATTTTTTTGAGATGGAGCTACACTTCATAATGTACCTGTTCAGATTCTACTTAAGAACAAACCTAAAGCCGCAAGTGTTTTTAAATGGCTTCTTTTTTTCCTTTACAAATGTCATTTTGTGCAAGGACAGTTCTAAACACGGGAAACACATGCCACTTCACAGGCATACTTTTGACACCCCCCAGGTACCATATTTAAAGGAAAATTTCACTTTTTTTTTTTCACTTTATGCATCATTAAAATTACTGCTCCCGAAAAAACGTTAGTTTTTAAAAGTTCTTTTTGCATTGATATATGTCCCCTGGGGCAGGACCCGGGTCCCCAAACCTGTTTTATGACATTAACATGCATATTGGCCGTTGTAATTAGCACTTTTGATTTCGAACGTTCGCGTCCATTATAACGTATAGGGTTCGAAAATTCGCGCGAACTTTCGGTCCGTTCGAAGGTTCTGGTGCGAACCGAACCCGGGGGTGTTCGGCTCATCCCTACCTTCAAGCTGGAAAATACCAAAATTTCTCTTTTCCCAGACTTCTCCGCTGACCTACAGAAAAAACTTGCTAAATTTACGGATGTCAAACGACGACTCAGAGAGCTGGAGCTCAAATACGCCATGTTGTACCCGGCACGTCTACGGGTAGAGGTACTGGGCTCAGTACAATTTTTTGATTCCCCCTCTACAGCCGCACAGTGGCTAAATCGAGAAGAGCAATCAATCCGAGCAGCTCGCAACAGGCGAAATGCACGACCATGAGAGACTCATCGCAATCCTTACCGTGGCGATATACCACATTTTCTTTCCCCAAGTGCCCTGAAGACAAGGCGGAGGTAGCTATGCAATTATCTAACTGTTTTTTGAAACCATGTGCACACCTACGGCTGTTGTTCTCGCTGTTGAGAAGTTTGGGACACTTAAGTGCACTTCCACTGTTGCCCCCAGGATGGCTAGGATCAAATCCCCATCCGAGCTTTGGCATGACTGCAAGGCCCTGTTGGCCTATTGTTTCTTATTTTTCTTTTTTTTCTTTCCAAAACCTGTCACCATGGCCTCTCTATCACTCTATCACACCATGAGACTTACCATTCACGTCCACACTATCCAATGGATACTATTGCACTTACAATTGCTGATTTTGCAATCTTTCTCCTTGTGTATGCTGCCAACATCGCAAAACTCCCTAAGCACATGCTATCAAAAAATGAGGCTACCAGTATATGTCTTTTATTTAATGATTATCCTCGTAACTATCACTATGCTGTTTAAAAGTCTATAGTAACGAGAATACTGACTTGGAATGTGCGGGGCTTAAATAATCCGGTCAATTGCTTGGCAGTGCTGAGGAGAATCAAGCTCTTGCAAGCGGATGTGATATGTCTTCAGGAGACTCACTTCCCCTTGACATCCACCCCATTAATCGCACAAAGACAGTTTTGTCACCAATACCATGCCACTTTTTCGGTGTACTCGAGGGGAGTAAGCATCCTGATTAAAAGGGGTACGCAATTTTCCCCATTGGACAAGATTGACCCCGAGGGTTGTTATATATTTTTATTGTGCTCCCTTTACAGGACTAAATGTATAATAGCAGGGTTGTACATTCCTCCTCCGTTCTCGGCTAACCTCCTTACATTACTTGCAAATGTCCCAATTCCCGGGAGTACCACTATTGGCAATAGGGGACTTTAATAATTATATTGACCTAGAGAAAGACAAATTGGGTGCCACTAGGGGGGATGGGTTACAGAATAAGCAACGGAATACACTGTTTGCCTGCCTTCTTCAGGAGATGGGCTTCACAGACGTATGGAGAATGCATAACCCTGATGCTAAAATGTACTCCTGCCAGTCAGCCTCAACAGGAGGCTTATCACGGATCGATCTGGGGCTGGGAAATAAATATATGCTTCCCCTAATTGACTCCTCACAATACCATGCCAGACAGATATCTGACCATTCACCGCTGTCTGTGGATGTTCACATGGGGGCAATCAGGGGAAAGGGCCTATGGAAGCTAAACCCATTCTGGCTGTCTCTACTGCCGAACCCTGATCCGATCTGGTATCTCCTGGTTTCTTTTTTTCAACATAATATAGGGTCAACGGATTTGACCATGGTATGGGAAGCAGCCAAAGCTTACCTCCGTGGGCAATTCATTAGGGAAATTTCCCACATTAAATCAAAAACTAAAGAATGGGAAAACTTAGTGTTAACAGAAGCGAGTAAGGCAGAAGCACTTTACATAGCTGACCCAAAGGATGACACCAAAAGGGTGGTTGTCGTCTCAAAAACCTAACTCTACAGCTTGCAGAGAATAAACGATTCTTCCTACAGCAGGCACACTTCGAAGAAGGAGAAAACACAGGTCACATGTTAGCCCTAATAGCCAAATCACAACAACCGGCATCACATATAGTGACGGTGCTGGACACGCAGGGGACACTTTGCTACTCCACACAATCTATCATGGGAATATTTAAGGACTTTTTCCAGGATGTCTATACATCCAAAGTACACCCCTCTACAGAGGAAATTAATTTGTTCCTTGATAAACACCCTATACCCAGCCTATCAGAGGCAGACACTACCCAGCTGAACACCCCACTGACAGAAGAGGAACTTTTAGAAGCCCTAGCTCATACACAGAACGGGAGGGCACCAGGGGCTGACGGACTGCCATCAGAGGTCTATAAACTCTACACCTCACAGCTGTTGCCAATCCTTCTACAGGTTTATAATAGAGCATTCGAAACTGGTAAACTCCCCCCTTCTATGAGTGAGGCACTGATAGTGGTCCTACTGAAACCGGGTAAGGCTGCCTTGTCCCCGGATTCCTACCGACCTGCTTACATTAGATGTTAAGCTAATGGCCAGAGTGTTGGCCAACAGATTGGCTAAGTGTATCCAATCAGTGATACACATGGACCAATCTGGATTTATTCCAACCAGATCGACAGCCCAAAACCTACGCAGATTGTTCCTCAACTTACAAATCCCTGTAGACAACCCAGGTAATAGGGCCTTCCTATCGTTAGATGCGTCCAAAGCGTTTGACAGCGTCGAATGGCCATATCTCTGGGAAACACTGTCAAGATTCGGGGTGGGCCCCTCCTTCTTAAAATGGGTTCAAATACTATATAACGCCCCAACAGCGAGAATGCTAATTAATGGCGACGTATCGGAACCCTTCAATCTTTTCAGGGGCACTCAACAGGGGTGTTCACTGTCACCCCTGTTGTTTGCCTTAGCACTTGAACCCTTAGCCATTCATGTCAGAGCCTCACGGAACATAATCAGCTTCCGCAGAGGCCTCAGACAGGATGTAATCTCTTTATATGTGGATGACACACTGATTTATCTTGGAGACACTGACAACTCTCTGAAAAATGTGATGCAACTAATAGCTGACTTCAGTGAGTTGTCAGGGTTTAATATTAATTGGAATAAATCGGTGATTCTACCCCTGGACCCCCTGCCAAAGCCCTTACCTGAGTGCGCCAAATACATACTCACGGTAGACGAATTCCGCTACCTAGGTATACAGGTCACAACTGACCCTAACCAATCCCTCACATTAATTTTGACACCCCTACTCCGTAAATTTAGAATGAAATGCGCTGCGTGGGTGAAGCTACCTTTATCTGTCACTGGAAGGGCAAACCTGATCAAAATGGTGTGGGCCCCTCAACTCCTGTATGTGTTTCATAACACCCCCATATGGATCCCACATAAATGGTTCACACAAATAGATGCCCAGTTTAGAGATCTAATATGGGGTAACAAGTCCGCAAGGATTAGTCTAAATTCACTACAACTAGCGAAAAACCAAGGTGGCTTGGCAGTCCTGCACGCCAGATATTATTTTGTTGCCTCCCAAATTCAACACCTGGGTGGCTGGGGTGAGCTGGATACTGATGATCCTATCAGGTCCCTGTTGGTCCCACAAGACTCCACACTCACAGCATTATTGCACTTAAACGCAGGTTTTACACATCTATCCCAACAATAGTGCTCTTTAACACACTATAGAAATATATCAGATCCCTTATGAATATAAGAGGAGCCTGTTCGTTTACTCCCATATGGAAGAATAAATATTATAAGGAACTATATAAACTCACTCATTTTCGTCAGTGGGAGGATATGGGTGTGCATTATATCACACAATTGTTCAAGGGTACGGTATTCAAATATTTTACAGATCTACAAGAAGAATTTGCAATTCCCAGAACGCAGTTCTATTAATACCTGCAGCTTAGGCACGCAGTACAAAGCGAGCTCAGGCTGTCCTCTCTTGCGACAGTGACACATCCCCTGATGAATGATGTGTTGCTGACGGGCGACAGGAAGGGCATGATCTCGAGAACATATGCAAGATTGCTTAACTCGACCCATGACTAGAGTTGAGCGGACACCTGGATGTTCGGGTTTGGCGGGTTCGGCCGAACTTCGGAAAAAAGTCCGGGTTCGGGACCGAACTTGACCCGAACTTGACCCCGAACTCCGAACCCCATTGAAGTCAAATGGCTGTAAAAAGGTCATGGAAAGGGCTAGAGGGCCGCAAATGGCAACAAAATGTTGTTAAGTAAAAACTGTAAGGGAGGGGTGATGGCGCTGTTCAAGGTTATGGGTATGTGAAGGGTATATACTTTCAACCAGGAGAAGTATGAGTAATAAAAGGAGTATAAAAACGTGACAAAAGTGCAGTTTGAATGAATCAGCAGTACTACAACATATGGAGTATAAAATCGTGACAAAAGTGTAGTTTAAATGAAACAACAGTAATAAAACACATATGGGTAGTGTGTCCAAAAGTGAACCAAATTATTCAATAGTAATAAACAATGGTAAATAGTGGATAAGACTTGGTGAAAGTGCACGTGCATAAATATATGAAGATATAAAAAATAAATAATGAATGAATATTGCTCAGAAGCTTAAATTTTTAATTAATAAATCATTAGTTGAATGCAAATGATTCTTTACATGTAAACCGACTTTTGAACACTAAAGTGGCTGTAAAAAAGTCATGGAAAGGGCTAGAGGGCTGCAAATGGCAACAAAATGTTGTTAAGAGCATGGCAAGTGATCTGCAAACAAATGTGGATAGGGAAATAACCTAAAATAACATAAAAAAAAAAAAAAAAAAAAAAATGCTGGAGGCCCCCTTCTCAGCAGAAGAGGTACAGGAAGTCATTAAGAACCTCAGAAACTCAATGGCACGATGCCACACATATGGTGGGAATACCCCAGAATACGCACTTTCTGGAAAAAAATATTCAATTTAATGGATAAGATAGTGGGAATAAAAAAAAAAATAAAATGAAAAAATTATAATCTTGACCTAGGAGGACGAAATTCAAATGGAGTAGGAGGTTGAGGTGACGCTGGATGTGGCGGTGTAGGTGGGAGCGGCGGTGGAGGAGGACAAGGTAGCCAACACTGGTTCAAAAATACAACAATGGCTGGGTAAGGCTAGTGGTGAATGATGTGTCGAATTCTGTCCCCCGTCGCATAGTGTCCGCCCTGTACTGCGCTTGCTCAGTACGTAGGACAAGGGGATTTTGAAACTCTCCGAAGATGATGCGCGGTGACTCCAGGTTCAAGCCACATCATCTGAGGTTGAAGCCTAGCCAAGCGAGCCCGTGAGGGGCCCTGTTACTATGTGCTACAGTATGTCCACTTGGATGGTCGGGCTTGAACCTGCACTCACTGCGCAGGCGACGTTCATCTTTGGAGATTTTGTGAATCTCCTTGTCCCCCGTACTGCGCAAGCACTTCACCTGCGCAGTAAGTGGCCGGACACTATCCGATAGCAAGACAGTTTTCGTCAGAACACCGGTATATGTGTCTATTCTGCACAAGGTACGGCCAAGTCCTGTGGGATCCATGCCTGGTTCATTTTAATGAACGTGAGCTTATCCACATTGGCTCTGGACAGGCGGCTGCGCTTGTCTGTGATAACGCCCCCTGCCATGCTAAATACACGTTCAGATAATACACTGGCGGCAGGGCAGGCCAGATCCTCCAAGGCGTAAAGGGCAAGCTCAGGCCATGTGCCCAATTTGGAGACCCAGAAGTTGAAGGGGGCAGACCCGTCATGCAGTACGTGTAGGCGTGTGCACACTTACTGCTCCACCATGTTGGTGAAATGCTGCCTCCTGCTAAGACGTTTCATCTCAGCTGGTGGTGCTGGTTGTTGTGGCGTGCTGACAAAGCTTTTCCACATTCTGTCTATGCTAACCCTGCCTTGCAAGGTGCTGGCGGTGCCCTGGCTGCATTGGCGACCTCTTCCTCCTCCTCTGCCTTCGCCTTGTGCTTCCACCGTACCCCCGCTTCCAAGTGGGAATGCCAGCAGCAGCGCGTCTACCAGCGTGCGCTTGTACTCGCGCATCTTACGATCACGCTCCAGACGGCACGTTGTCATTGTAACGGGGATCCAGCAGGGTGGCCACCCAATAATCAGCACCAGTTAAAATGTGGGCAACTCGGCGGTCGTTGCGGAGACACTGCAGCGTGTAATCGCTCATGTGTGCCAGGCTGCCCAGAGGGAAGGAAAAGCTGTCCTCTGTGGGAGGTGTATCGTCTGTGTCCTCTGTATCCCCCCAGCCACGCACCAGTGATGGACATGAGCTGGTCTGGGTGCCACCCTGCTGTGAACATGGTTCCTCCTCCTCCTCCATCTCCTCCTCATTCTCCACCTCGTCATCCTCCAGAACTGTGCCCTTGCTGCCAGACAATTGTGTACCTGGCGCTGGTTGGTGCAGGAACCCACCCTCGTAGCCACTTGTAAATGACTGCCCTGAAAGCCTTGGAAACAAACCCTCTTCCTCCTCCTCCTCCTCATCCTGTGCCACATCCTCTTCAATCATCGCCTGAAGAGTTTTTTCAAGGAGGCATAGAACTGGGATAGTAACGCTGAGAACGGCGTCATCGGCACTGGCCATGTTGGTGGAGTACTCGAAACAGCGCAACAAGGCACACAGGTCTCGCATGGAGGCCCAGTTATTGGCGGTGAAGTGGTGCTGTTCCGCAGAGCGACTCACGCGTGCGTGCTGCAGCTGAAACTCCACTATCGCCTGCTGCTGCTCGCACAGTCTGGCAACCTTGTGGGCACGTCACATATGAGACGGTGAGCGGGAAGGCCGAAGTTACGCTGCAGCGCTGACAGGCGAGCAGCAGCAGGGTGAGAACGCCGAAAGTGCGCACAAATGGCCCGCACTTTCTGCAGCAGCTCTGGCATATCGGGGTAATATCGGGGTAATTCTTCAGGAACCTCTGGACCACCAAGTTCAGCACATGCGCCAGGCAAGGGATGTGCGTCAAACCGGCAAGGCCCAGAGCTGCTACGAGATTATCGCACACCACCAGGCCGGGCTTGAGGCTCACTGCCACCAACCACTCATCGGTCTGTTGTTCCATGTCCCTCCACAACTCCTGCGCGGTGTGGGGTTTTAAAACTGCCTGCTGTCGTTTAGCCCTGGCTGTGCTGAAGTTGGTGGTGAAGGTGTTACGCTGACCGGATGAGGAGGCGGTAGAGGATGAGGAGGCGGAGTAGGAGGAGTTAGCAACAGGAGGCAAACTGAAATGCCCTGCAATCCTCGGTGGTGGAAGGACATGCGCCAAACTGCTATCCACCTCAGGCCCAGCCGCCACTACATTTACCCAGTGTGCTGTTAGGGAGATATAACGTCCCTGACCGTGCTTACTGGTCCACGCATCCGTAGTTAGGTGGACCTTGCCACAGATGGGGTTGCGCAGTGCACACCTGATTTTGTCCCCCACTTGGTTGTGCAGGGAAGGGATAGCTCGTCTGGAAAAGTAGTGGCGGCTGGGCACGACGTACTGTGGGACAGCCAATGACATCAGCCTTTTAAAACTCTGCGTCTCCACCAGACGGAATGACAGCATTTCAAAGGCGAGGTGGATGAAGAGGCCGAGACTGCAGCAGAAGAGGAAGCAGGAGGAGCCAGAGACCTTTCTTGGTTTTTGAGGTGTCTACTCCACTGCATCTCGTGCTTTGCACTTAGATGCCTGGTCATGCAGGTTGTGCTCAGGTTGAGAACGTTTATGCCTCGCTTCAAGCTCTGATTGCACAGCGTGCAAACCACTTGTGTCTTGTCATCAGGACATTGTCTGAAGAACTGCCACGCTAGGGAACTCCTTGCACCTGGCTTTGGTGTGCTCGGTCCCTTGCTGCGTTGGGCAGTAGCAGACGTACTGTCTAGGGGACGGACGCTCCGCTTTTGCACCCTGCTCCCTCTTCTGCTGTGCTGGTGGCTCCATGCGACCACCACCTCTTCCTCTGAACTACACTGGTCACCTGCATGACGTTGATTCCATGTGGGGTCAAGGACCTCATCGTCCTCCACATCATCTTCCACCCAAAATTCACCCCTGCCCTCCTTGTCGGTCTGCACAATGGCGAAAGCAGCAGCAGTTGGCACCTGTGTTTCGTCATCATCCGAGACGTGCTGCGATGGTCCTCCCATGTACTCATCATGAAACATAAGTGGTTGGGCATCGGTGCACACAATCTCTTCCACTTCTGGGGCAGGGCTAGGTGGATGGCCCTGGGAAACCCTGCTAACAGTCATAAAAAAGCAGAAGAGACTGCTGCATGATTTGGGGCTCAGACTGATTGGCTGATTTGCAAGGGGGTGAGGTGAAAGACTGATGGACATCAGCTGCAGGTGCCAACTCTAAACTTTCATCAGGAGACTGGGTGGGAGACAATGTGAAGGAACCGGAGGCACTGTCAGCAGCAACCCAATCTACTATCGCCTGTACTTGTCCTGGCCTCAACATTCGTACAGCCTCATTAGGCGCGCCAAAATACTGCTGCAGGCTCTGTCGCCTACTCGCACCTGAGGAAGATGTTTCACTAGTGCGTGTAGCTGGCACAGATCGACCACGTCCTCTCCCTGCAACAGGAGCGCCACCAGCAGCACCACGACCAGGGCCATGTCCCCTTTTTGATGATCTCCTCATATTTTCAAAATTTATGATCTCGCCCTAAATGGGTGTTTTTGTATATAGCAGAATACACGTACAGTGTCTAAAGCGTTTATGAAAACGCAGAAAATGCTATTGGGAAAAAAAAACACTGCAAAATTTAATTTTTTTGCAATGTTTTTTCAATATCAGAATACACGGACAGTATGTAAAGCGTTTATGAAAACGCAGAAAATGCTATTGGGAAGAAAAAAAACACTGCAAAATTAATTTTTTTTGCAATGTTTTTCATACTGTATACATACTGTAAAGCGTTTATGAAAACGCAGAAAATGCTATTGGGAAGAAAAAAAACACTGCAAAATTAAATTTTTTTGCAATGTTTTTCCAATATCAGAATACACGGACAGTATGTAAAGCGTTTATGAAAACGCAGAAAATGCTATTGGGAAGAAAAAAAACACTGCAAAATTAAATTTTTTTTGCAATGTTTTTCATACTGTATACATACTGTAAAGCGTTTATGAAAACGCAGAAAATGCTATTGGGAAGAAAAAAAACACAGCAAAATTAAATTTTTTTGCAATGTTTTTCCAATATCAGAATACACGGACAGTATGTAAAGCGTTTATGAAAACACAGAAAATGCTATTGGGGAAAAAAAACACAGCAAAATTAAAATTTTTTGCAATGTTTTTCCAATATCAGAATACACGGATAGTATGTAAAGCGTTTATGAAAACGCAGAAAATGCTTTTGGGGAAAAAACACCGCAAAATTAAATTTTTTTGCAATGTTTTTCCAATATCAGAATACACGGACAGTATGTAAAGCGTTTATGAAAACGCAGAAAATGCTATTGGGAAGAAAAAAAACACCACAAAATTAATTTTTTTTGCAATGTTTTTCCAATATCAGAATACACGGACAGTATGTAAAGCGTTTATGAAAACGCAGAAAATGCTATTGGGGAAAAAAAAACACTGCAAAATTAAATTTTTTTGCAATGTTTTTCCAATATCAGAATACACGGACAGTATGTAAAGCGTTTATGAAAACGCAGAAAATGCTATTGGGGAAAAAAAACACTGCAAAATAAAAAAAATTTGCAATGTTTTTCCAATATCAGAATACACGGACAGTATGTAAAGCGTTTATGAAAACGCAGAAAATGCTTTTGGGGAAAAAAAACACTGCAAAATTAAATTTTTTTGCAATGTTTTTCCAATATCAGAATACACGGACAGTATGTAAAGCGTTTATGAAAACGCAGAAAATGCTATTGGGGAAAAAAAAACACTGCAAAATTAAATTTTTTTGCAATGTTTTTCCAATATCAGAATACACGGACAGTATGTAAAGCGTTTATGAAAACGCAGAAAATGCTATTGGGAAGAAAAAAAACACTGCAAAATTTAATTTTTTTGCAATGTTTTTCCAATATCAGAATACACGGATACTGTCTACAGCGTGTATGTATGAACACGCAGAAAATGCTATTGGGAAAAAAAAAAAAAAAGCAGAATTAAATTTTTATGTAATGTTTTTCCAATAGCAGAATACACACAGACTATGGTGTATCTCTTAAGCCCCATACACACGGTCGGACTTTTTCATGGATTCTGTCCGATCGGACAAGGTTGTTGAAAAATCAGACCGTGTGTATGCACCATCGGACAGTGTTCGTCGGTTTGTCCGACGGACAAAGTCTTATCTCCTGCTGGAAAGATTTGCCGTCAACCCGGTCCGATCACACCAAACCCGATCGTGTGTACGGTTGTCCGACCGGACAAAGTGCTACGCATGCTCAGATCACATTACAAGACCAAAGCTATTGGCTACTAGCCTCTACGTA
The DNA here is from genome assembly GCA_028564925.1 of Lithobates sylvaticus. Classification (NCBI taxonomy): domain Eukaryota; kingdom Metazoa; phylum Chordata; class Amphibia; order Anura; family Ranidae; genus Lithobates; species Lithobates sylvaticus. The sequence continues at coordinate 267,231,983 of CM053028.1, read as the reverse complement.
GTCCCGTCGTAGGCAACAAACGTCACCACGTTCAAAATGATCGGATTTTCCGACAACTTTGTCCGACCGTGTGTACGCAAAACCAACATCAGACAAAGTATGACGGACATGGTCCGACGGCGGATTGTCCGACCGTGTGTATGGGGCTTTAGTATATGCAGTGTTGGTCCTAATGGTGCACTGAGCTTGCAGGTAAAACTTTTATATTTTGTCTGGCACTGGCCTCATGGCACAATTGATTTAGGAATCTCTTCAATAATTCTCTTTGCCTCTTTCTTTTGCTTAACCACTTCAGCCCCGGACCAATTGTCAGCTTAAGGACCAGAGGTCTTTTTTCAATTTCGCACTGCACTACTTTAACTGGTAATTGTGCGGTCATGCAATTTTGTAACGAAACGAAATTTGCGTCCTTTTCTTCCCACAAATAGAGCTTTCTTTTGATGGTATTTGATTGCCTCTGTGATTTTTATTTTTTGCGATATAAACGGAAAAAGAGCGAAAATTTTGAAAAAAAAAGAGATTTTCTACTTTTTTGTTATAAAAAAAATCTAATAAACTCAATTTTAGTCAAACATTTGGGCCAAAATGTATTCAGCCACATGTCTTTAGTAAAAAAAATGCCAATAAGCGTATATTTATTGGTTTGCGCAAAAGTTATAGCGTCTACAAACTAGAGTACATTTTCTGGAATTTACACCGCTTTTAATTTATGACTGCCTATTTCATTTCTTGAGGTGCTAAAATGGCAGAGAAGTACAAAACCCCCCCAAATGACCCCATTTTGGAAAGTAGACACCCCAAGCTATTTGCTGAGAGGCATGTTGAGCCCATTGAATATTTTTTTTTTTAGTCCCAAGTGATTGAATAAAGACAAAAATAAAAAATAATTTTTTTTTTCTTCAAAAAGTTGTCACTAAATGATATATTGCTCACACATGCCATAGTTATATGTGGAATTGCACCCCAAAATACATTTTGCTGCTTCTCCTGAGTATGGGGATACCACATGTGTGGGACTTTTTGGGAGCCTAGCCGCGTACGGGGCCCCGAAACCCAAGCACCGCCTTCAGGATTTCTAAGGGTGCAAATTTTTGATTTCACTCCTCACTACCTATCACAGTTTCGAAGGCCATAAAATGCCAAAATAGCACAAAACCCCCCCAAATGACCCCATTTTGGAAAGTAGACACCCCAAGCTATTTGTTGAGAGGCATGGTGAGTATTTTACAGCTCTCATTTGTTTTTGAAAATGAAGAAAGTAAAGAAAAAAAATTTTTTTTTTTCTTTTTTCAATTTTCAAAACTTTGTGACAAAAAGCGACATCTGCAAAATACTCACAATACCTCTCAGCAAATAGCTTGGGGTGTCTACTTTCCAAAATGGGGTCATTTTGGGGGGTTTTATGCCATCTGGGCATTCCATGGCCTCCGAAACTGTGATTGGCAGTGAGAAGTGAAATAAAAAAATTACTCCCTTAGAAAGCCTGAAGGCGGTGCTTGGTTTTTGGGGTTCCGTACGCAGCTAGGCTCCCAAAAAGTCCCACACATGTGGTATCCCCGTACTCAGGAGAAGCAACAGAATGTATTTTGGGGTGTATTTCCACATATGCCCATGACATGTTTGAGCAATATATCATTTAGTGACAACTTTTTGTAAAAAAAATATATATATATTTTTTTTTTTTTCATTATTCAATCTCTTGGGACAAAAAAAAAAAAATATTTAATGGGCTCAACATTGCTCTCAGCAAATAGCTTGGGGTGTCTACTTTCCAAAATGGGGTCATTTGGGGGGGGTTTGAACTGTCCTGGCATTTTATGCACAACATTTAGAAGCCTATGTCACACGTCACCCACTCTTCTAACCACTTGAAGACAAAGCCCTTTCTGACACTTTTTGTTTACATGAAAACATATTTTTTTTTTGCAAGAAAATTACGTTGAACCCCCAAACACTATATATATTGTTAAAGCAAAGGCCCTACAGATTAAAATGGTGGGTGTTGCATTTTTTTTTTCCACACAGTATTTGCGCAGCGATTTTTCAAACGCATTTTTTGTGGAAAAAATACACTTTTTTTTATTTTAATGCACTAAAACACACTATATTGCTCAAATTTTTGATGAAATAAAAAATATGATCTTAGGCCGAGTACATGGATACCAAACACGACATGCTTTAAAATTGCGCACAAACACGCAGTGGCGACAAACTACATACATTTTTAAAAGCCTTTAAAAGCCTTTACATGATACCACATTAGATTCACGGAGGAGGTCTACTGCTAAAATTACTGCCCTCGATCTGACCTTCGCGGTGATACCTCACATGCATGGTGCAATTGCTGTTTACATATGACGCCAGACCAACGCTTGTGTACGCCTTTGCGCAAGAGAAGGGGGGGCAGGGGTGCTTTTTTTTTTTTTTTTTTTTTTTTTTTTTTTTTTATTTATTTAGCTTTTTTATTCTATTTTTAAACTGTTCCTTCCATTTTTTTTCTTTGTTATGATTTTTATTGTTATCTCAGGGAATGTAAATATCCCCTATGATAGCAATAGGCAGTGACAGGTACTCTTTTTTTGAAAAAATTGGGGTCTATTAGACCCTAGATCTTTCCTCTGCCCTCAAAGCATCTGACCACACCAAGATTGGTGTGATAAAATGCTTTCCCAATTTCCCAATGGCGCGGTTTATATCCGGGAGGGGGGACATTCCCTCCTACTGCTTGTAAAAGCAGTCTAGAGGCTAATTACCCGCTAGAATTGCTTTTACATGAAAGCCGATCACTGGCTGAAAAGAATGATACCAAGATGATACCTAAACCTGCAGGCATCATTCTGGTATAACCATTCAAAGTCCAGCAACATACTGGACATATATTGTAATCTTTTTTTTTTTCATGCAGCCTCTTGGCTGAACGAAAAAAAGAGATTGATTGGTGGGTATGCCCACCATTAGAATACCTCCCTTCATCCACCCACTTCTAATGATGGGCATACATGCACCATTTATATATGCCGATGCATGGGGGCATCCTCCCGCAAAAGTTATGCCGTGTACACACGGTCGGAATTTCGACCGCATGTACGTGGCATTAGGAGCCAATCGCTCCTCCCCCCCCCTGCTGCCCCCATGCTTCGGCATATATGCTCTTTTTTTTAACTGTGGTGGTGAAATCACCTCCTACAGCGTTGGAGTCGCGGCTTTATGTATCGTGGGAGCAAACGCTGTTGCTGTCAAGATAAATAAATCCGCGCTGCAACTGAATGGCGCACCTGAAAACAAAAAAATGCTTAACACTAAAACACAGTAAACAAAATTACATACCTGAAAAGCAAGCATGATAAAACATGATAAAACATAATAAAACATTGCAGAATAGAATGGAGTAAAAAAAGAGCAACAATAGAGAGAGAGAGAGAACAATAAAACGACAACTATTTTTGTTTTTTTTATTTTTTTGAGATTCACAGGTAAAAAAGCTCCTGACTGTTAGCGACTGAATCAAAACGCTACCACAAAAAAAATGTTAGCGATCGCAGGGATCAGGCCTGACTCTGCGAACACTGCAGTTATGTGTGCTTAGTGTTTTGTAAGTGACAGTGATCGATCGATACTGCACTTGGGTGGGCTGGGCTGGGCGGAGGGGGAAAACGCAGGTGCTAGCAGGTATCTGGGCTGATCCCGCTAACAATGCGTTTTTTTGGAACCCTAAACTGCTGGGACGCTAGTATAGATCTGATCAGATCAGATATTGATCTGTTCAGATACTATACCACTAAGGGAGGTGTATGCTTTGCGCGTGGGTGTTTGCGGTACTGGCACTAACCTGGGGCGACGCAGACCTTATTTGACCCTAAAACCTAATTGATATCACCCGCCGGGCGATCAGGGGGTTAAACCGTTATTGGGTAATAAATGGCGGGTGCCCTGACAGTATAAAAAACAAGCTAACTAACCAGCGTCACCCGTAACAGTAATACAAAAAAAAAACTGGTTACCTAGCGACACTAATGCAGGGATCAGAAAAACGATCGCTTAGTGACACTGGCAAAAGGGGGTGAAAGGGTTAACTAGGGGCAATCAGGGGGTTAAACCTTTATTAGGTAATATATGGGGGTACCTGACGCTATATATAAAAACCTGACGGGGAACCTAAATAACGAAATAACTAACTGGCTAACCAGCGTCACCAGTGACATTTTTATACGGTGATCACTGGTGAAAGGGTTAACTCTAGGGGCAATCAGGGGGTTAAAACCTTTATTTAGGTTGTAATATGGGGGTACCTGACCTATAAACCTATTTATGAACCTATATAAACATGGCGGTTAACCTAAAAAAAAAAACTGGTTACCTAGCGACACTAATGCAGCGATCAGAAAAACGATCGCTTAGTGACACTGGCAAAAGGGGGTGAAAGGGTTAACTAGGGGCAATCAGGGGGTTAAACCTTTATTAGGTAATATATGGGGGTACCTGACGCTATATAAAAACCTGACGGGGAACCTAAATAACGAAATAACTAACTGGCTAACCAGCGTCACCAGTGACAGTTATACGGTGATTACTGGTGAAAGGGTTAACTCTAGGGGCAATCAGGGGGTTAAAACCTTTATTTAGGTTGTAATATGGGGGTACCTGACCTATAAAACTATTTATGAACCTATATAAAACATGGCGGTTAAAATAAAAAAAAAATGGTTACCTAGCGACACAATGCAGCGATCAGAAAAACGATCGCTTAGTGACACTGGCAAAAGGGGGTGAAGGGGTTAACTAGGGGCAATCAGGGGGTTAAACCTTTATTAGGGGGGGGTAGGGGGCTACCTAGGACCTAAAACTAACTGCCCTGACAGTTATTACAGTCACACTGACACTAAATGCAGTGATCAGTAAATAAATGATCACTGCAATTAGTGACACTGTGACTGGGGGGGGAGGGGGTGATCTGGGGGGTGATCAGGGGGTGACAGGGGGGTGTTTTGTGTGCCTAACTGTACTGGTGTCAGTGTAGTGTTGTGCACTAACCTTAACATGTTCGCCGCTCGGCGTCTCCGGTCACATAGACCGGCGCACCGAGCGTGACATCACTTCCGCCTTCCTGTCTATACAATAGACAGGAAGGGGAAGTTTCTCATTGGCCAGGAGCGATCGCGAGGGGGTGGCCAGAAACCACTGGCCGTCCCCTCGTCCCGGATCGCTCCTGAAGCGATGCCGACCGTCCCCGCCGGCGGAGGGGGGTCCGATCGGACCCCCCAACCGCCTAAAGAATGGCACGTACAGGTACGTGGTTCTGCCTGTACGTGCCATTCTGCCGACGTATATCTACATGGGGCGGGCGGCAAGTGGTTAATGGACCCGAACCCGAACTTACAGCCAATAGTTCGGGTTCGGTCCGGGTCCCGAACACCCAAAAGTCCAGTACGGACCCGAACTTTACAGTTCGGGTTCGCTCAACCCTACCCATGACGCCTCCAAACTGCCCTGCAGACGGGGTTGGGAAAAGGATTTGGCTCCCATAGACGGAGAACAGTGGGAGCTCTGTCTGACATCGGCCCCACTGGTCTCAGTCTCCACGTCACACAGGCTGTCGCACTTATTCTTATTAGACAGAGTATATAGAACCCCATCCAAGTTGCATAAATGGGGATTTAGAAACTCCCCACTGTGCCCAAAATGCAATAGGGAGGAAGGAGACCTGTTGCACATGATGTGGAAATGCCCAAAATTGTTCAGATATTGGCAGTACGTTTTGGCAACTATATCCCAGGTATTTCAGTTTCCAATCCCACAGAGCCCTGTTGTCTGTCTCCTTGGCGCGCTGGAGATATCCTCTCTCTCCCTGAGCGGACATACAGCAGTATTGCGTCTGCTGTACTTATCCCGCAAAGCGATTGCGAGATTCTGGATAACTCCGAGAGTCCCTACAGGGAAAGGATGGGTGGAGATGGTAAATAACATGCTAATAATAGGGGAAAAACTCACCTATCAACATAGGAATGCTCCTAAAAAATTCTATGCAATGTGGCAACCTTGGCTAGACATTCCGGGACTAGCCCCGACCCAACTAATTAAAGATAGGTTACTACAGATGTAATATAATACAGGGATGGAAATAATTAAAATACCAGCCTATTCAAGAATTATATATAACTATACATGGAGAACCATGGTGAACACATACACATGCAAAAAGAGTAAAGAGAGGTTATGCATTTTTCTGTTTATTTTTTATTTTTATTTTTGTTTGGTTTGAGAGTTATACAAAAGTCTAGGATACCAATATTTCTATATACAACAATATGAATAGAAGAAGAGTTCTCCTACAAAGATGTTTAGGCTCTATTAGAAATAACTTAAATCTGCTAAATTAACACATTCGGTGCTTCAGGCGGCACTACTGTAAGCAAGCCTATTTCAGATATACAGAAAAATACTCCTTCATTAATATTAATATGTTTCACTTTATACGACATGCATAATAATTACTGTACTGAATGTATCTGTCGCATTTTGGCTATGTCTGTATGTACTGTTGTTCAGTGTTTCAATAAACTTATTTTCTGATTTAAAATAAATAAATAAAGGGTAGCTTCAGGTGTATACTGTGCTGAAGGCACACACCACCCACTTTAACTGCTGCAGATATCTGTATTACAGAACACCAGTAATAAAGGGTAGCTTCAGGTGTATACTGTGCTGGAGGCACACAGCACCCACTTTAACTGCTGCAGTTGCCTGTATTACAGTACACCAGTAATAAAGGGGTAGCTTCAGGTTTATACTGTGCTGGAGACACGCAACGCCCACTTTAACTGCTGCAGATGCCTGTATTACAGAACACCAGCAATAAGGGGTAGCTTCAGGTGTATACTGTGCTGGAGGCACACAACACCCACTTTAACTGCTGCAGATGCCTGTATTACAGAACACCAGTAATAAAGGGTAGCTTCAGGTGTATATTATGCTGGAGGCACACAACACCCACTTTAACTGCTGCAGATGCCTGTATTACAGAACACCAGCAATAAGGGGTATTTTCAGGTGTATACTGTGCTAAAGGCACACAACACCCACTTTAACTGCTGCAGATGCCTGTATTACAGAACACCAGTAATAAAGGGTAGCTTCAGGTGTATACTGTGCTGGAGGCACACAACACCCACTTCAACAGCGCTATTTTGCAATCCACGAAGACACTGTCCCTGCCTATCCTGCTCTTTCCCTGACCGCCACAACACACTACACAAGGCCGCCACGCTGGCAGCCTTATATTATGTGGGGCGTGTACTTAACCCCCCTGAGCTATAATTGGCCACAGGCACCCTGCCTGTGGCCAATTATGGCTCTCCTTGCTGCCGGCGCTGCGATTGGCCAAGCATGCAGGGTCACAGTGCATGCTTGGCCAATCATGAGCCAGCAGTGCACTGCGATGGCGCAGTGCATTGTGGGGCCATTCGTGTCACATGAATTTGGCGCGAACGCCCCAAAAATTCTGGGTTCGCCGAACAGGCGAACGGCCGATGTTCGATTCTCTACACAGGACAAGCTGGGTCGGTAACAGGCAGGCACGGATGGATCAGAGGATAAGGCAGGTGCAGAGTCGTTAGGCAAGCTGGGGTCAGAGGCAGGCGGATAGCAGAGGAGGTCACAGGTCAAGCCAGGTATGCACAAGATCAGATCAGGTCAATGGATAATGCTCAGGAACGCTGTAGATCAGGCAGCAACGTTTGGGAGTAGCAGTTTAAATAACCCGCCTGGCGCCAGTGACCATGCGTGCACGCCCGTGTGCATGTCTACGCGCATAGGCGCCCGCAATCGCGCACTGACAGGTGAGGAACTACTGTTCCAAGCCAGCCTTTCCTGACAGGTGCCCATGCTGCCACCTCTTCTTGATAATGTCAGTCCTGGAACTATGGGGGTATTGCCGAATAGAGAGCAGTCTATTAACCACTTGCCGCCCGTCCATTGTCAAATGACGTCGGCAAAGTGGTTGCAAAATCCTGACAGGACGTCATATGAAGTCCTCAGGATTTTGAGCCGCTGCGCGCCCCCGGGGGCGCGCATCGCGGCGATCGTTGTTGCGGGGTGTCAGTCTGACACCCCGCAACTACGATCTTGGTAAAGAGTCTCCGACGGAGACTCTTTACCACGTGATCAGCCGTGTCCAATCACGGCTGATCACAGTGTAAATAGGAAAAGCCGGTAATCGGCTTTTCCTCACTCGCGTCTGTTAGACGCGAGTAGAGGAGAGCCGATCGGCTGCTCCTCTGACAGGGGTGGTCTGTGCTGATCGATTATCAGCGCAGCCCCCCCGAGGATGCCCACACTGAACCACCAGGGACGCCGCCAGACCACCAGGGATGTGCAATAAAAAGGTATGCCACCGGACCACCAGGGATGACACACAGTACCCCCAATGGATGCTAATCAGTGCCCCCAATGGATGCCAATCAGTGCCCACAATGGGCATCACTGATTGGCATGCATTGTTTGGCACTGATTGGCATCAATCAGTAAAAAACAATGCTGCCTATCAGTGCCTATCCGTGCCACCTATCAGTGCCTATCCGCGCCGCCTATCAGTGCCCATCCATCCATGCCGCCTATCGTGCCCATCCATGCCGCCTATCGTGCCCATCCATGCCGCCTATCAGTGCCCATCCGTGCCGCCTATCATTGCCCATCCGTGCCGCCTATCCGTGCCCATCCGTGCCGCCTATCCGTGCCGCCTATCCATGCCAATCCGTGCCGCCTATCCATGCCAATCTGTGCCAGCTATCAGTGCCAATTTGTGCCACCCATCAGTGCCCATCCGTGTCGCCCATCAGTGCCGCCTATCAGTGCCCATCAATGCCACCTCAGTGCCACTTCATTGGTGCCACCTCATCGGTGCCCATCAGTGCCGCCTTATCAGTGCCCATCAGTGCAGACCTATCAGTGCCCATCAGTGAAGGAGAAAACGTACTTATTTACAAAGTTTTGAAACTGAAACAAAAAAAAACATTTCTTTTTTCAAAATTTTCGGTCTTTTTTTATTCGTTTAGCAAAAAATAAAAACCGCAGAGGTGATCAAATACCACCAAAAGAAAGCTCTATTTGTGGGAAAAAAATGATAAAAATTTAATTTGGGTACAGTGTTGCATGACCGCGCAATTGTCATTCAAAGTGTGAGAGCGCTGAAAGCTCAAAATTGGTCTGGGCAGGAAGGTGTTTAAGTGCCCTGTATTGAAGTGGTTAATGACATAAGCCTGTAAACTGACTGGGGTACTTTTAGTGACTGGGTAAGGTAATATTTAGGCGTTCTTCAATGATAGCCAGCTAATGTATGATCTGCTAGTGCTACCATATGTTTAGGCCAATAGAATGTGACATTTATTGCAGAAGGCTGAGATAAAAAAACAAAACTGTTCAAGGGCCACATAGTACATATATGTGGCTTTTGATTGACCACAACATAATATGTTTTTTGCCTATATCTGTGAGATTTGGTCTGCAGCCATGGAGGCTCATACTGTGTATGCATATCCAGCTGTGCAATTCCCTAGCCAATCAAGGTAACAGGGAAACGGTGTCTAGCTTCAAAATATGAAGCTGACATCAGTATATGATGTTTTGAGGAATAGATAGGGCAGTTTCAGCATTATGGGTGTTATTTCTGGGTTTAAGCTACATAGGATTGTACTTTAGAAGAAGCACAGGCTGGTCAGAGCATAAGGTGGAGACGGAGAGAGGCTTTCTGGATGGCAAGAAAGTAGAGGTGGCTCTTGCTCATTTGCATTTTTGTAACATACCTTGGGGAGCCTTTCTTACAAATGTAAATTTGTGCTTCTATTAAACTTGCCTAAAATTTGTGTTAGCTAATGGCTTCTTAATTCTGTCTGAAGTGAGCTGGGGAAATGATGCTATTTATCTTGTATTGGTTTAAAATCACATCTGACAAGTAATCGATCATGGAAGGAACATTAACTCTTTGGATCAGACCCAAATCTGTCTGGCGCTCTCTGCTGTGTCCCCCCCCCCCCCCCCCGATCCATTAACTCCTCTCTCACCACATTTGGCAACCAGCCCACAGCCCTCTCCTTTTTCTCTTTAGCTTTTGTTTGCAAATACAGATTACAAGAGTCTTTGTGTGTATCTGTGCTTGTATCAGTGTAAGCATTGCTGTGTGCCCTTTTGTTCTGGTGCAAGCCTGTCATTGTGTCATTTAAAAGTGTCACAATATGTGGCAGAGGCACTGTGGATGCCTTTGTAGGTCAGAAATAATGAATCCCTATCTTGCAACACTCATAATTAATCAGTGATCAGATTGTCTACTTTACACTTTTAATTAGAAAATGTTTAAAAATCTAGTATTTAATTAAGAAAAAATCATCAGTGTGTATGGCAAGGAAATTAAGACAACATTTCCTAGGAATGTATTTAAATCTCAGAAACCCAAGTCAGGAAAATTGGGATTTCAATGAGTTGTATTTAACACTGATTTTATGAGTCTTATTAAATAATGATTCAACTTAGTAAATACACCAAATACGATCAGGTGAAGGGTATTGGGTTTTTCTATTGCAGAGCAATATGCTCAAGTAGCAAGAAAACTCAATTTATGTCAAGATGCCAAAATCACAAAGCATTAGCAGTCTGTTTAATGAAATATATGGGGCCCCCATTCTTGTCAACTGTGTTAGAAAACTTGCACTGCTTTTTATGTTTCCCCTTGAGATAAGTGATGCTGGCAGGATCTATCAGTAACTATCCTCTTCCTCCCTTCTCTCTCCACTGACCTGAACAGGAATGTCTGATCAAACAAAATTTTTCAGGACATGCAGGTGGAACAGGATTCTCATATTGGGGGTTATTTACTAAAGGAAAATCCACTTTGCACTGCAAGTGCACTTCAAAGTGCAGTGAAAGTGCACTTGGAAGTAAAGTCACTGTAGATCCGAGGGGGACATGCAAGGAAAATAAAAAACAGTATTTTAGCTTACACATGATTGGATGATAAAATCAGCAGAGCTTCCACTCATTTCAGATCTGATCTACCCCTTAGATTTAGAGCGACTGCACTTCCAAGTGCACTTGCAGTGCAAAGTGGATTTGCTTTTCGTAAATAACCCCCATTGTGTCTTACATACACAATCCAATTTGGATTGTGTCTGCATTTACAATGATTTTACAGGTCTCCAGGTTTTGGTAGATGCTAGTGAGTTAAACCATCTACCCATTAAATGTCTGTTTTAGATGATCCAATGGTGCCTCCAGTTGCATTCTTCATATTATAAAATATGTAACAAACAGCAAAGGCACATGGATGTATCAATAACATGTAGTCTTTAATCAGATAAAACAAAGTATCCACTTACATTTAAATAAGCAGAGATCAGCATGCAGAAGTGCTGGGAAAACAGACCATCAATAATGATCAAACCACACAGAGTGCAGGAGGAGACCATAGGTAGACCCAGCAGACACATGCGTAAGGGCAGCCCTCATAATACTGCCAATGTGTAGTGACGCTCATCACACAACCAACCAATGGAAGTTGGTGGAGTGACAGCAGGCAAAAAGTTTCTGCGCTTAATGCCCCTTTGTCAAGCCATATTATGAATTAGATTCTGATCTGATGGTACAAAGTATATCCACACACTGCAAACTCGTACCCTCACTAAGCCAATTATTCAAAAAATTACAAAAATAATAATAAATGTGTATATATATGTGACTATTATATACAGTAAATCAGTGAAATGACCCTAGCTGCCACTTTAAATATATAAAACCAGATTTGTGTTAAGATTAAACTCAAACGTGAAATGTGAAATGTTTGAAAGAAATCAAGTAGCGGTGAAAACTATATGTGAAATATACAAAATATTGCAAAACTATCATAAGATATGAGAAATGTGAAATGTGAAATGTTTGAATGAAAAAAAGGACTTTTTTTCATTCAAACACTTTCACGTGGTGTTATATATTGTCTTATGATAGTTTTGCAATATTTTGTATATTTCACATATTATGAATTAACTTATGACTCATACACACGATGAGAATATTGGACAAATGATCGTCTGTTTTTTGTTGCATGCTAGTCTCATATCAAAAATGAAGAGGTTACTTAGATAAGTTGAGAAGATACTGATCCGACATAATACAACTTAGGGAGTGGCGTACTGTGTTGTATTGTAATGTAATGTATTCTTTAGTTTTCGAACATGCGTGGTCTTACATAGTTACATAGTAGGTGAGGTTGAAAAAAGACACAAGTCCGTCAAGTACAACCTATGTGTGTGATTAAATGTCAGAATTACATTGTATATCTCTGTATGTTGTGGTGCTTATCTAATCGTTTTTTTATCGATGCCCCCCCGCTGAAACCACTGCCTGTGGATCCTTGCCACTCTTACATTAAAGAACCCTCTACGCAGTTTAAGGTTAAACCTCTTTTCTTCAAATTTTAATGAGTGGCCATGTGTCTTATTAAACTCCCTTTCCGCAAAAAAACATTTTTCTATGTTAAACCTCATTTGCCCTGTAGTTGCCCACCCCATAATTTGTTAAGATCTTCTTGCAAGGTTTCCACATCCTGCGGAGAAGTTATTGCCCTGCGATCTTCCGATTTATTTAACAAGAATACTGTACTGATTAAACGAAAATCGTTCGATCTGGTATCGTAGAAGAAAAATTTCCATGCTTGTCCCTTCAGATTGAAAGAACTGTTGTGATCAGCTTTTGAAATCAGATTATCGTACGATCACTCACTTGTCATATGTTTTCCTGATTGTGTGTACTAGGCTCTGAAGGGCTAATGGCTCTGGCAAGTGGTTTAGGCTGGGAATTCAACGCAGAACTTGTTTAGGATGCATTTTTTTTCTGCTTATATCTTTAAGGAACACAGAATAAGAACATAACATTGGAGCTCTAAGGCATACAATTTTTCTAATAGATGCCAGAGTTAACAGTCAGTTTAGGTCTGGAACAGTGTACACATAATTATCCGCCATTAACCGATTGCCGCCCGCCAGCCGTCATATGACAACCAGGTGGCGCGGCTCTTGTTCTGGGCGGGCGTCACATGACATCCGTCCATTTAAACAGGGCATGTGCGCGATCGTGTGCGCAGAGCCTTGTACCTTCTGTGGCGGCGTGTCACGGAGACACCGCTCGCCACCGAGGGGGGTGAACAGCCATTGGGCATGGTTGTTTACCATGTGATCGGGTGTGATCCTTTCACATCCGGTCACTAAATGTAAACATAGAGCGGTAACGAGATGTTAACGGATTCTCCTCCTCACGCGCCGATTGTGTGTGAGAAGGAGATTGCGGTAACATCTCGTTACCACCTACAGTGTACACCAATACACACTGTTTAACCCTCCCCCTCCATAAAGAGGACCTGTCACCACCCATCTGAGTACCTGTCACAGTACATCCAATTACCCAAGTACCTGTCACAGTCCATCTGAGTACCCAAGTACCTGTCACAGTCCATCTGAGTACCCGAGTACCTTCCACAGTTCATCTGAGTACCTGAGTACCTGTCACAGTTCATCTGCGTACCTGAGTACCTGTAACAGTTCATGTGAGTACCCGAGTACCTGTCACAGTCCATATGAGTACCTGAGTACCTGTCACAGTCCATATGAGTACCAGAGTACCTGTCAAAATGCATCTGATTACCCGAGTACCTGTCACAGTTCATGTAAGTACCCGAGTACCTGTCACAGTCCATCTGAGTACCCGAGTATCTGTCACAGTCCATCTGAGTACATGTCATAGGTCATATGAGTACCGAGTACCTGAGTACCTGTCACCGCCCTTCAGAGTACCTGAATACCAGTCACCAGCCCATCAGAGTACCCGAGTATCTATCTGTAGCCCATCAGAGTACTCAAGTACCTGTCACCAGGCCATCAGAGTACCCAAGTACCTGTCACCAGGCCATCAGAGTATCCAAGTACCTGTCACCATGCCATCAGAGTACCCGAGTACCTGTCTGCAGCTCATCAAGTTACCCAAGTACCTATCTGCAGCCCATCAGAATACCCGAGTACCATTCACCAGACCATTAGAGTACCCGAGTACCTCTCACCAGGCCATCAGAGTACCCGAGTACCTGTCACCAGCCCATCAGAGTACCCGAGTACCTGTCAGTAGCTCATCAAGTTACCCGAGTTTCAGTGAATATATCCCTGATAACAAATATACCGTATTTGCTCAAGTGAAAATATAATACTCTAGTGCGACCTTAGTGCTCCATATACTTATGCGTGTAACCATACAATTGCTCACTAGTGACACGTTTAATAGACCTGTTTTATAGCATAACACTCAGAAAGCTAGGTAGTGACTTAGCTGCGACCCAAATTCAATAAAATATTTGGTGATATTATATAACGCTCCACTAAAAATATAGTGCAACCTTATAGGGTTAATCTAAACAATTCTACATGCTACCACATAAATTGCTCAATGATATCACATTTGGTAAAAATGATTCACAACATATACACACTGATTGTTGATTAATGACACAGCTGTATCACAAATTTGCACCGTATATAAAGTCCAAGGAGGTATGTGACTCCCTTCAAAAACGTAATAAAAAAATATAAATAAAAAATGAAAATAAAAACAAAAAGTATTCGTGACGACAATTCTTTTGATAAGTGATATTTCACTCTTTCCAGAGTAGCGTGACACCCTTCACCATAGTAATCTTCTTTCACCCAAAGTGAAAAGATAAATTAAGTTGATTGTTTTACCTAAAAAACAATCAATTGCGCTTATACAGGATTTGCCTGTTCACAGATCCACCAAAGCTTTAACCAGGTCCTCCTCCTCTCAGATAGGCTCAGGTCAGGATGGATACATAGGCAGGAGCAAAGAAACACACCTCATAGCGTAATCTTGCTTTTATTTAAAAATTTGGTAAAAACATATAGCCAAATGGCCACTTACATTGCTCGGTGCCCACCCGCACTGGGGCTGCTCGCCTTGAATAAATGTAGATGATGGAGGATATTTTTCAAATTTCCCTCTGCCGCTCAGCGTGCGCTCCAACCACCACCGCTGACAACCAGGCAGACAGGAAGCTTGGGGATAGTTACGTTCAGATCGTGATCAGGTACCGCCTTCGACGCACGTTTCGTGATGACACGTCTTCAGGGGGGCTAATACGGTATTGAGCAAATACGGTATATTTGTTATCAGGGATATATTCACTGAAACTGCGGGTACATGAATTACACTTGCAAGATTGTTTAATAGTAGAAGAATTTTTTTTTATAAATTAATCTATACTATTAAATTAGCGCCCCTATTGCACTATTATCTCACTATCACAAATCTCACGATTTCACAGGGAGCAGCTTATATTATCACATAATAATACTAAATAATTTAAAAGATTTCTTTGTAGAAATATATTTTGTATTTTTTTTCACAGTACTTTCTGGCACGGGGTTGAAATAACTAACATATGGTTGTTTATATCCCAAAGTTACCCGAGTACCTATCTTCAGCCCATCAGAGTACTCGAGAACCTATCTGCAGCCCATGCATCATAGAATATACATTGGGGTGTTTGCTTTCTAAAATGGGTTAATTTTGTGGGTAATTCCACTGTCCTGGTGCTCAAGGACCTTCAAAAGTGTGATAGGTAGGAATGAAATGAGATGTGTAAATTATACTCCTAGACGGCCTGAAGGTACTACTTCAATGTTGGGCCTCAGTATGTGGACTGGCTGTGTAAAAGTCTCACACATGTGGTATCGCCATACCTGGGAAGAGTAGCAGAATGTATTTTGGGGTGTAATTTTTGCTATATACATGCTATGTGTTAGAAATATATTATAAATTGACCACTCTATGTAAAAAAAAATGCGTTTTTATTTTTTTTACACATTTTCCAAAAACATCTGGAAAAAAATAAACTGTTCAAATGACTCATTATGCCTCATAGATTATACGTTGCGATGTTTGCTTTCCAAAATGGGGTAATTTTGTGGGCAATTCCATTGTCCTGGTGCTCCAGGGCCTTCAAAAGTGTAATAGGTGGTTGAGAAATGAGATGTGTCATTTATGCTCGTAGAACGCCTGATGGTGCTACTTCAATGTTGGGCCTTTGTATGTGGCTAGGCTGTGTAAAATTCTCACACACCTGGTATCACCATACTTGGGAAGAGTAGCAGAATGTATTTTGGGGTGTAATTTGTTGTATGCATATGCTGTGTGTGAGAAATAACCTGATAATATGACAAAAAAAAACACACAATTTTGCAAAGATATGTGGGAAAAAATTACAACTTAAAAAAAACTCACCATGCTACTTACTTAATACCTTAGAATGTCTACTTTCTAAAAAGGGGTAATTTGGGGGGTATTTGTACTTTCCTCACTTGTTACTGAAGGCCTGATCAGATGTGATCAATTTTCAGTGATTGGCACCATAGTTTGTAGACTCTATAACTTTCACAAAGACCAAATAATAAACACTAATTTGGGTTATTTCTTTATTTCTACCAAAGCTATATAGCAGTATAAATTTTGGCCAAAATTTATGAAGAAAAATTATTAATTTGCAAAATTTGATGCAAGAAAGAAAGAAAAATGCATTTTTTTCACAAAAGTCTTTTTTTATTTATAGCACAAAAAATAAAAAACCCACTAGTGACGCACATTTCATATTGGTACAGTGTTGCATGACTGAGTAATTGTCATTCAAAGTGTGAGAACGCTGAAAGCTGAAAATTGGTCTGAGCAGGAAGGGGGTAAATGTATTGAGGCGGTTAACTGCATGCACAGGGTGACAGAGGTGGCAATTTATGGATAATTTTGTATCTATGCTCCTGTGTCATTTACACCATAAGACAAAGCTACTTTAGTAATCAATCACATTATTCCTTAGTGTTCAAGGGTAAATTTAGTGCATGGATACTATGACTGAAAAAATGAAAAAAGGGGACACAATATGGGTCCACTTTCTTGAGATTGTGGACTCCCCCTTTACAGGTCAGGATTAGAGTTGAGCGGACACCTGGATGTTCGGGTTCGGCGGGTTCGGCCGAACTTCGGAAAAAAGTCCAGGTTCGGGACCGAACTTGACCCGAACTTGACCCCGAACTCCGAACCCCATTGAAGTCAATGGGGACCCGGAATTTTGAACACTAAAATGGTTGTAAAAAGGTCATGGAAAGGGCTAGAGGGCTGCAAATGGCAACAAAATGTTGTTAAGAGCATGGCAAGTGATCTGCAAACAAATGTGGATAGGGAAATAACTTAAAATAACATAAAAAAATATAAAAAATAAAAAAAAATGCTGGAGGCCCCCTTCTCAGCAGAAGAGGTACAGGAAGTCATTAAGAACCTCAGAAACTCAACGGCACGATGCCGCACATATGGTGGGAATACCCCAGAATACGCACTTTCTGGAAAAAATTATTCAATTTAATGGATAAGATAGTGGGAAAATAAAATACTTGGAAATAAAAAAAAAATGAAAAAATTATAATCTTGACCTAGGAGGACGAAATTCAAATGGAGTAGGAGGTTGAGGTGGCGGTGGATGTAGCGGTGTAGGTGGAAGCGGCGGTGGAGGAGGACGAGGTAGCCAACACTGGTTCAAAAATACAACAATGGCTGGGTAAGGCTAGTGGTGAATGATGTGTCGAATTCTGTCCCCCATCGCATAGTGTCCGCCCTGTACTGCGCTTGCTCAGTACGTAGGACAAGGGGATTTTGAAACTCTCCGAAGACGATGCGCGGTGACTCCAGGTTCAAGCCACATCATCCGAGGTTGAAGCCTAGCCAAGCGAGCCCGTGAGGGGCCCTGTTACTATGTGCTACCATATGTCCACTTGGATGGTCGGGCTTGAACCTGCACTTACTGCGCAGGCGACGTTCATCTTTGGAGATTTTGTGAATCTCCTTGTCCTCCGTACTGAGCAAGCACTGCACCTGCGC
The DNA here is from genome assembly GCA_028564925.1 of Lithobates sylvaticus. NCBI lineage: Eukaryota > Metazoa > Chordata > Amphibia > Anura > Ranidae > Lithobates > Lithobates sylvaticus. Next base: position 267,214,019 of record CM053028.1, on the reverse strand, counting down.
AGTAAGTGGCCGGACACTATCCGATGGCAAGACAGTTTTCGTCAGAACACCGGTATATGTGTCTATTCTGCACAAGGTACGGCCAAGTCCTGTGGGATCCATGCCTGGTTCATTTTAATGAATGTGAGCTTGTCCACATTGGCTCTGGACAGGCGGCTGCGCCTGTCTGTGATAACGCCCCCTGCCGTGCTAAATACACGTTCAGATAATACACTGGCGGCAGGGCAGGCCAGCACCTCCAAGGCGTAAAGGGCAAGCTCAGGCCATGTGTCCAATTGGGAGACCCAGAAGTTGAAGGGGGCAGACCCTTCATGCAGTACGTGTACGCGTGTGCCCACATACTGCTCCACCATGTTGGTGAAATGCTGCCTCCTGCTAAGACGTTCCATCTCAGCTGGTGGTGCTGGTTGTTGTGGCGTGCCGACAAAGCTTTTCCACATTCCGGCTATGCTAACCCTGCCTTGCGAGGTGCTGGCGGTGCCCCGGCTGCGTTGGCGACCTCTTCCTCCTCCTCTGCCTTCGCCTTGTGCTTCCACCGTACCCCTGCTTCCAAGTGGGAATGCCACCAGCAGCGCGTCTACCAGCGTGCGCTTGTACTCGCGCATCTTACGATCACGCTCCAGTGAGGTAATTAAGGACGGCACGTTGTCCTTGTAACGGGGATCCAGCAGGGTGGCCACCCAATAATCAGCACCAGTTAAAATGTGGGCAACTCGGCGGTCGTTGCGGAGACACTGCAGCATGTAATCGCTCATGTGTGCCAGGCTGCCCAGAGGCAAGGAAAAGCTGGCCTCTGTGGGAGGTGTATCGTCTGTGTCCTCTGTATCCCCCCAGCCACGCACCAGTGATGGACATGAGCTGGTCTGGGTGCCACCCTGCTGTGAACATGGTTCCTCCTCCTCCTCCATCTCCTCCTCATCCTCCACCTCGTCATCCTCCAGAACTGTGCCCTTGCTGCCAGACAATTGTGTACCTGGCGCTTGTTGGTGCAGGAACCCAGCCTCGTAGCCACTTGTAAATGACTGCCCTGAAAGCCTTGGAAATGAACCCTCTTCCTCCTCCTCCTCCTCATCCTGTTCCACATCCTCTTCCATCATCGCCTTAAGAGTTTTTTCAAGGAGGCATAGAACTGGCATAGTAACGCTGAGAACGGCGTCATCGGCACTGGCCATGTTGGTGGAGTACTCGAAACAGCGCAACAAGGCACACAGGTCTCGCATGGAGGCCCAGTTATTGGCGGTGAAGTGGTGCTGTTCCGCAGAGCGACTCACACGTGCGTGCTGCAGCTGAAACTCCACTATCGCCTGCTGCTCGCACAGTCTGGCAAGCATGTGCAAGGTGGAGTTCCACCTTGTGGGCACGTCACATATGAGACGGTGAGCGGGAAGGACGAAGTTACGCTGCAGCGCTGACAGGCGAGCAGCAGCAGGGTAAGAACGCCAAAAGTGCGCACAAACGGCCCGCACTTTCTGCAGCAGCTCTGGCATATCGGGGTAATTCTTCAGGAACCTCTGGACCACCAAGTTCAGCACATGCGCCAGGCAAGGGATGTGCGATAAACCGGCAAGGCCCAGAGCTGCTACGAGATTTCGCCCATTATCGCACACCACCAGGCCGGGCTTGAGGCTCACTGCCACCAACCACTCATCGGTCTGTTGTTCCATGTCCCTCCACAACTCCTGCGCGGTGTGGGGTTTTTCCCCCAAACAGGAAAGTTTTAAAACTGCCTGCTGTCGTTTAGCCCTGGCTGTGCTGAAGTTGGTGGTGAAGGTGTTACGCTGACCAGATGAGGAGGCGGTAGAGGATGAGGAGGCGGATTAGGAGGAGTTAGCAACAGGAGGCAAACTGAAGTGCCCTGCAATCCTCGGTGGTGGAAGGACAAGCGCCAAAGTGCTATCCGCCTCAGGCCCAGCCGCCACTACATTTACCCAGTGTGCTGTTAGGGAGATATAACGTCCCTGACCGTGCTTACTGGTCCACGCATCCGTAGTTAGGTGGACCTTGCCACAGATGGCGTTGCGCAGTGCACACCTGATTTTGTCCCCCACTTGGTTGTGCAGGGAAGGGATAGCTCGTCTGGAAAAGTAGTGGCGGCTGGGCACGACGTACTGTGGGACAGCCAATGACATCAGCCTTTGAAAACTCTGCGTCTCCACCAGATGGAATGACAGCATTTCAAAGGCGAGCAATTTTGAAATGCTGGCATTCAGGGCCAGGGATCGCAGGTGGCTAGGGGGGTACTTCCTCTTCCGCTCCAGTGTTTGGGAAATAGAGAGCTGAAAGCTTCCATGGGACATTGTGGAGATGGTTGGTGACCCAGGTGGTAGTGTTGCTGGCAGATCCTCTGTTTGCGGGTTGGCAGGTGTCACTGTCACTACAGAGGTGGATGAAGAGGCCGAGACTGCAGCAGAAGAGGAAGCAGGAGGAGCCAGAGACCTTTCTTGGTTTTTGCAGTGTCTACTTCACTGCATCTCGTGCTTTGCACTTAGATGCCTGGTCATGCAGGTTGTGCTCAGGTTGAGAACGTTTAAGCCTCGCTTCAAGCTCTGATTGCACAGCGTGCAAACCACTCGTGTCTTGTCAACAGGACATTGTCTGAAGAACTGCCACGCTAGGGAACTCCTTGCACCTGGCTTTGGTGTGCTCGGTCCCTTGCTGCGTTGGGCAGTAGCAGACGTACTGTCTAGGGGACGGACGCTCCGCTTTTGCACCCTGCTCCCTCTTCTGCTGTGCTGGTGGCTCTGTGCGACCACCACCTCTTCCTCTGAACTACACTGGTCACCTGCATGACGTTGATTCCATGTGGGGTCAAGGACCTCATTGTCCTCCACATCATCTTCCACCCAAAATTCACCCCTGCCCTCCTTGTCGGTCTGCACAATGGCGAAAGCAGCAGCAGTTGGCACCTGTGTTTCGTCATCATCCGAGACGTGCTGCGTTGGTCCTCCCATGTACTCATCATGAAACATAAGTGGTTGGGCATCGGTGCACACAATCTCTTCCACTTCTGAGGCAGGGCTAGGTGGATGGCCCTGGGAAACCCTGCTAACAGAGTCATCAAAAAGCAGAAGAGACTGCTGCATGATTTGGGGCTCAGACTGATTGGCTGATTTGCAAGGGGGTGAGGTGAAAGACTGATGGACATCGGCTGCAGGTGCCAACTCTGAACTTTCATCAGGAGACTGGGTGGGAGACAATGTGAAGGAACCGGAGGCACTGTCAGCAGCAACCCAATCTACTATCGCCTGTACTTGTCCTGGCCTCGACATTCGTACAGCCTCATTAGGCGCGCCAAAATACTGCTGCAGGCTCTGTCGCCTACTCGCACCTGCGGAAGGTGTTTCACTAGTGCGTGTAGCTGGCACAGATCGATCACGTCCTCTCCCTGCAACAGGAGCGCCACCAGCAGCACCACGACCCGGGCCACGTCCCCTTTTTGATGATCTCCTCATATTTTCAAAATTTATGATCTCGCCCTAAATGGGTGTTTTTGTATATAGCAGAATACACGTACACGTAAAGCGTTTATGAAAACGCAGAAAATGCTATTGGGAAAAAAAAAAAAACACTGCAAAATTTTATTTTTTTGCAATGTTTTTGCAATATCAGACTACACGGATAGTATGTAAAGCGTTTATGAAAACGCAGAAAATGCTATTGGGAAAAAAAAAAAAACACTGCAAAATTTTATTTTTTTGCAATGTTTTTGCAATATCAGACTACACGGATAGTATGTAAAGCGTTTATGAAAACGCAGAAAATGCTATTGGGTAAAAAAAACACCGCAAAATTTTTTTTTTTTGCAATGTTTTTGCAATATCAGACTACACGGATAGTATGTAAAGCGTTTATGAAAACGCAGAAAATGCTATATTGGGAAGAAAAAAAACACTGCAAAATGTTATTTTTTTGCAATGTTTTTGCAATATCAGAATACACGGTTAGTGTCTACAGCGTGTATGTAGGAACACGCAGAAAATGCTATTGGAAAAAAAAATAAAAAGCAAAATTCAATTTTTATGCAATGTTTTTCCAATAGCAGAATACACACAGACTGTGGTGTATCTCTTAGTATATGCAGTGCAGTAATGTTGCACTGAGCTTGCAGGTAAAACGTTTAGATTTTGTCTGGCACTGGCCTCATGGCACTGTTACTGTGACTGTGCACTGCACCCCAGCCAGGGTACAATTGCTTTAGGAATCTCTTCAATAATTATGTCTGCCTCTTTCTTTTGCAAAATAAAGAAACTCCCTCCCTACTCTAGCTATCTAGATCGCTCACTGATCTAACTAATTAGAATAAAATTCCAGGAATGTGGACTGACTTTAGCACACTAACTCTATCTATCTATCTGCAGCACAGGAACCTGCCTAACAGTGTCTGTGTAACAGAATGACGCTGTGTGCTGTGTGTGTACTATTTATAGAGACTGGGTCACATGCTGCACTGGCCAATCACAGCCATGCCATTAGTAGGCATGGCTGTGATGGCTTCTAGGGCACACTAGTGAAACGATCATCCATTGGCTGCCCTAAACCTGTTAAAAAGGCGCCAATACAGCGCCGAACACCGGACCCGAACCCGAACTTACAGCCAATAGTTCGGGTTCGGGTCCGGGTCCCGGACACCAAAAGTCCGGTACGGACCCGAACTTTACAGTTCGGGTTTGCTCAACCCTAGTCAGGATAGCTAGCATATAGCTTTAGTTTATTATTAGGGATGTTGCCCCTTTAAGGAAGAAAACATAGGATTCAGGAAGAACCAATCAGATGGAAGGGAATTTTCTGGAAGGCAGTGGTGAGGCTATATAAGGTTAGCAGGGAGGGGGCTTTCCCTCTTTGCCCTTGGATCAGCAAGAAGAATGGAGCTCCTACCTTTCCTGTAATGGAGTCCCTAGTTTGTCAGCTCCTGGAGAAGGCTGGCGGGGCAGGCGTGGAGTCATGGCTTCGCCGCTGTCTGGCGTTAGCCAATGAAGAGGAGAAACAAAGTGAGAGGACCGAAGGCAGAGACTCAGCAGTAGGCGGCGAGCAGGCGGGTCCTAATGGCGCAGGGCAGAGAGAACAGGAGCCCGCCCTGGGTGTGCGAACCAGGAGGAGTGTGCCTCCCGAACGTTTCCGACAGGCTGCGGAGGCAGCCGAAGAGGACAGTGTGCCTCGCGAATGGCCAGTAGATTATGCTGGCGGCGGATCGTCGGATTTTGTCCGACACTGGTGTTGCATACACACGGTCGGACAAAGTTGTCGGAAAATCCGATCATTCTGAACGTGGTGACGTTTGTTGCGTATGACGGAACTACGTAGAGGCTAGTAGCCAATAGCTTTGGTCTTGTAATGTGATCTGAGCATGCGTGGCACTTTGTCCGTCGGAATTCGCTACACACGATCGGAAAAAGTCCGATCGGACTTTGTTGTCGGAAAATTTGAGAGCAGGATCTCAAATTTTTTCCGTCAGAATTTCCGACTGAAAAAGTCCGATGGAGCCCACACACGGTCGGATTTTCCGACAACATGGTCCGATAGGACATTTTCCGTCGGAAATTCCGACCATGTGTACAGGGCATTAGGATGTCATTTAACCGCTTCCCGACCGCCTCATGTAGATATACGTCTACAGAATGGCACGGGCAGGCAAAACCACGTACCTGTACGTGGCTCTTTTATTGCCGCCCGTGGGTCGCGCGCACCACCAGCGGCGTGCTCGCGACCCGGTCGGGAGCTCCGTGACCCGGCCGCGGGACCAGCGGACCCCATCACCGCTGGTGTCCCACGATCGGGTTACAGAGCTGAAGAACAGGGAGAGGTTTGTGTAAACAAACCTCTCCCCGCGCTTCCTACTCTGCCTGTCATTGATTGGCTGTTCCCAGTCATCGGGAAAGCCGATCAATGATGTCAGACGTCAGCCCCGCCCCCTAATGTAAAAAAACACACACACGTCAGAGCCCATAACCCCTCCCCTCCCCCTAGTGGTTAACTCTTTCACTACAACTGTCATTTATACAGGAATCAATGCATTTAAATAGCATTGATTGCTGTATAAATGACAATGGTCCCAAAAATGTGTCAAAAATGTCCAATGTGTCCGCCATTATGTCGCAGTCACAATAAAAATCGCTGATCGCCGCCATTACTAGTAAAAAAAAAAAATTAATAAAAATGCTATAAAATTATCCCCTATTTTGTAAACGCTATAACTTTTGCGCAAACCAATCAATAATCGCCAATTGCGATTTTTTTTACCAAAAATATGTACAAGAATACGTATCGGCCTAAACTGAGGAAAAAAAATGTTTTTTTTATATATTTTTTGGGGATATTTATTATAGCAAAAAATATAGAATTTTTTTCAAAATTGTCACTCTATTTTTGTTTATAGCGCAAAAAATAAAAACCGCAGGGGCGATCAAATACCACCAAAAGAAATCTCTATTTGTGGGAAAAAAAGGACGCCAATTTTGTTTTGGAGCCATGTCGCACGACTGCGCAATTGTCAGTTAAAGCGACGCAGTGCCGAATCGCAAAAAGGGGCCTGGTCCTTTGGCTGCCAATTGGTCCGGGGCTGAAGTGGTTAAATGCAGCGGTTAAAGATAAAATATGGAAAGGGGAGTATATAGACATCCTTTCGCTCCTGCCTTCGCATAAGGAATTTATGGCTAGAACAGAAAAAAGGGGGCAGGAGAGGGGTGAGGAGGATAGATGCAGGCCGATTCCTCAGTCTTTTAATAATTTGCTGCAGGCTTACTGTGTCTACGCAGGCATACTGGCAGAAAAACACCCAGAGCTGTGTGGGGGCCTGTTCCAGCATTTGGACCATATTTCAGAGGCTTACAGGAACTTTGGAGGCCTGGGATGGTTTTACTATGACAAATCTTTTTGTCAAAAATTGTCCATACACCCATCTTTGAGATGGGGAATGGAGGACGTGGGCTTGTGGCTCAATTTAATACTGCCTCAGAAAATAGTGGCACCTAGGCCTTCCACGTTTAACCCTTCAAATCCTGCCTTTAGAAAAGGCTGTTGTTTCGCATTCAATGATAGTCAGTGCTGTTGGAATGCTGCCTGTAAATACAGGCATGAATGTTCAATTTGTGCTGGAGCACATTCAGCTGCAAAATGCTTTAAGAAAAATGTGAATGTCGGTCCTGGTCCTGCTGACATGGCAAAAATCTGACTGTCTGTATAGCAAACAGCCAATTTTTCCTGTTTCTAATATAAATACCCATTTCTGTCTTAATGATATAATGCCTTACCTACAGATCTTCCATTACCTCCAAAACACCTTCATCCATGCATTCATCCTTGCCTCACCTTGCCTCAGCCCCCTCATTCAAACTTCACCAGCCAAGCATTCCATCCATCACCACCTCAGTCTGGCTGCTTTCCATCTTAGCCCCTGGTTTCCCATTGCCCAGTAAACAGCCATCAACAGCAAGTATTCTTACATGTTCATCTCAGCCTCGGTCAGCATCATTGCCCTCTCCCAGCTCAGTGAACTCCTTTATTTAGAAAACATTCCAAGCCACACCCTCAGGGGTTTGCCTCCAACAGCTAAACCCCTCCCACAAAGGATGTGGCCTCATCTCATTCACACAGGATGTGAATGACCATATAAGGAAATACAATACAGGGACTACAATACAGGGACAATTGTTTTCCTTCAAAAGAACCAATCACAGATGTATACATTCAAACAGACTAAGCAGTGATGTACAAACCGTCTAAACTGCTTTCAATGACAACGAACAATATAAAACTATGGCTCCGTGGGCCACAATATTTATACCGTTATGCTAAAGTTCCAGTGTACACTGCGCAGAGGGATATTTTTCCAAAAAGCCCGCACTCCAGTGAGGCTGGAAAAAATGCGCCCATGGCTGGACAGCTACCCAGACAAGGAGAAGGCATGTTTTCTCACTGAAGGCTTTTATAAAGGTTTCCCTTTACCTTCTTTTTTGGGGTCAGGGTGTAAAGTAGTGAGGAATTTAAAGTCGGTAGAGTTGTTTCCCCAGGTAGTGAGGGATAAATTGTGTAAAGAGCTTGCGGAAGGGCAAATTGAATGGCCTTTTGAGCAGCCGCCATTCCCTAATTTTCGGATTTCCCCATTGGGAGTACTTCCTAAGTGCGAGCCTAATGCCTTCCGCATCATCCACCATCTGTCATTTCCAAAAGGAGATTCATTAACTGACGACATTGATGGGAATTTATGCTCGGTTCCTTACGCAACTTTTGAGGACGCGATCAAGAAGAATAGGTTGTGCGGCCCTGGGGCATTGTTGGCAAATCCGATATAAAATCGGCTTTTCGTCTCCTGCCTATCTCTCCGGAGGCTTTCAATTCGCTGGGTTTTTTCTTTGAGAACCAATATTTTTTTGACAAATGTCGCCCTATGGGATTTTCGTTATCATGCACTTATTTCAAGGCGTTCTCCACATTTCTTCATGGGGTGTTGTGTGAGCGATCGGGTTCGGATAGTGTAATTCACAATTTGGACAATTTTTTATTTGTTGGACCGTCGGATTCTACGCTTTGCGCTGACTTGTTAGTTGCGTTTCTGGCGATTGCTTTGGAATTTTGCGTTCTGCTAGCAGAAGAAAAGACATACTTGCCCGACACGGTATTGGAATTTTTGGGCATTGAAATAGATACTCGCAGAATGGAGTTTCGTTTGCCTGAGGCGAAGCTGAGCAAACTGAAATGGTTGATTGCAAAGGTGATGCAAAAGAAAAAAATCCAGTTGAAGGACATGAAATCTCTTCTGGGTATCTTGGCCTTTGCTTGTAGAATTATGCCAGTGGGCAGAATTTTTTTGCGACGTCTTTACTTGGCCATTTCGGGTTTTAAATCCCCTATGGCCCACATTCGCATGACAATTCCCCTTAAGGAGGATTTATTAGTGTGGGCTAAGTTCCTTGATTGTTACAACAGGCGGTCGTTCTTTCAATCCAGATTTACATTTGCCCCTGATCTCTAGCTGTTTACGGATGCAGCCGGCTCCAAAGGCTTTGGAGCTATCTGGAATACGCATTGGTGTTGTTCAAGTTGGCCTGAATAATGGGTGCAGCTGGGTGCTACTAAGAATGTTATCTTGTTGGAATTATTTCCAATTTTGGTGGCTTTGGAATTGTGGGGTTCAGAATTTACAAATAAGCGTATGCTGGTGGAGACTGATAATAAAGGAGTACTGTATGCATCTGTGGGAAGTGATTTAAAGGTGGTGTCAGAAGCCATTCAGGGTTCTTTGGCCCCCAAGACATGGACCAGTTACTCAGCAGCTTGGGAGAGCTGGTTGTCCTTTGCCAGTGCTAAAAGCTTTCCTTTCAATAGTCCATCTGAAGACATGATTTTGGCCTTTTTGGCTGGTCTAATGCAGCAGCGCTATTCGTATAGTTATATAGCGAAAACGTTGGCTGGCATTTCATTTTTCTTTAGACTATTTGGTTTACAACATTGTTCTTCTTATTTTTAAGTAAAACAGGCACTAAAGGGATACAAGAGGTCAACTTTTGTGGCGGATGCCAGAAGACCGATCTCTCTTGACATCGTTGGTGGCCTTTGTAGAATTACTGAAGTTATTTGCTTCTCGGCCTTTGAGGCTCTAGTTTTCAGAACAGCATTTGTGCTTGCCTTTTTTGTCGCGTTCTGTGTTTCGGAGTTAGTCCCCCCAAATAGGCAGGGCGGCTTCGGAATTCGGTACAAACAGGTGGTGATTGACAGCTTATCTGGTTGCAACATTCTAAAACTGACCAATGTGGCCGGGGTAGGTGGGTTCACCTGCAGGAGCATGATGATTTATTCATATGTCCAGTAGCAGCCGTTAAGCAATTTTTGGTTATCAGGCCACCTGGGGTGGGGTATTTCCTTATTCATGCTAATTTAAGGCCTCTGACAAAATATCAATTTGACGTAGTGTTCCAAAGATGCCTAGCACATATGGGCTTGAGTGGCTTCAAGTTTTCATCACACTCATTTAGGATAGGTGCAGCCTCTGAAGCGGCTCGTTTAGGGGTCCCGGAATCTGACATTAAGGAAATGGGGAGGTGGAAGTCCCAATGTTTTCGGTTATATGTTCGACCTAATTTGTTTATTTAATAGATGGAAGGGCCTGGAAAACTCACTATAAATTGTACCTCATCCCGATTTAAATGGTAATTGGGGAAGGGGGGATAGAAAAAAGGGGATTATAACGGTACTAATGTAGGAAAGACGGACACTCGTGATTTTTAGTTAAAATTTGAAAAAAACATTTATTCAATGAAAAAACATAGAAATCAGTATACAATACAAAAAGCAAAAAATAGTGGATAAAAAAGGTGGATCAGACAGCAAAAAGGCCCACTGATGGACAGGGGAGGAGAAAGGGGCCTCATTGTTGGCTGGAGCACCAATGGTGATCTAACATCTTATCCAACAAGTATTAAGATCTATAGGGACATAGATCAGGGGTACAGTTTTGTTCTCAGATGTAGACGACCAACATGTTTCGCCAAACATTGGCTTCTTCAGGGTCACTAAGACAGTTTGTACCCAAATCTAATAGATATAAAAGGAGCATTAGTGTATATGGTTACAAAACAGATATAACATACTTTGAGCAATGTTTACATTGCGGGTCAGAATGGGCTGTTTCTCACCCAAAAACCCCAACTAGGAGCCCCAAAAGGCAAATTTGCAATGCGACACATACCGTCAGACCAAAAACCAAGGCCAGATCAGCACCACTAACAGAGTCGAATATGGATGCCAGAAAGACAAAGCCCTGCAGGGGGCGTGCATAAAACCTGATGGAAAACAATGGATTGTGTTATAGAAACTGAGTTAGGCTGGTTTCTTATCAATTGAATACCAGCACCTGGCAATTATAGCCCATAAATACAAAAAACACTTACCAAGTAAGAATAAACAGCACGTATTGGGGGCGCCAGAATTTGAGGATAGATGTAAGGTTTGTAATAGATAATATTGTTATCAAATATTCTAGAAAAAAGGGGAGAAAAGGAAAGAAAACATACTTATAATAGGTTACAAAAAAAGGGGTAATTGGGTAAGATTAGATTGGTTACTTACTAGTCCGGCCAATTAAGGCAGAGAAATAGGTAAATAAGGCATAAAGCCTTAAGCTGTATTTAAGTGTTGTTATCCAGGAATTAAGTAACCGTTCCAAGAGTAGAGATAGAAAGAACTTTCTGCATAAAAAAACAGTGCCACATCAGTATAGGCTCAAAGTAGGAAATGCTAAAGAGAACAGGGGTAATAAAACTGACCTTTTGTGACAAACATCCAAGTATGCTGGCGCCTCTGGAGCCCACACCATAAGGTGTGGATATGCAGGTTAATATACGCCCCCCACACCTGACCACAATCACTTGTGATCAGGTGGCGAGCAGAAAATACCTTGTGCGCATGCGCGAATGCGGATGCGCCATGCTGGCCTACAACACCCATGATTCCCTTTACACACAGCGCGCGCATCGCTGGGGAATTGAGCCAAAACAAACAGGCTGCTCAGAGGATGTATGGTGTACTGCGGTTTAAATAGCGGAGAATGTCAGCAGACAAACAACGCTAATAACAGTCAGAAAACCTCATTGGTTGAATGCTGTATAACATTGCAGATGGATAGAAAGGGCTAAATAAACTAGATCTAATTAGTGAAGGATGTCCAAGGTCAGATCAAGAGGTAGAGAGGGTTAGGGAAGAAACCACCTAACCCTTGGGTGCCCATACAGAGCTAGTACTAACGGACACCAACACGACCAGGGTGATGTACCGGGGTGTATATATCTAGACAGGTAATGGCCAAACTGAAAAGTCGCAGGCAAATCGCTGATGGAAAAAAGGGGGATTGCTAAGGGGGGGAGGAAGGGAGGAAGCAGCAATCGGTAATCCCATGACTCCCCATACATAAAAGGATACCTAAGTGACCGGCAATGAAAGTGCATCAAAGTTACATACAAAACAAATTTATATAGAAATTTTAGATTTGAATCAAAAACAAACAATAAAGTAATATGGAAAAAGTATTAACAAAGAGAAATGAAAGAAAGCAAAGAAAAATAGCCAAGAACATAGGTAACGGAAGTTACATACTTTCTTTTGCAAAAATTGTAAAGGCATTATTTAAAATACTGAACCAGTAATCATAGGTTAGTCTTAGGTATAAATATTTATTTAAATTTAAATGAATATCTTGAGCCCAAAACATGGGCAAGAAGACCATATAGTTGCATAACAGTCTGGGCGACCCAAAAAACTCACTAAGGACAAATGGCATGAGCAAAGGATGAGACCTCAGTAAAAATCCTAACGGAGAAATAACAGGTACTTCATCAGACAAGACAATCATGATGCATTTTAGCAAAGCTAGTTAAGGTAGCATAAATTGTTATGATTACAGAGCAAAAGACACTAAAAGACTTTAGAAATGGTTTAAAGCTGATATGCGCGTTGAGACCTGGAAAGAAAGTAGCGTTGAGGTTGTGTGTCCAATTAGTTTCAAGCTGTAAGAGTTTTTCATCTATACCCCCACCTCTGATATGCGTTACGACATGTTCAAGTGCCGAAAAACGCATACAGAGGGGGTCAAAATTATGCGTGAGACAATATGTCTATTTATTGCGGTAGTAGTTATGCGTTTATAGGTGGGTTTAATGTGATCACGAATACGAACTTGAAATGGTTGTTTCGTTTTCCCAATGTAAAAGCAACCGCAAATGCAGGTGGCTAGATAAACTATACCGATAGTTCTGCAGTTTATTTGTTTATTTAATTTTAGGTAATCAGCACATGGTGTGGATTCTTGGACTTTATATACTGGGCGCAAAAAAGAGCGGCTCAACACAGTTATTCAACAAATCTGTCTTTAGAGCCAGAATATTTTCAGTTACTTTGGAAAGGCGTTAGAGGCCTTCAGTGGTATCAACTTTATTTTCAGTTAACCAGGTTATGTCAAATATGGCCCCCGCCATCTATATTGATTATTCACGTAGGGGGTAATGACATAGGGAACCTTAGCACTTTAGATTTGTTATTTATGATCAAGAGGGACCTCCTTCGTTTTAGTATTACTTTCCTAGGTACAACTTTAGTCTTCTCTGAGATAGTTCCTCGGCTTTCCTGGCTCTATTCTGATCAAAGGAGGGTTATGGAAAAAATTAGGAAAAGGATTAACAGGGCGATGGAGAAATTCATGCCACAACTTGGCGGATTAGCTTATCATCATGTGGACCTTGAGGGTGGTTTTCCGGGACTGTATAGACCTGATGGAGTTCACTTATCTGAAGTGGATCTTGATTCATTCATTCATTCATTCATTCATTCATTCATATATTTAATTTGGGCTTGCAAAACAGTATTGAGAATGCCGTGGCCGCGGCGGCGGGGGTGGGCCGACCTTGATGCTCAAGTCCAGCGTGTGGGGACTGTTATTTATATTTAAAACTGTGCTACTGCTCGAGTTCTAAAAACTGAGCAGATAGAATTCTGTGTGGTTGAATTTATGATTACGTGATTTAATAAAAAAGTGATGTTAAATACATTGTTTAAAAAACAATAATGGTGCCACGACAATTTTTTTTTTTTGCCAAAAAATGGTTTTGTTTATTTTAATTAAGTTATGGTATTTGGGGGATTATTGGGTTTAAGGGTGTGTCCTACAATCTCATGGAAAAAGGGGACACAATATGGGTCCACTTACTTGAGGTTTTGGACTCCCCCTTTACAGGTCAGGATAGCTAGCATATAGCTTTAGTTTATTAATAGGGATGTGGCCCCTTTAAGGAAGAAAACATAGGATTCAGGAAGAACCAATCAGGTGGAAGGGAATTTTCTGGAAGGCAGTGGTGAGGCTATATAAGGTTAGCAGGAAGTGGGCTTTCCCGCTTTGCCCTTGGATCAGCAAGAAGATTGGAGCTCCCTCCCTCCCACCCCAGTCGCGAGCACCTGTTATGTGGTAGGGTCACCCCGGATTCTGGGGGGGACTGTTATTTATATTTAAAATTGTGCTACTGCTCGAGTTCTAAAAACTGAGCAGATAGAATTATGTGTGGTTGAATTTATGATTACGTGATTTAATAAAAAATTGATGTTAAATACATTGTTTAAAAAACAATAAAGGTGCTGCGGCTATTTTTTTGCCAGAAAAATGGTTTTGTTTGTTTTAATTATGTTATGGTATTTAGGGATTATTGGGTTTGTCCTACAATCTCATCCTTACGTAATTTAACCTTAAAGTGGAAGCTAAAATCGATGCATCTATAGACACCACGGATCTTACACTAACCTCTCTATCCCTGGAAAGAAAAAATTAGTATACATACCTTTTTTGGAAGCCGATCTGACCCGCTCAGTCTAGATCCCACGCTGAGCAGTTAGCCACAGTTTCACTGTAGAGGTGGGTGCAGAGGAGACGGACGACAACTGAAGCCCCGTAGTGACTCTATGGGTGACGTCACTTCCCATTTATTTCACAGCTGTTGTCAGCTGTGTCCTCTGCAGAGCTTCTGCGACTGGATACAGTGTCGGAGCGTGTCAGATCAGCTTCCAAAAAGGTATGTATACAAATGTTTTCTTTACAGGGATAGAGAGGTTAGTGTTAGGTCCGTGGTGTCTATAGATGGAGGGATTATAGTTTTTGCATGGACTTACACTTTAAGGCTGGGTTTACACCTATGAGAATTGGATGTGGGTTTCACCGCATCCAATTCGCATAGCAGGAGATATTGATTATCTCTCTATGGAGCTTGTTCACACATCTCTGCTAGGGCTCCGGTGCGAATTGCACAGGAGCCCTGTACGTCTTTTGGTCTGTTTCAGGTCCAAATTCAGCCCAAAATGAGTGCTGAAATTGGAACTGAAGCAGTGAATGGACATGCACCGGACTCATGCGGCTTAGATGTGAACCCAGCCTAAGGCTCGATTCACACTAATGCGTTTTTTGATGCATTTTACATTTTACAGAAATGCTGGGAACGTTCACATCAATGCATTTTTGTGCCTTTGAGTTTTTGGAAAGGGTCGGGGACTTTTTCCCCACAAAATGCACCGTTTTTTCATGTAATAGACTTCAATGGACCCGCATCCAAAACGCAAGTTCCGCAATTTTGCCATGATGAGTCATCAGCTGTCAGCAGGCTTCCCCGCTGAATGTAAAAAAAAAAAAAGAATTGTCCGCAAAAAAAATCTTGAAACAAAACAGCGTTTTGTCTAGTAGGGATTCGGAGGGGACACCCCCCACGCCAATAGCTCCCCCTGCTGTCTCAGCCAATGAGGAGGAAGAGACCCGGGAGAGCTGCTGCTCTCATGCACAATGCTGGATCGAGATGGGGCTCAGACAGTGATGTAAGTAACTGAGTTAAAATAAACAGAGTTACTTAACGCAGTTACTTTAAAGGGTAACGAGTAATCTAACTGATTACTTTTCCCCACATGGTAATGCAGTTCCCATTACTTGGGCGGTATTACCACAATTACATCTACCGCCACTAGATGGCAGTAGTGTAATTCCAGTGTCCTGCCGAAAAAGTTCCCCCCGCCGGATAAGGACCCCCTGTACTGCGCAGGCGCAGCGCTTGCGCAGTACGAAGGACTACGGAGCTTATAAAAATTGCCAAAACTAAACAGTGTAGAGTGAGTGAACTCTACACCGCGCAGGCGATGCCGCATGCTCCAGATGCTCGTGCTACTCTGCAAGGGGCGCATTTATTATTATTGTTATATATCAAGCTCTGCCCATTAATTTAACATTCGCCCTCTTCTGTAGCCATCCGCCCCTTACACGATATAATAATAGACCCGCCCCTTGCTTACACGCTATAACAGATCTGCCCCTTGGTTACAGTAATAATAGAGCAGCCCTTGGTTACACGATATATAACAATAATAATAAACGCGCCCCTTGCTTACAGTAATACTGGACCCACCCCTTAGTTACAGGTATAGAATATAAAAAAAAAGTCACCGTTACTTTGCTGCGTAACTAATTACTTTTCCAATGCAGTAACTGAGTTACTAACACAATTACTTTTTGGGAGAAGTAATTTGTAACTTAACTAATTACTTTTTTAAAGTAAGATGACCAACACTGGGCTCAGATAAGTATTGGGGGGGCTGTGGGGGGGATCTGCTGCACACAACAACAAAACATCAATTGTTTTGCACATTTTGTACAATCAAAATAGGAATACAGCTTTAGTTTTGTTTTATCACCACAGTGAGTAACTGGGAAACTGCATACAACTGCCCATCTGACTGAGGCATCTATTTGTTGGATTCACCTGAATGGCATATATTGTACAATTATAAGAGGATCATGTCCATATCCACTAACTTTAATGTAAGAATTAAATATCGATTCTTCTCCAGTTATAGATCACCACTGAATTTCAGATTTATTAACATAGAGAACTATAAGCTATACTATATATATATACTGTCCACTACACTACACTGACCACTATACTATACTGTCCACTACACTGACCACTATACTATACTGTCCACTACAGTACATTGTCCACTATACTGACCACTACACTGTCCACTACACTGACTACTATACTATATTGTCCACTACACTACACTGTCCACTACACTGACCACTAAACTATACTGTCCACTACACTACACTGACCACTATACTATACTGTCCACTACACTACACTAACCACTATACTGACCACTATACTGTCCTGCCTACAGTCTTCCTATACGGACACTACATATACGGTGCCTCTCCCCCACCCAGTCCGTGTCCATCCATTCGTCACCTTCTTGTCCTGCATCGGTCCAGATTCTGGAGGATAAGAGGAGGAGGAGAAGACAGCTGCCCCGGCGGCTCACACTTTCCAGTGCGTGTCTCCCCCACGCTCTGGCCACCATGTTCAGTGTTTCCCAGCGCACTGTGATTGGGCACATGGGGGTCAAGTGCGGAGGCGGGACTTCAGGAGCAACTGCGATGAAGGACAGGCCAGCCCCATGCCACACATGGCCCACATACACCCAATCACAGGGCGCCAGACACTGAACATGGCGGCCGGAGCTCGGGGGACACAGGAAATTAAAATTAGGAGGAGGCAGCCAGTAGTGACACTACTGGCACTAAATTGCGCCCCCTAAATGTCGCGCCCGGGGCCATGGCACCCCCCACTCTACGCCACTGACATTAGCACAAAACCAACACATTTATTTAAATTCCATAATGTGCATACCAATTATTCCTGCAATTAACAATATTGTCGGATGTAACTGAAGATCATCAAAGTTAACAAACTAAGTCTGCAGCATAAAAGACTGTCTATCTCTGGACCAAGCTGCTAGCTATCAGAGTGAATATGGCCTGTGCATATATAACTTGATTTATGAGATTGTCTATACGGAATTAGATGATTGTACTTTCACCACAGATATTCGTATAAATCTTTAATGTAAATATTGCATTCTGCTTTAAGGGAAAGTAAACTGTATGCTCAGCGAGAATATCTTTTTAGTTATTTTTGCTGCATATACCTTTATTATATTCGAATACAACTTTCATATTCATGATACTGTACTGGGACTGCATTATTTTCAATGCAGTGTTTAACTCGAAAACATGCTTTATGTAAAGCAGTAAAAGATAACTACTAAGTAACTTAAAAAAGCAGCAATGAAGGCCTACATATGTAATGAGCACATTTGGATTGTGCCATGTCCAAATAGGTACAGTATATTTAAAAAAATAATTAACAGACTATATATTCTGTTTAAAGGACTGGAAAACAGAAATGACACAGGTTATAAAGTTCACAGATAAAAATATGTGAAAGTCTCTTGAGTTTATCATTCTTACAATTGTTAAAAATGAATGGGGTACACGGGTATGATTATTTCTGATACACAGCTGACTTCAAGTTCAGAATTCTAATGGAAGAAAAGAATTACTGCCACTTTTAGCCGGTATGGTTATTTTAAAATTCATATGAATGCTAGGCTATTTATTTTACCTAAAGCAACTTTAAAAAAAATATTTTTGTTTTGGATTAACTGATGTAATAACCTACATATGTCAAACAAAAGGCCCGTGTGCTGATTCCGACCCTCCAGGCCTTGTCATGTGGCCCTCGCATCCAGTTTTGCAGCTGGAACATACTAATAATCGTTTACAAATTCAGTTACCTGAATGTAAAAGTGACAGGTGCTCCTTTAAACCAAAAATAAAATTAGCAATTTATGACATGCGCAACAGTCCTTGAATGATATAATTGTAAAGTGACAAGTGCTCTTTTATACCAAAAGTAAAAATAAAATAACCAGTTTGTAACATGTGCAACAGACCTTGAATTAGATAATCAGTCCATATATGGCTAAAAAAAATAAAGTGGCAGGTGCTCTTTAAACCATGCGTGTCACAAATGCATGCTTGTGCTGGTGCTTCACTTTGTGCTCCCCTTGTCCTACTGCATTCACCAGAGAGCTATCCCCTCAAGGGGGTGTCTCACATGGGCTAGCACAAAGGTATACCTTAATAAATGAAACAACACAAAATTAACAATAAAATTTGTTTATTGGCTTTAAATATGGCCACGGTGTTATCCATGGGGGGCAACTCAAATTACAAATTCAATAAAATATAAATATAAATATAAAGCCATTTTGGCTAAAATGTATTTAAACAAAATTGAATTGATGTCCATCCAGTCAATGCTAGACGACTACTCCCCCTTTTGGACAACATCATGACTTTAAAATAGGGAGGGTGGGTGGGCGCTTCAGCTCCAGTCAGAGCGGTCTGTGAGGGAGCCGCTCCAGGTCCTTATATAAACTCCTACAGCGCGTGCTAGTAACCGCCAAATCAGACCAATCAGCCCACTTCTGCTGCACACCAATCCCCTGTTCCCCTGGTTGCCCAGGGATACCGTTCTAAGCTGCACCTGTGAATGTAAAACTAGAGATGAGAAACAAACGGTCCCCTTTGAGCTATCCCATGGTGGTCCAGCATATTGCAAGACCTTTCATGGGCTAGCACAAAGGTATACCTTAATAAATGAAACAACACAAAATTAACAATAAAATTTGTTTATTGGCTTTAAATATGGCCACGGTGTTATCCATGGGGGGCAACTCAAATTACAAATTCAATAAAATATAAATATAAATATAAAGCCATTTTGGCTAAAATGTATTTAAACAAAATTGAATTGATGTCCATCCAGTCAATGCTGGACGACTACTCCCCTCCGGCTGAAGCCAAAGGCATAGCCTTCGGCTGAAGCCCCCCCACCACCGTGGCTGACTCTATTAAACTTTGCAGACCCATGTTGAAAATATCTAAACCGATTTTGGATAAATGAACCATATCCTCTCGGAACAAGCCTGGAACGAAGCCTTCCAGCTCGAGATGTCTGATAGAAAAAACCCCCCGTGAAATTAGAAAACTGTGGATTGTCCTATTTAGCCGCCTTCTAATTTTATCTAGATAAAACAGCTTGCCAAAGGGTGACCACGAAAGCCGCGGAATCATTTCGGAGAATGCTAGCAAAGTGGATGGAAACATGAGCTTAATAATCTGCAGATCCTGCTTCATTCTGCATAACAAATCCCATGTGCCCATCTTACCAATATCATTTGCACCCGCATGTATAACTAAAACATCAGGGGACGGCCATATATCGGATAAATACTCTAATTGAAACATAAGGTCCTTCCATCTCAGGCCCCTAACGCCTGACCATAATACCAGAAAATCCTTATTGTCCAAACCCAAATTGGATGAGTAGATCCTATCTCCGGCATGTTTGGCAGCCCAGAAAACGTAAGAGTGACCTACTATCCATACCACTGTCTGTTAAGGATCTGAAAAGAGAAATTCACATAGTTAGCAATTCAGGGCGGACATATAACTTATATCTGTCGCTATTCCAACGACCAATCCTCATCAACCTATCTTCAGAAAAACCCAAAGCGTTGGCTGTCGTGGCCGCCCCAATTCTGAACGAATGGGAAGAAAAACAAAAACCAGACAGATTTAGACGTTTTAGGCATGAAGCCAAAACGGATGAAAATTGAAACCTGGTCAATGAGGATAGGTCATGGTGTATAAAGAACGAACCAACAGAAAGGGGTCTAACCGATAGGTATCTAGAAACATGCAAAACTGGGCAGATAGCTGGGTTAGGAGAACTAGCTAAAGAAAACCACTGACCGTTCCCCAACGCTTTGGTTTTGGACCTACAAATGAATAGCTGCACGGAACCTTGACTTAGAAGGACATGTGAAAATAGCAAAAATGATAGTGATCTCCTATTTATGGCAGTGAATTCGCCTAACCTTAGCGCCCCAAAAAATGCAATAGCGAAAGCTGCCCTAAAAAGAAGCGTTTCGAATTCTGATGAGCACACTGTTTGCAGGACCTCAAGAAGGTCCAATAATAGAGTGACTGAGATGGGACGTCTACTGTCCCGTGACGGGTTGGATCGGCGAAAGCCTTTCAGCACCTGATTAACCTGGAAGAAAGAAGTCAAGGATGGTTGGCCGGCAAATTTTAGAAAAAATGATACGCCTGCTAAGATTTTGCTGACCGAGGAAGGACTAAGATTAGATTGCAAAAGTGACGATGTAAAAGACAAGGCAACATATGATGACACATTCAGCTCGTCCAAACCTAACCCTTGGCAAAAAGAACACCATCTGGACCATGAAAGGTTGTAATCCGACCAAGTTTTCTGTGAAACCGAATCTCTCAGGTTGGCTGTTATCAGGTTCATATTAAGCCCCAGAGGAAATCTGGGCAAGGATAACCGAACGGTTCCGCCGAAGGGGCCAGCTCCCGAAACTTTGCAAACTGTGAACGAGACAAAGCATCGGCAATGTTATTACGTACTCCTTCTATGTATTCAGCCTTCAACCAAATATTGAAACGCATACAATGTAAAACAAGAAATCGTAGGAGTTTCAATACCGGTTCAGATTTAGAGGATAAAGTATTTATCGCAAATAAAACACCTTTATTGTCCGTGTGAACCAGAATCCTACGATTTTGAAAAAAAAAAATCCTGCCAAACCACCACAGAAGCTAATACCGGGAATAGTTCCAGAAGAACTATGTTCTGCAGGACATTCTTCTGCAACCATTCCTTATGCCATTTACCCGATAGCCATCGACCTTGCAAAAAAGCTCCAAAGCCCGACGAACCCGCTGCATCCGTAAAAAAATCCAGCTGGTTGTTAGATATAAACTCATACTGCCAAACCGTTGAACCGTTAAAATCGCACAAAAATTGGTCCCAGATCCTAAGGTCTTCCTTTATGTTTTTAGAGAGACGGATGTGCGAATTTTGGCTCTTGAAACCACTGATAGCCAGAGAAAATCTTCTAGAGAAAACCCTGGCCATAGGAATAATTCTGGCTGCAAACGCCAAAAGGCCTAACAAGGACTGAGCTTCTTTTAAAAGAACCTTTTTTTTAGATAAAAAGGAAGAGATCAATTGTCTCATCTTGTTTATTTTAAGTGGAGGAAGCCTGAATTCCATAACGGATGAGTCTATAGTAATACCCAGGAACTCTAATGAAGTGGTTGGAAAGACCGTCTTCTCATGAGCCAATGGGATACCAAAGTGCTCACAAGTGGCCAAAAAGGTATGTAAAGATTCTAGACAAATAGGGGAGACAGCCAGACCAACAAATAAAAAATCGTCCAGGTAGTGTAGGAAACCCCCTTTGGGGAACTTAGACGACGACACCCAGTGTAAAAAAGTGGAAAATGCTTTGAAATAGAAGCATGACAGAGTGAAACCCATAGGCAGGCATCTATCAAAATAAAACTGGCCTTGAAATTGAAAACCTAATGAGTTGAAACCTTGTGGGTGTACTGGCAAAAGGCGAAAGGCGGATTTAATATCTGCCTTTGCTAATAAAGAGCCTTGACCAAAATATCTCAACATTGATAAGGCTTCATCAAATGAAGAATAGCATACTGGTGCATCTACATTAGAAACCTCATCATTTAGTGATGCATCAGGTGGGTAGGACAAGAGGTGAATCAAGCGATAGCTACCACTCTCCTTCTTAGGAACTATCCCCAGTGGTGAAATACGAAAGTTCTGGAAGGGAGGTTCCGAAAATGGGCCAGAAATTCTGCCTTCACTCAATTCTTTAGATATTTTGTCCTGAACTACCGAAGCATACGTGGTAGCAGATTTTAAGTTCTTGACAAACTTACAACCTGAACCCATAAATGATGGAACCAAGAAACCCTCCCTAAAGCCTTTAATTAGCAGAGCTGCCATCCTGTGGTCTGGATAGCGTTCTAGCCAGGGGAGCATTCTTGCTAGCATCACTGGTGTCGATGCTTTTCCCATGAGTGTCTCTGGGAAGCGATTGAAAAGAGGAGGCAGTTGATCTCCGAAAACACCTGCTAGCCGAATGGCTCCCATTGCCGTGTGAACACTCATGTCTGTACCGACAATTAGCTAAAAATTTGCATTGCCCTTCATTAAATGCAAAACATAAGCCTTTGCGAAACGTCGCTTGCGCATTAGGTGCCAATCTCTGGCTAAACTGGGGTCTTGCTGGCAGCATAAGATTCAGCCATAAGCCAACGTCCTTTGATCCCCAGTGCAGCGATGGGTGCACCGCCAACTTTTGGCGAAAGTTTTCATCGTATGTATACCATGCAGAGCCCCCAAAATGACGAAAGGCCTCCGCAATGATATCCAAATGTTGAAATAAACCTGAACATTTATCCGGGAACCGCTCACCCATAACTGCTGCATAAATGCAGAAGGCCTGCAGCCAATTCTGAAAAGTTCTCGGGATAGCCCTCCTCCTATCCTCTTCAGCCCTATCCCCATGCTGCTTCTCCAACTTAGCCAAAAATTCCTTTGAGGCTGGCAGTAATGACAAAATGTCAATGAATTCCCCCTTCCAAATTCTTTCTTTAACTGACTTATGCAGATGAAAGCCCAGTGGTGATAATGCACATGGCAGTGGCTCCCTGAAAGAGGACTCACCCACTGACATAGCTAATGAATTGAGGGGCAATTGAGGGTTAAACCTTGCTGGATTCAAAACCTTTAGACCAGAAAATTTTTCTTTATACTCTTCCTGTGAGGCAGACTCACTCATATTCTGCCATACTGTACCAGCCTCATTCATATATTCTGAACAACTCACCTTATTGTCCATAGCACCATGTAAATGTGCCCCTGTCCGCATATTGTCAGCATTATTGTAAACCAAATTATCTTTATTCTCAATAGACGCACCAGATGCCTGTGCTCTCTGAAAAACCTGAGAAACAGCAGGCAGCTGCATAGCCTGGTCAGCACCAAAACCCTGTGCACTTGAACTTTCACCAATATTACCTCTTTTTGTTTTAAAGGCCTCTTTTATAATAACCTTATCTGCACCAGGTAACTGTGCCCTTTTTTGCAAATCATTATTAATATCATCATAAACGTCAGCACCATTAGCATGTGCCCCTTTAAATTGCTGTAACACATTAGATAAAGATTCCACCAAACTTAAAATACCAACATTCTGAGGCATAAAACATTTCTCACCATCCTTGTATAATGACTGCTGCTCACTCTGCTCCACTAAAGAAGGCTGAGTAGCGCTGCTCTCCTTCACACAGGAAGCCCTCTTAGGTATTACACTGCCAGCCCTCTCCCTGCATGACACGCTTGGAGAAGCAGCTGTTCTCTGCCTTTTTTTCTTCCTGTCAGGTTGATGCCTTGTGCCGCCCCCGCCTGAGGCCGGCCTTTCTTCCGTCTCAGGAGGAGTGGAGGTAGGCGGAGGAGAGGTACTCTCCTCCTCCAGGCATTTCAATAGCCATTCCTCGCCGCCCTCCTTCTCAGCCCTCTCAATGAGGCGGCAAAGGAGGGACTCACGGCCACTAGGAGAACGGCGCTTCATGGTGCAGGACGTCCGCGCTTCAGCTCCAGTCAGAGCGGTCTGTGAGGGAGTCGCTCCAGGTCCTTATATAAACTCCTACAGCGCGTGCTAGAACCGCCAAATCAGACCAATCAGCCCACTTCTGCTGCACACCAATCCCCTGTTCCCCTGGTTGCCCAGGGATACCGTTCTAAGCTGCACCTGTGAATGTAAAACTAGAGATGAGAAACAAACGGTCCCCTTTGAGCTATCCCATGGTGGTCCAGCATATTGCAAGACCTTTCATTCTCAGCATACACTGCTGTATAACAGGTCCCAGATCCAGGTTTATTTGTATCTTTTTTTTCTTTCCTTCCTCCTTTAAAATGTTAACCCCTGTGGCTCATCCACCTGTAGCCCTTCATCCTGCTTCGGCTTCACGGACCTCCAGCCAATTTCCCGCATATTTTTTTAGTCATATATGGACTGATTATATCTGTGGACTGTTGCACATGTGACAGACTGGTCATTTTATTTTCATTTTGGTATAAAAGAGCACCTGTTACAAACTAGTTATTTTATTTTTACTTTTGGTATAAAAGAGCACTTGTCACTTTACAATTATATCATTCATGGACTGTTGCACATGTCATACATTGGTCATTTTAGTTTTGGTTTAAAAGAGCACCTGTCGCCTTACAATTTCAATGAACTGAATGTAAAATGGTTATAAGTATTTTTTTTTTGGAACACTAATGGGCAGTCTCATATGTATTGTATATATATTATATTTTAATTTAAAATTGCAGAGCACTAGGCACTTTTCTATAGTCATCTGATTACATGCATATCATTTAAAGGGACACCTATATGTACAAAATAATTAAAAGAGCAGCTCCACACCCACTACCTTTCATAATTTTTATCCTAGACTCTTCTTTGATAGTTGTCCTAGAGGAGGCAGTAGCTCCCATAGGGATGTATAACTAGCCATTTGCACGGAATCTCCCCTGTTTATTTAGATAGAAGCCTTCTGTGTTTACAAGGGACAGCGTTTCTCTCAGCACCTCCTGGATCTAACAGATCTCTGCATGCATTCACGGGGGGGCCACATCTCCAGAATGTGATGGAGGCCACGATCTTCCTGCAAGGCAAGGCAGAGCCACCTACACAGGGAGGTACTAGAGCTGGGCCGGGTGGGTGGGGGATTTGGGGTTCAGGTTACAAACCCTGTACTCTGTGCACAGCACACACTTGAACTTTGCACTCTGTATGTAGCACACCCCCAAACCCTGCATTCTGTACATAGCACACCCCTGAACCCAGCAGTCTATGTGTAGCACACCCCAGATAGAACTGGCCCTTTGAGGGCAACCATACTGCTGATGCGGCCCACAATGAAATTGAGTTTGACACCCCTGCATTAATCATTGACATTCTCAAGTAGTTTACTACTAGTTATGTTCTATTATGACTATATACAATGTAGAAGCACTTAATGTCCTTTGGGAAGTTTTTCTTGCTGTCACAGGGAAACAATACAAACTTAAAACAACTGCTTCAAGTATATTTTTATATTCTAGTAAACATGATTTGGTGTTCAAACTTGGCAGAGATGAGCTAAACTAATTGAAATAGTGAAAATTAAATGAATGAATGAATGAATGAAATGTCATTCATCACAATGGAAACCTATAAAAAGCAAGATGGAGCAACATACCGGTAAATGCTAAATGTTATTTACAATGTTTATGATTTTTGCTGTGCATTAAACCTGTTAAGATATGATGTTTAATATTTATTTGAAGCTGCAGAGGATTTAGTAGAATTCGACAGAAACACCCTAACCTTTCCGTACACTATTAAACAGTTTTATGAGTCTCACATATTTGCCTTGCAGCTGCACTGGGTTTCTTTAAAATATTCCCCAGTCAGGAGATGACGCAGCATGATGGTAACAGCAATTTAATACTAAAAATAAATAATGTCACAGTTGTAGCTGGCACCATGACAAAGCATCTTAGGTATACAGAAGCAGTCTACACAACGTACAGATGAAGGTTAACCTTGGGCTGATACAGAAACTCTCATTCTCTCATACTCATTGCTCAGTAAATTTCCCATTTACTCTAAGAAAGGGAGTCTGTTCCCGAAAAAACGTAAGCTTCTCTATCATATGATGTTGGTTGGGATGCTATTGTCGAACTTGACTTTTTTCTGCCTTTGTGAGTACATTACTGTCTTATGATTTTAATAAACGGTTTTGGAGGTAATGCACTTGGCGTTTGCACCCTCTTGTATATGTTTTTACAGTTTTCCCATTCACTTGAGGTAAGCTGCATCTTGGCTTTAGGAAGATAGGGACATGTTAGTGTTTAACAGTTTGAGACGCTCCCCGCCTTTGGACTTGTTTACAAGAACCTTAGTCCCACCTCTATTTTACTCCAGGCTTACTTTCCTACTGCCCTTGTTGTCAGGTAGTCAACACTTTCACCAAACCGCAAGACATTGCTTCTGCCATTAGAAGAGGCTTTATAAACCTTTTTAGCCTGGAGGACCCCCTAAAATTATTTCCAGGTCCCGGGAAATCCCTACTAAAAGTTAAGTTATTGTAGCGGTACCCCGTAGGGGCTGCAGAATGTAATAGTTCCACCTGCCACCCAACCCAGCCTGGCATTCACTTCCAGTCACTCTCCAGGCAATGAACAGTCCATCAGATTTGTTTGTTTTTTTGTATTTTATTGAGGGATTAGAACTTGGATGGGGTAAAGGGATTTATGGGATGCCCAGAAAAGGGAGGTAACCTGGAAGATGAAACTAGGTGTGAGTCACCAGCCTACTCTAAACCACTCCCAGCCACAGATCAATACAAACAGGCCTAGCTTTCAGCTAGGCCTGCCTACATTTACCTGCACTGACATATACCTATGAATCATGACAGATTAGTGTGACCCTTCAATTGTAGAAAGCTTTACATCAAAGACTTAAGAATGTGGCATGTTTACATATGACACCCAGAGTGAATCATTTGTTCAAAACTCATCTGTGCTCTGTGCAACATAATTATTCAGTAATAATTACTAAATTAAATTAATCTAAAAAACACAAAAGTAATGCAAACAGTAAAAATTGTGTTGTACCTGTCGTGGGTATTTCACCACACTCTTGCGCTAATAAGCGCCTTTCAATCTTATGATATAATGCGCCCTCTGATCGTATGCCTCCCTGGATCCCCAGCTCCCAAAAACAGACATTACCAGCAGCTTCACGTCATCCTCTCATCATCAGCATCCAAACCTCACCAGCCAAGCATTCCATCCATCACCACCTCAGTCTGGCTGCTTCCCATCTAAGCCCCTGGTTCCCCATTGCCCAGTAAACAGCCATCAACAGCAAGTATTCTTACATGTTCATCTCAGCCTCGGGCAGCATCATTGCCCTGTCCCAGCCCAGTGAACTCCTTTATTTAGAAAACATTCCAAGCCACACCCTCAGGGGTTTGCCTCCAACAGCTAAACCCCTCCCACAAAGGATGTGGCCTCATCTCATTCACCCAGGATGTGAATGACCATATAAGGAAATACAATACAGGGACTACAATACAGGGACAATTGTTTTCCTTCAAAAGAACCAATCACAGATGTATACATTCAAACAGACTAAACAGTGATGTACAAACCGTCTAAACTGCTTTCAATGACAACGAACAATATAAAACTATGGCTCCGTGGGCCACAATATTTATACCGTTATGCTAAAGTTCCAGTGTACACAGGGATGTTTGCTTGAAGCTATCAATGCCGTCACTGGGAAGTGGCCAGTCTCCCGGTGAGGCACAAATTAACTTCCTTAAACCAGCAAACACGTCTGTAGTGTCCATAGGAAGGTTTACGCAGCCAATGGTCTTCCGCCAACGTCTTTATGTGCGAATGCGCACAGATGAGCGCATTACAGCAAAACCGACACTGGGGGGCATCTGACAACATACATTAATATAATTTTCCATGACAGTCCCTCGTTTTTGTCATATCCTCCCATGTGTCTCTTGATGAATTTCGATCTTCTTACAACTGGCCTTACAGTCCATAAAAAGGAAAACACGGCTTGACATGGAGACTCTGTTCTTCAGTAGAGATGACATGGTGAGCTGTTGTAGTCGCTGGTCGGTCTGAGATCCTCTGTGTCTTGTTTGCAGGTCGGGCATCTTGTTGAGAAAAATGTGGTCATCTGCTCGGGCTCTGGTCACGCGTCCAAATCAGGCAGCAGGAGCACCTCATCACGATATATATAAGGAATAGAAACAAAAACAGCATGAGTAAATATACCCCTACTTCCTTCAACTATGATCCGCTGCAAAAATAAAAATTAAATCACCAAAGATTCCCAGACTTTAGAGAATTCCATTCTTCACTAGCTACAGCTCTGGCTTTGCCTCTCAGGGATCCAAGCCCCATCCATATGGGAATGAACTTTGTCACTAGTATCCCCGATTCAGGTATAACAATCTTTACTTATGAATTCCCAGGACCCCCCTTTGGATTGTGGGAACTTCCTTGTAGCTTCAACAGTTACATGAAAACATCCCATCCTCAATGGATGGTACCTTTTTCAATCGTTTCATAAGCTCAAGTCCCCACCGTGTACAAGCAATTCCCTTCTAGGTGTCCCTGTCATTCTTACCTTCCCTCGCGCCATCAGATCCTCGCGATCGGCCGCGACATAAGATGCTGGGACGAGATTCACCAGCACACATGAATCTCTTCCATTAGGGGAATTACTTTATAAACTGTAGATCCGAAGCTTTACTTTATAAACTGTGGGCTATCTAGTTATCCCGATACCAAAGCTGGTGAGAACCAGAGCTATTGTCAAAATTATAATTAATTTTACCCTCTAGAAATGTATCGATAAATTCCATTTACAAATGTCTGTTTGGAGTCTTTACTAGTTTGTCACAACTCCTCACACCAATATATCTATATATCATACACCGCTGTCATCACTGGGGCACTAGAGCTCTGTGGAGACTCAGAGTAGACCCAACCATGTGTTTTGTTCACTTTCTTAGCTAGTTAGGAAATACACTTTAAAAAAATATATAAATAAAGATACTTCTCATCCTTGTTGTCTTGTTCATCAATCTTCTCTGCAACGACCGAGTCACCTGTCACCTGTCACCTGTCACTTGTCACCTGTCACCTGTCACAAACTTGGCTAGAATTAGAGTGGTTAGTATCATTGGTTTAAAAAAAATTGTCACTCAGCCCATCCCCTTCCCCCCCTTTTCCTCATCTTTACAAAGTAGAGGAAAACATTCAGGGTTCAGAATGGTGCAGAGCCTCAGAAACTCCTTGGACCTGAAAAGATACTTATACACACAAGCTATTAATGTGTCATTCATAAACAATACAACATTCGTAAATTGTCAATGACATTCCTCATAACCGATAATACCCAAACCCGCTGTAATCCTTACTTTCATGTTTTTACTAAAATACAACACCCACAACACGACTGTCGTGGTAGGTTCAGACTTATTCTTGTTACCACATAGAACATGACAACTAAAACTTTAGACAAACATTTTGATACAAATGTGGGGGAGATATTTCATAGTTCCTAAATCAAAAATTAAAATTAAAACCAACCAGATGGAATTCTGCCTTCACTCTTAGCAAAAAAAAAAAACTACATACAATGGGACAGACATGAGAACATCTCAGAATATTGTATGGACCAGCCACACAAATTTCTGGAATGTGCATCTGGATTTTAAGCACAGTTCCTCCTCTAAGAATCACAAAAGCATGTACTACACATCCATCAACGCACTCACCATTACAGATTTCTGAAGCCACAACTGAACTACTTCCAAAATATTTTTTATTCTGGGGTCTCGTACTACCAGACATCAAAAATACCTTCCAAAGGAATACACCTTACTGTACCCTCTGACCATATGTGTCACACTTTAAGGGGTCTCATGTCCGGAGCCCCAAACCCAGATCTCATGTGTAAGGCAGCTGTCTGACTGGTGTGGAGCCTTATTTTTTTATCTCCAACGCATGGATGGCCAACATTACCCATGACGATTCGAATCGCTTATGAAGTGTCCCTGCGTCCAGGGCACCTTGCACTAATTTTCGGATCAGTACTGCTTAGCGCCTCATTTTTACAGTACTGGCACCCAGCGTTTTCCGATTATTATACACGGCCTCCTGGTGTGCTAGCGTACTAATCCTCACATTTACATGCTCTACTACCGGTTATCGGCAGCCCCATAAATGTGTTGTCAGACAAACTACAAAACACCATGAAATCCTCCACTATTCAAAACAAATATTATGGCTTCTCTCTGTACCTCGATATTACAATAACTTTAATGCCTCCCCAAAACTGTATTACAATATAAACCTTAATTTACTTTAAAAATCAAAATGGTTTTGTCCTTAGTCAAAAGACCCTTAGCCCCTCTCTTCCTGTGGATACATCAAAACTCATCAAACTGGTTAATTTAAATATCAATGAAGAGGAAAGAGGGAGGGAGGCTAGATTTTCAAGTGCAGGCTTAAACAATACAAGCCTAAAAAGAACAATGAATAACCATCTGAGACACTCCCATATACTTGCAAAGCTAGTTTCACTATACACAAACCCAGTCTAGATTCAAATGGAAATCAAAATTCAATACAGAAAACGCAAAAGCTTTACTTAAAAATATGTAAAAAGTACAAAAAAATAGAATTCACTTAAAAAGGAAAATCTGCACCAAAGGCTGAACACAGCAGATACAACAAGATGGCCGATGAAAAAAACCATATCAAAGGCCAGACTTCAGCAAGATGGAGTTTTTCCCGCCAAACGAAAACAGCTAGCCTATAATAGACAAAGGCTAGGCTACAACATGAGGGATTTTTTTCCCGCCGAAACTAGCACATGGTTTCACACACAAAGGAATGATGTTTGCCCCTTCCCCTATAGGAAGACCCAGCACAACTTAAAACATACACTTTAGGAACAGTTCCACTAAAAAGTATCTCACCGCACAATTGAGAATGCACACTTAGTAACATATGCTATCCAATGAAACAACAACAGAAGGACATGGCAGATGAAAGCCAGGGTACAAAATGGCGTTGTTAACGCATGCAAAGCAGTTGTTCCCGCCAAAACTAGCACAAGCTTCCCTACTAGCCAACCCTTCTCCCCACACAATCGGACACAAATGGGACATCACATTTAACGCATAGACAAACACTTTAGGCTAACTCACATTTAAAAGTGTTAGTTACATGAAAAAGCACAACTTAAAACATACACTTCTTGTTAAACACCTAAAGTTACTCACTGTGGCATCAACTTCCATAACAAGCCAATCCTTCTCCCCACACATACACACGATCACACACATACACACGATCACACACATACACACGATCACACACATACACACACACACATACACACACACACACATACACACGATCACACACATACACACACACACATACACACACACACATACATACATACACACACACACACAGACATACATACACACATACGATCAAAATTGCGGCATTATACCAAAAGACAAAACATTTGTTCTTTTTGCAAAGCTAAACTTTCCCAACGCATCAGGCAGAGAAAACGCACCCAATTTGTCTCAGGACAACAAACGTGTCTTGGACTGTGCTCTGTTCTCCCCCCTTCTCTGCCTGTGTAGAGGGAAAGCCCTGTTTGCCCCTTAAACACCTGACTCGCCATTTGAACTGTCGTGGGTATTTCACCACACTCTTGCGCTAATAAGCGCCTTTCAATCTTATGATATAATGCGCCCTCTGATCGTATGCCTCCCTGGATCCCCAGCTCCCAAAAACAGACATTACCAGCAGCTTCACGTCATCCTCTCATCATCAGCATCCAAACCTCACCAGCCAAGCATTCCATCCATCACCACCTCAGTCTGGCTGCTTCCCATCTAAGCCCCTGGTTCCCCATTGCCCAGTAAACAGCCATCAACAGCAAGTATTCTTACATGTTCATCTCAGCCTCGGGCAGCATCATTGCCCCTGTCCCAGCCCAGTGAACTCCTTTATTTAGAAAACATTCCAAGCCACACCCTCAGGGGTTTGCCTCCAACAGCTAAACCCCTCCCACAAAGGATGTGGCCTCATCTCATTCACCCAGGATGTGAATGACCATATAAGGAAATACAATACAGGGACTACAATACAGGGACAATTGTTTTCCTTCAAAAGAACCAATCACAGATGTATACATTCAAACAGACTAAACAGTGATGTACAAACCGTCTAAACTGCTTTCAATGACAACGAACAATATAAAACTATGGCTCCGTGGGCCACAATATTTATACCGTTATGCTAAAGTTCCAGTGTACACAGGGATGTTTGCTTGAAGCTATCAATGCCGTCACTGGGAAGTGGCCAGTCTCCCGGTGAGGCACAAATTAACTTCCTTAAACCAGCAAACACGTCTGTAGTGTCCATAGGAAGGTTTACGCAGCCAATGGTCTTCCGCCAACGTCTTTATGTGCGAATGCGCACAGATGAGCGCATTACAGCAAAACCGACACTGGGGGGCATCTGACAACATACATTAATATAATTTTCCATGACATACCCTAATGTAATTGGTAAGAGTATAAGTGACCCCTTACATTGGTGGCCAGCGGAAAATTGGCCCATAACATTGGTGAGCAGTGAAGGTACTGTAGAAAAAAAATTGTCACTGCTCATTGTGCAAGGAGCAACTTAAGGAGGAACCCTGGTTGAGAAGGACTGTTCTAGAATCTCCAACTCTAATTAAAGATCCATATCTCTCTATGTTGTGTAACTGCCATAGTGAAAAGGTGATTTTAAAAGTTAAGTTTGGACTTTTTAGTGTCTCTTCAGAGACATTTCAATCTCTCAGCTGTGAGCCAAAAATTAACTATTTGCTAGGACAGATAATAGATAGAGGAAGTAATTTTAATGTTTTAACCACTTACGGACCACCTGCCGTAGTTTTACGTCGGCTGTTTGAAGGAGGATATCGTTCTTATGGCAGCAGCTAGCTGCCATAACCCCGGTATCCCCTTCTTCAGCGGGTGGTCCGCTACAGGATAAAAGTGGTCTCTGCGGTGGATTCGCTGCAAGATCACTTTTATCAGCGGCGGGAGGGGGGCGGGAGGGGGCGATCGTGTCCTGTCGTTAGCTGTGCATGGAGACGAGAGGGTAAGATGGCCCCCACCCGTCTCCATACAATTTCTGGGCAGAAGCAACGTCAAAACGTCACTTCCGCCAACAGCTCTTAAAGGGCCATATTTTTTAAATATTTTTTTTAAATTACAGCATTTTTAATTTTTTTTTTTTTTATTGCATTTTTGTCTAAATATGAGATCAGAGGTCTTTTTGAGCCCAGATCTCATATTTAAGAGGTCCTGTCATGCTTTTTTCTATTACAAGGGATGTTTACATTCCTTGTAATAGGAATAAAAGTGTCATTTAAAAAAAAAAAAAAAAAACAGTGTAAAAATGAAAAATAAAAGGTAAAATAAATAATAAAACATTTTTTTTTAAATGCGCCCGAGAAGCGCCCGCATATGAAAACGGTATTCAAACCACACATGTGAGGTATTGCCACGAGCGGTAGAGTGAGATCAATAATTCTAGCCCTAGAACTCTGTAACTTAAAATATGCAACCTGTAGACTTTTTTAAACGACGCCTATGGAGATCTTTAAGGGTAAAAGTTTGTCGCCATTCCACAAGCGGACGCAATTTTGAAGTGTGACATGTTGGGTATCAATTTACTCGGCGTAACATTATCTTTCAAAATATAAAAAAAATTGGGCTAACTTTTCTGTTGTCTTATTTTTTTATAAAAAAAAAAGTGTATTTTTTCCCAAAAAAGTGCGCTTTTAAGACCGCTGCGCAAATACGGTGTGACCGAAAGTATTGCAACAACCATAATTTTATTCTCTTGGGTGGTAGAATTTTTTTTTATAATGTTTGGGGGTTCTAAGTAATTTTCTAGCAAAAAAAAATGTTTTGTTTAATAACAAATCTCAGAAAGAGGCTCGGTCCTTAAGTGGTGAATGGCTCATAATAGGAAACTATTATTGTAATGAAAAGCTACCATTGACCTGTTTCAGCAAGCAATATCAATACAGTCTCCCATCCAAACCATTTTCTGATCATTGGTTAATGTTCCTGTTTTACTTTCTGAGTTGTATTTTGTAATTGTGCAATAATTGTATGATACATGGGTTTTGTAGAGGCAATTGGACACATGCTGCATTTTTTTTTTTCAGCACTTGCCCCTGAAGAACACTTTGCACGACCCTTTTCACATGTGTTAAGAAAGCGATCCCTAAACTAGATTTATGCACCTCATTCCATTCCCTTCTTCCTCTTTTCACTGTGGTGAAGATGTTACTGGTCAGCTAGTTTATAGTTCAATATCTGGATAAATGTGTTTCTGTCACTTTCCTGGTTTGACCCAGGTCTATCCTGAGATCCACTAGTCTGCCTGGCTACCACCTGCCTGCCCAGATTTAATCTACATATTTCCTTGACTTTTAGTATAATCATTTATCAACACCTTATGATTTAGTATTTCACCATTTCACCTGGATCCCTATCCTCTCATCAACTTTCTTCATCAGGACTAGGGATGAGCCGAACACCCCGGGTTCGGTTCACACCAGAACCTTCGAAAGGACCGAAAGTTTGCACGAATTTTCGAACCCTATTCGTTACAATGGACGCGAACGTTCAAAATCAAAATTGCTAATTACAACGGCCAATATACATGTTAATGTCATAAAACAGGTTTGGGGACCTGGGTCCTGCCCCAGGGGACATATATCAAGGCAAAAAGAACTTTTAAAAACTAACGTTTTTTCGGGAGCAGTCATTTTAATGATGCATAAAGTGAAAAAAAAAAAAGTGAAATATTCCTTTAAATATGGTACCTGGGGGGTGTCTAAAGTATGCCTGTGAAGTGGCATGTGTTTCCCGTGTTTAGAACTGTCCCTGCACAAAATGACATTTGTAAAGGAAAAAAAGAAGCCATTTAAAACCACTTGCGGCTTTAATGTCATGTCTTGTCCTGGCCATATGGCTTAAAATCCTTGAGAAAAATGGCATGGGTACCCCATCACCCCCCACCCCAGCTCCTTTGTGTCTTGTATGGATATTAAGGGGGACCCCGCACCCAAAATAAAACCCTATACCTACAACCCTATATACTCTGAACAGCAGTATATATGCGGTGCAAACAAGAGAGGGACTGTAGGTTTGTTCTTAAGTAGAATCTGAACAGGTACATTATGAAGTGTAGCTCCATCCCAAAAAAAACTATTTTTAAGCTTTTTGGAGAACATAGGGAGGGGTTATCACCCCTGTAACATTTGCTGTCTTTGCACATCTGTTCAGAACATTTCACCTCACTTTCCGTCCCAATGACAAATGTTTTTGGAAAAGTGGGGTTTTAATTGAAACGAGGATTGGTGATAAAGCATCAGTAGAGAGGAGATACCTTTTTCCCAAATTAAATCTAAC
Organism: Lithobates sylvaticus; assembly: GCA_028564925.1. NCBI lineage: Eukaryota > Metazoa > Chordata > Amphibia > Anura > Ranidae > Lithobates > Lithobates sylvaticus. Next base: position 267,178,606 of record CM053028.1, on the reverse strand, counting down.
AGGATAGAATTTCCCTTCCTAGGGGTAGATTTCCTCTCACTTCCTGTTTTCTCCTTCCGTTTGCAAGTAGGAGTCGTTTGTAAGTTGGATGTTTGAAAGTAGGGGCCTGCCGTATATACTCTGCAGAAATTTGCCCCATTAGATGTTGGTGTAGCCACAACACTGTAAGCCCTCACAGTTACTATTGGTGGGCACAGGAATTGGCCCTGCTGTGAATTATTAGATCAAGATTTGTAATTGCATGCACCTGTTGAACAGGGCAGACAAATTGGGCCTTTGGTGGTGGTGGTGGACGGTGTTGCCACAAGACTGTAAGCCCTCACAGTTACTCTTGGTGGGCGCAGGAATGGGCCCTGCTGTGAGTTATTAGATCAAGATTTGTAATTGCATGCACCTGTTGAACAGGGCAGAAAAATTGGGCCTTTGGTGGTGGTGGTGGTGGATGGTGTTGCCACAAGACTGTAAGCCCTCACAGTTACTCTTGGTGGGCGCAGGAATGGGCCCTGCTGTGAGTTATTAGATCAAGATTTGTAATTGCATGCACCTGTTGAACAGGGCATAAAAATTGGGCCTTTGGTGGTGGTGGTGGACGGTGTTGCCACAAGACTGTAAGCCCTCACAGTTACTCTTGGTGGGCGAAGGAATGGGCTCTGCTGTGAGTTATTAGATCAAGATTTGTAATTGCATGCACCTGTTGAACAGGGCAGAAAAATTGGGCCTTTGGTGGTGGTGGTGGACGGTGTTGCCACAAGACTGTAAGCCCTCACAGTTACTCTTGGTGGGTGCAGAAATGGGCCCTGCTGTGAGTTATTAGATCAAGATTTGTAATTGCATGCACCTGTTGAACAGGGCAGAAAAATTGGGCCTTTGGTGGTGGTGGTGGACGGTGTTGCCACAAGACTGTAAGCCCTCACAGTTACTCTTGGTGGGCGCAGGAATGGGCCCTGCTGTGAGTTATTAGATCAAGATTTGTAATTGCATGCACCTGTTAAACAGGGCAGAAAAATTGGGCCTTTGGTGGTGGTGGTGAATGGTGTTGCCACAAGACTGTAAGCCCTCACAGTTACTCTTGGTGGGTGCAGGAATGGGCCCTGCTGTGAACTATTAGATCAAGATTTGTAATTACACGCCCCTGTTAAACAGGGGCTGAAAAATTGTGCCTTAGGCACTGGTGCTGGTGCCACAGCACTGCAACCCCTCACAGATACTGTACTTGGAGCACAGCAGTCAGACCTGTTGCGAAGCATTGCTTAAAAAATTGTAATTACACGCCCCTGTTAAACAGGGGCTGAAAAATTGTGCCTTAGGCACTGGTGCTGGTGCCACAACACTGCAACCCCTCACAGATACTGTACTTGGAGCACAGCAGTCAGACCTGTTGCGAAGCATTGCTTAAAAAATTGTAATTACACGCCCCTATTAAACAGGGGCTGAAAAATTGTGCCTTAGGCAACGGTGCTGGTGCCACAACACTGCAACCCCTCACAGATACTGTACTTGGAGCACAGCAGACAGACCTGTTTTGCAAAGCATTTTTTAAAAAAATTGTAATTACACGCCCCTGTTATACAGGGGCTGAAAAATTGTGCCTTAGGCACTGGTGTGGTGGCACCCAGAAAAAAAAAATGTTCTTCCAAGCTATCAAGGAATGGATCATTGAGGAGGAGGAAGAGGATAGTCAGTGAACATAACAGGACAGTCACTCAGCATCAGCATAGGCAGTCTTGAAGGGATGTGACATTATAAATTATTCAGTTATATCCGCTTCAGGTGCCTGGTAGCTGGTGGTGATCCAAGACTGATTCATCTTTATGAAGGTCAGTCGATCAACCGAGTCGGTGGACAGGCGCACCCTGTGATCGGTGACAAATCCTCCAGCAGCACTGAATGTGCGTTCGTAAAGAACGCTGGATGCAGGACAGGCCAGTAGCTCAATTGCATACTGTGCAAGCTCTGGCCAGTGATCCATCCTCAAGACCCAGGATGGGAAATGTGTCCAAGTCTGACCTTGCCCCTAGGTATTCCTGCACCATGTATATCAGACGCTGGCGATGGTTGCTGGAACCAATCATACCTTGGGGCTGCGGACTAAAAAATTGTCTGAAGGCATCGGTCAGACGTCCACCTTCCCCACCGCTCCTTCTGCTACTGACCGAAGCCTCAGCAACTCGTCATCCAGGACCAGGAGTTTGTAACCTCCCAATTTCTGGGAACGCGTTGCACAGACCTTTCTGCAAGGCCTCCCTGAGATGTCTCATCCTCTGCTCCCTCTGCGACGGCAAGATAAGGTCCGCAACCTTACCCTTGTACCGTGGATAAAGGAGAGTGGCCAGCCAGTAATGGTCCCTCTCCTTGATCCGAAGAACACGAGGATCCTTCCGCAGGCTTTGCAGGATCAGGGAGGCCATGCAACGTAGGTTAGCTGAGGCATTCGGTCCGGAGTCTTCTGGGTCACTGAGGACGACATGATCGCCAGCCACCTCCTCCCAGCCACGTACAAGTCCACTGGTTTGTTGGGACTGTACATCATCCCTAAAAGACTGCTGCTGCTGATGCTGAGTGCCAGGCTCCACCTCCATACTCACACAATCCTCCTCCTCCTCCTCATCCTCTTCCTGTGTGATGGGTGGGACAGAAGGAACACTGTCTGGATAAAGGGGGCCTTGAGAGGCAAGGAAGTCCTCCTCTTCCTGCCTCTGTTCTGCCTCAAGTGCCCTGTCCATTATCCCACGCAGCGTATGCTCCAACAGGTGGACAAGAGGTACAGTGTCACTGATGCATGCACTGTCACTGCTCACCATCCTCGTGGCCTCCTCAAATGGTGAGAGGACAGTGCATGCATCCCTGATCATGCTCCACTGGCGTGGGGAAAAAAAGCCAAGCTCCCCTGACCCTGTCCTGGTGCCGTAGTCGCAAAGGTACTCATTGATGGCCCTCTGCTGCGTGTGCAGTTGCTGCAGCATGGCCAATGTTGAGTTCCACCTGGTGGGCATGTCACATATTAGGCGGTTCTTGGGCAGGTTCAACTCCTTTTGCAGCTCAGCCAGCCAAGCACTGGCATTATACGATCGGCGGAAATGCACACAGACTTTCCTGGCCTGCCTCAGGACATCCTGTAAGCCTGGGTACCTGCCCAAGAACCGCTGCACCACCAGGTTGAGGACGTGAGCCATACAGGGCACATGGGTGAGCTGCCCCTGTCGCAGGGCGGAGAGGAGGTTGGTGCCATTGTCAGAAACCACCATTCCTGGCTTAAGCTGGCGTGGCGTCAACCACCTCTCGGCCTGCCCCTGCAGAGCTGCCAGAACCTCTGCCCCAGTGTGGCTCCTGTCCCCCAAACACACCAGCGCAAGCACGGCATGGCATCTTTTTGCCTGCGTACTCGTGTAGCCCCCTGTACGCCTACGGAGCACCGCTGGTTCCGAGGACAGAGCACTCGAAAAAGGCCATGGAGGAAGAAGAAGAGGAGGGGGTGGAGGAGAGAGGTGTGTCACAACCAGTAGTAGCATTTTGGAGGCGTGGTGGTGGAAGAACCTCCAACACTACTGCACCTTGTCCTGCATCCCTCCCAGCTGCCAAAAGAGTGACCCAATGGGCCGTGAAAGACAGATAACGTCCCTGTCCATGCCTGCTGGACCATGAGTCAGCGGTAATATGCACATTACCGCTGACCGCCCTGTCCAGCGAGGCATGGACATTGCCTTCCACATCGCCTTCCGTGAGAAAAAGTGGCGTTTGGGAACCTACCACTGAGGAACCGCACATTGAAAAGGCAGCAGTTGAAGTGCTAGCAATTTAGCCAAGCTAGCATTCAACCGCTGGGCATGGATGGCTGGGAGTAAACTTCTTTCGACGGTCCATCAGCTGGGGCAGGGAAATTTGACTGCTACAATCGGACGTCGGTGTACTGCAAGTACTTGGTTGTGACACACCTAATTCTACACCTTCAGTCCTCTCAGAGCAGCTTTCAGAGAGGACTGAAGATATAGTGGGGTTGGAGATCCCAGCTGATGAGGAGCAAGGAGAGGTCCGCTTTGTTCTTTGGTGTGGGTCTTTAATGTGCGCTTGCCAATGAGCTGCATGGCAGGTCGACATATGTCTGGTCATGCTTGTGGTGCCCAAGCGGCTGATGTTTTGGCCACGAGAGATACGCTTGAGACAAATATTGCAAATAGCAGTGGTGCGATCTGATGTACTCGTCTCAAAAAAGGCCCACACCAAAGAACTTTTGTGATAACGTGCAGTGGCAGCGCCCTGCACAGGTGGAGCTCTGCGGTGTGATTCAATTTGTGTGCTGGCCTCTAGCTGGCCTCCGGAGGGCATCCTGCCTCGTTGGACATGTGCCGCCACCTCCTCCTCCTCCTCCTCCTCCTCTCTTCCTTCAGGCACCCACATGGAGTCAGTGACCTCATCATCCCTTCCCTCTTCACCACTAGAGCAAACCTGGCAGTAAGCTGCAGCTGGTGGAACATGACTGCCAGATTGCTGTGCTTCAGCATCCCCTCTCTCTGCGCGCACACTACTGCCTTCCTCAAGCTGGGTATCATCATCCAAGCCTTCACATCGTTGGGCATCCTCCTGGAGCATGTACCCAACACTGTGCTCAAACAGTTCGGGGGACTCCTCAAGAGGACATGGTGGGTCTAGGGAAGGGGTGCCTGACTATAGCTCCTATGTGTGCTGACACAAACACACTATAGCCCCTATTGTGTGCTGACAAAAAAATATAGCTCCTATGTGTGCTGACACAAACACACTATAGCTCCTATGTGTGCTGACAAAAAAATATAGCTCCTATGTGTGCTGACACAAATACACTATAGCTCCTATGTGTGCTGACAACACACTATAGCTCCTATGTGTGCTGACAACACACTATAGCTCCTATGTGTGCTGACAAAAAAATATAGCTCCTATGTGTGCTCACAACACACTATAGCTCCTATGTGTGCTGACACAAACACACTATAGCTCCTATGTGTGCTGACAACACACTATAGCTCCTATGTGTGCTGACAACACACTATAGCTCCTATGTGTGCTGACAAAAAAATATAGCTCCTATGTGTGCTCACAACACACTATAGCTCCTATGTGTGCTGACACAAACACACTATAGTTCCTATGTGTGCTGAAAACACACTATAGCTCCTATGTGTGCTGACAACACACTATAGCTCCTATGTGTGCTGACAAAAAAATATAGCTCCTATGTGTGCTGACAACACACTATAGCTCCTATGTGTGCTGACACAAACACACTATAGCTCCTATGTGTGCTGACAACACACTATAGCTCCTATGTGTGCTGACAACACACTATAGCTCCTATGTGTGCTGACAAAAAAATATAGCTCCTATGTGTGCTCACAACACACTATAGCTCCTATGTGTGCTGACACAAACACACTATAGCTCCTATGTGTGCTGACAACACACTATAGCTCCTATGTGTGCTGACAACACACTATAGCTCCTATGTGTGCTGACACAAACACACTATAGCTCCTATGTGTGCTGACAACACACTATAGCTCCTATGTGTGCTGACAAAAAAATATAGCTCCTATGTGTGCTCACAACACATAATAGCTCCTATGTGTGCTGACACAAACACACTATAGCTCCTATGTGTGCTGACAACACACTATAGCTCCTATGTGTGCTCACAACACACTAGAGCTCCTATGTGTGCTGACACAATCACACTATAGCTCCTATGTGTGCTGACAAAAAAATATAGCTCCTATGTGTGCTCACAACACACTATAGCTCCTATGTGTGCTGACACAAACACACTATAGCTCCTATGTGTGCTGACACAAACACACTATAGCTCCTATGTGTGCTGACAACACACTATAGCTCCTATGTGTGCTGACAACACACTATAGCTCCTATGTGTGCTGACAAAAAAATATAGCTCCTATGTGTGCTCACAACACACTATAGCTCCTATGTGTGCTGACACAAACACACTATAGCTCCTATGTGTGCTGACAACACACTATAGCTCCTATGTGTGCTGACAACACACTATAGCTCCTATGTGTGCTGACACAAACACACTATAGCTCCTATGTGTGCTGACAACACACTATAGCTCCTATGTGTGCTGACAAAAAAAAATAGCTCCTATGTGTGCTCACAACACACTATAGCTCCTATGTGTGCTGACACAAACACACTATAGCTCCTATGTGTGCTGACAACACACTATAGCTCCTATGTGTGCTGACAAAAAAATATAGCTCCTATGTGTGCTCACAACACATAATAGCTCCTATGTGTGCTGACACAAACACACTATAGCTCCGTTGTGTGCTGACAACACACTATAGCTCCTATGTGTGCTGACAACACACTATAGCTCCTATGTGTGCTGACACAACACACTATAGCTCCTATGTGTGCTGACACAAACACACTATAGCTCCTATGTGTGCTGACAACACACTATAGCTCCGTTGTGTGCTGACAAAACACAATAGCTCCTATGTGTGCTGACAACACACTATAGCTCCTATGTGTGCTGACAACACACTATAGCTCCTATGTGTGCTCACAACACACTATAGCTCCTATGTGTGCTGACATAAAAATATAGCTCCTATGTGTGCTCACAACACACTATAGCTCCTATGTGTGCTGACACAAACACACTATAGTTCCTATGTGTGCTGAAAACACACTATAGCTCCTATGTGTGCTGACAACACACTATAGCTCCTATGTGTGCTGACAAAAAAATATAGCTCCTATGTGTGCTCACAACACACTATAGCTCCTATGTGTGCTGACACAAACACACTATAGCTCCTATGTGTGCTGACAAAAAAATATAGCTCCTATGTGTGCTCACAACACACTATAGCTCCTATGTGTGCTGACACAAACACACTATAGCGCCTATGTTTGCTGACAACACACTATAGCTCCTATGTGTGCTGACAAAAAAATATTGCTCCTATGTGTGCTCACAACACACTATAGCTACTATGTGTGCTGACACAAACACACTATAGCTCCTATGTGTGCTGACAACACACTATAGCTCCTATGTGTGCTGACAACACACTATAGCTCCTATGTGTGCTGACAACACACTATATAGCTCCTATGTGTGCCTTACAACACACTATAGCTCCTATGTGTGCTGACACAAACACACTATAGCTCCTATGTGTGCTGACAACACACTATAGCTCCTATGTGTGCTGACAAAAAAATATAGCTCCTATGTGTGCTGACAACACACTATAGCTCCTATGTGTGCTGACAACACACTATAGCTCCTATGTGTGCTGACACAAACACACTATAGCTCCTATGTGTGCTGACAACACACTATAGCTCCTATGTGTGCTGACAAAAAAAAATAGCTCCTATGTGTGCTCACAACACACTATAGCTCCTATGTGTGCTGACACAAACACACTATAGCTCCTATGTGTGCTGACAACACACTATAGCTCCTATGTGTGCTGACAAAAAAATATAGCTCCTATGTGTGCTCACAACACATAATAGCTCCTATGTGTGCTGACACAAACACACTATAGCTCCGTTGTGTGCTGACAACACACTATAGCTCCTATGTGTGCTGACAACACACTATAGCTCCTATGTGTGCTGACACAACACACTATAGCTCCTATGTGTGCTGACACAAACACACTATAGCTCCTATGTGTGCTGACAACACACTATAGCTCCGTTGTGTGCTGACAACACACTATAGCTCCTATGTGTGCTGACAACACACTATAGCTCCTATGTGTGCTGACAACACACTATAGCTCCTATGTGTGCTGACAACACACTATAGCTCCTATGTGTGCTGACAAAAAAATATAGCTCCTATGTGTGCTCACAACACACTATAGCTCCTATGTGTGCTGACACAAACACACTATAGCTCCTATGTGTGCTGAAAACACACTATAGCTCCTATGTGTGCTGACAACACACTATAGCTCCTATGTGTGCTGACAAAAAAATATAGCTCCTATGTGTGCTCACAACACACTATAGCTCCTCTGTGTGCTGACACAAACACACTATAGCTCCTATGTGTGCTGACAAAAAATATAGCTCCTATGTGTGCTCACAACACACTATAGCTCCTATGTGTGCTGACACAAACACACTATAGCGCCTATGTTTGCTGACAACACACTATAGCTCCTATGTGTGCTGACAAAAAAATATTGCTCCTATGTGTGCTCACAACACACTATAGCTACTATGTGTGCTGACACAAACACACTATAGCTCCTATGTGTGCTGACAACACACTATAGCTCCTATGTGTGCTGACAACACACTATAGCTCCTATGTGTGCTGACAACACACTTTATAGCTCCTATGTGTGCCTTACAACACACTATAGCTCCTATGTGTGCTGACACAAACACACTATAGCTCCTATGTGTGCTGACAACACACTATAGCTCCTATGTGTGCTGACAAAAAAATATAGCTCCTATGTGTGCTCACAACACACTATAGCTCCTATGTGTGCTGACAAAAAAATATTGCTCCTATGTTTGCTCACAACACACTATAGCTACTATGTGTGCTGACACAAACACACTATAGCTCCTATGTGTGCTCACAACACACTATAGCTACTATGTGTGCTGACACAAACACACTATAGCTCCTATGTTTGCTGACAACACACTATAGCTCCTATGTGTGCCTTACAGCACACTATAGCTCCTATGTGTGCTGACACAAACACACTATAGCTCCTATGTGTGCTGACAACACACTATAGCTCCTATGTGTGCTGACAAAAAAATATAGCTCCTATGTGTGCTCACAACACACTATAGCTTATATGTGTGCTGACAGAAACACACTATAGCTCCTATGTGTGCTGACAACACACTATAACTCCTATGTGTGCTCACAACACACTATAGCTCCTATGTGTGCTGACACAAACACACTATAGCTCCTATGTGTGCTGACAACACACTATAGCTCCTATGTGTGCTGACATAAAAATATAGCTCCTATGTGTGCTCACAACACACTATAGCTCCTATGTGTGCTGACACAAACACACTATAGCTCCTATGTGTGCTGACAACACACTATAGCTCCTATGTGTGCTGACAAAAAATATAGCTCCTATGTGTGCTCACAACACACTATAGCTCCTATGTGTGCTGACACAAACACACTATAGCTCCTATGTGTGCTGACACAAACACACTATAGCTCCTATGTGTGCTGACACAAACACACTATAGCTCCTATGTGTGCTCACAACACACTATAGCTCCTGTGTGTGCGGACACAAACACACTATAGCTCCTATGTGTGCTGACACAAACACACTATAGCTCCTATGTGTGCTGACAAAAAAATATAGCTCCTCTGTGTGCTGACAACACACTATAGCTCCTATGTGTGCTGACACAAACACACTATAGCTCCTATGTGTGCTGACAACACACTATAGCTCCTAGGTGTGCTGACAACACACTATAGCTCCTATGTGTGCTGACACAAACACACTATAGCTCCTATGTGTGCTGACAACACACTATAGCTCCTATGTGTGCTGACTAAAAAATATAGCTCCTATGTGTGCTCACAACACACTGTAGTGGGTGACTGGGGACAAAGAGAAGGCTAATTTATTAAATACTTTCTTCAGCTCTGTGTATACAAAGGAGCATGGGGGAGCTCATGTCCACAATGGGGGTGGTAGTGACACAGCCCTAAATCCACAATGGCTCAAAAGTGATATGGTCCAGAAATATTTAGACAGAATAAAGGTGGATAAAGCACCTGGACCTAATGGCATCCACCCACGGATCCTAAAAGAATTGAGCTCTGTAATTTCAAAGCCATTGTATCTAATTTTTAGGGAATCATTAATGACAGGAATAGTACCACTGGATTGGCTCAGGGCGAACGTGGTGCCTATATTTAAAAAGGGAACAAAGTCTTTACCAAGTAACTATAGACCTGTTAGTTTAACTTCTATAGTTGGGAAGATACTGGAGAGATTATTAAAAGACCATATAGACGAGTTCTTGCAGGAAAAAAAATATTTTAAGCAACAGACAGCATGGGTTCATGAAAGACAGAAGTTGTCAGACAAACCTCATTTCTTTTTATGAGGTGGTAAGTAAAACCTTGGACAGAGGCGTGGCTGTGGACGTGGTATACTTGGATTTTGCAAAAGCGTTCGATACAGTTCCCCACACACGGCTCATGTGTAAGGTAAGGTCTACAGATTTGGAAATATCGGTTTGTAAATGGATAGAAAACTGGCTAAAAGACAGAATAGCTCCTATGTGTGCTGACAAAAACACACTATAGCTCCTATGTGTGCTGACAACACACTATAGCTCCTTTGTGTGCTGACAACACACTATAGCTCCTATGTGTGCTGACAAAAAAATATAGCTCCTATGTGTGCTCACAACACACTATAGCTCCTATGTGTGCTGACACAAACACACTATAGCTCCTATGTGTGCTGACAACACACTATAGCTCCTATGTGTGCTGACAACACACTATAGCTCCTATGTGTGCTAACACAAACACACTATAGCTCCTATGTGTGCTGACAACACACTATAGCTCCTATGTGTGCTGACAAAAAATATAGCTCCTATGTGTGCTCACAACACACTATAGCTCCTATGTGTGCTGACAACACACTATAGCTTCTATGTGTGCTGACAAAAAAATATAGCTCCTATGTGTGCTCACAACACAAAATAGCTCCTATGTGTGCTGACACAAACACACTATAGCTCCTTTGTGTGCTGACAACACACTATAGCTCCTATGTGTGCTGACAACACACTATAGCTCCTATGTGTGCTGACACAAACACACTATAGCTCCTATGTGTGCTGACAACACACTATAGCTCCTATGTGTGCTGACAACACACTATAGCTCCTATGTGTGCTGACAAAAAAATATAGCTCCTATGTGTGCTCACAACACACTATAGCTCCTATGTGTGCTGACACAAACACACTATAGCTCCTATGTGTGCTGACACAAACACACTATAGCTCCTATGTGTGCTGACAACACACTATAGCTCCTATGTGTGCTGACAACACACTATAGCTCCTATGTGTGCTGACAAAAAAATATAGCTCCTATGTGTGCTCACAACACACTATAGCTCCTATGTGTGCTGACAACACACTATAGCTCCTATGTGTGCTGACAAAAAAATATAGCTCCTATGTGTGCTCACAACACATAATAGCTCCTATGTGTGCTGACACAAACACACTATAGCTCCTTTGTGTGCTGACAACACACTATAGCTCCTATGTGTGCTGACAGCACACTATAGCTCCTATGTGTGCTGACACAAACACACTATAGCTCCTATGTGTGCTGACAACACACTATAGCTCTTATGTGTGCTGACAAAAAAATATAGCTCCTATGTGTGCTCACAACACATAATACCTCCTATGTGTGCTGACACAAACACACTATAGCTCCCATGTGTGCTGACAACACACTATAGCTCCTATGTGTGCTGACAACACACTATAGCTCCTATGTGTGCTGACACAAACACACTATAGCGGAGTCTGGATGCTGGGGGTGGCCTCGTGCACGGGGCGGTCCCAACACCCCTGGTGGTGGGAACAGGGAGTGCTGGGGCACGAAAGGGTGCAGGTGCCTGCGGCTAGGAGACTGGTGCTTGGAGGTACCGGTTCTTCTGGAAGGCAGGTGTAGAGGGTGGTAACCAAGACTGTATCCAGTGATGGCCAAACAGGTGAAGTAGGCACTGCGAAGTCAAGACAGGCAGGGGTCGGTAACTGGCTGGCAAACGAGGTACAAAAGCGGAAGGCAAGTTCGTGGTCAAGTGCAGGCAGAAGTTGGCAACGGGCAGGTGATGAGGTACAAAATCAAAGAGCAGAGCCGTAGTCAAGGAATCCAAGCCGAGGTCAATTCAGTAGAGGTAGTCAATAAGCAGGGTTGATCCAGGAAGGTAATCAGGTAAGCCGGGTAAATCAGGAACAAGGTAGCAGGTAATTCAGGCAGGTATTCAGGACATAGACTGAAGACGATCCAGCACTGACACCATGTGAAGGCCCTGTTTATATAGGGCGCCTTGTGCTGGGATTGGTGGAGGTGAGCGTCCGTGCGCGATTGCGCACATACGTTAGCACTGACGTGCGAGTGCGTGCACCCGTTCGTATTGGAAGGCAAGGACGCGCACACGTTCGCGTTGGTACGCGGGTACGCCCACACGTTCCAGAGCTCGTTCAGTTCCGTTGGGGAGACTGCGCATGGGTACTGGCACCCGCAGAGTGAGGATTCACTCCTGCTGAACGAAGACGGGCATGGGAAACGTGAGTTCTCTGACATTGCCCCCTCCTTAGGGGCAGCCTCCCGATGCCTCTTTGAAACGAACCTTGAGAGCGGGAGCGGTGAAAAGCCTGTATGAGTCTCTGAGCATGAAGGTTTGTTTTTGGTTCCCAGGAGTTTTCTTCTGGGCCAAAACCTCTCCATTTAATCAAATATTGGTCCTCTCCCTGCCTTTTTCTGTGGTCCAGGATAGCCTCAATTTCAAATTCTTCTTCCCCATCCACCCTGATAGCTTCCGGAGGCCCTACTTCACGATCCGGGAAGGAATTTGGAACATCAGGTTTAAGTAGGGAAACGTGAAATACAGGGTGTATCCTGAATGAGGCGGGAAGTTCAAGTTCATAGGCCACTGGGTTGACCTTTTTCTTGACAGGGAAAGGGCCCAAGTATCTAGGTCCTAACTTCTTGGAGGGGCATGCCAGTTTTAAATTTGCGGTAGATAGCCACACACGATCACCCACCTCTAAGTCCAATTCTCCCCTTCTCTTCTTGTCAAAATATTTCTTATTATCTTCCTGTGCCTTAGCAATGGTTTCCTTGAGCACCTGGTTGTTGGAGGTAAGGAAATCCAACCTGTCCTGAACAGCCGGTATGGAAGATTCGGGCACAAGTGTGGGTAAAAAGGAGGGGTGGAATCCGTAGTTGGAGAAAAATGGTGATTGGTTCGTGGTGGAGTGGATGGAATTGTTGAATGCAAATTCTGCCAAAGGAAGTAGTGAGGCCCAATCCTCTTGGGAAAATGAGGAGAAGCAGCGTAGGTATTGTTCCAATGTTTGATTGGTGCGTTCGGTCTGCCCGTTGGTCTGTGGTGATAGGCTGAAGAGAGGCTACATTTAATACCTAGTGCTTTGCATAATGACCTCCAAAACTTGGATGTGAATTGTACTCCGCGGTCAGAGACGATGTCACTGGGGATTCCATGGAGTCTGACAATTTCTTTAATGAATATCCTGGCAGTCTCAGTTGCAGAAGGGGTCCCTTTCATGTAAATGAAGTGTGCCATCCGGGAAAAGCGGTCTACCACCACGAAGATGGAAGAGAACCCTTTAGAGGGAGGAAGCTCCACAATAAAATCCATGGCGATTTTGTCCCATGGCCTTTCGTGGATGGGCAGTGGTTTCAGCAGACCCCACGATTTATTTTTACTGTTCTTGTTTCTCAGACAGATCGGGCAAGAGTTGACATAATCCCTGCAGTCTTTGGCAAGATTCGGCCACCAGAAGTGTCTTTGGACTAGATCCACAGTCTTGTGGCCCCCAAAGTGACCCGCCAGAGGATAGTCATGGCAGGCCTGTAACACAATGGTGCGTAGGTCTTGAGGGATGAAAATCTTGTTGTCTTGCCAAAAGAGCCCTTCCCTCTCCTGAAGGTTAGTGCCCGGGGGTAACGGTGTTCTCAAGGATGCTTGGCGGACTTGTGTCATGAAACTGGATTGGGTCAGTAGGAAATTCCCTGCTTGTAGTATAGTATCCGGTGGAGACGGGGTTTCAAGTTCCGTGAACATTCGGGATAAGGCATCGGGTTTAACGTTTTTGGATCCAGGGCGATAAGTAATATGAAAATTAAAACGGGAAAAGAAAAGAGCCCATCTGGCCTGTCGGGGTCTAAGGCGTCTGGCAGTTCTGAGGTACTCTAAATTTTTGTGATCTGTGAAGATCAATATCGGATGTGCTGCCCCTTCCAGGAGGTACCGCCATTCTTCCAAGGCTAGCTTTATTGCTAGGAGTTCTCGGTCACCTACATCATAGTTCCTTTCCGACACACCCAGCTTTCTGGAAAAGAAGGCCACCGGGTGCATTAGGGACTTGGGTCCTTGGCGTTGAGACAGGATGGCCCCCACCGCACTTTCCGAGGCATCGACCTCCAGAGTGTAAGGTAATGCAGGGTCAGGGTGTTTTAGTACTGGGGCGGAGGTAAATGACCCTTTTAATTGGTCAAAGGCAGCTTGGGCCGCTGTAGTCCACTGGAAGCGGTTTTGCTTTTTGGTGAGCTGGGTGATGGGTGCGATGATCTTGGAGAAGTTCTTGATAAACTTCCTATAAAAGTTGGAGAATCCGATGAAACGTTGTACCCCTTTCTTGTCATTTGGGGGCGGTCAGGACATAATGGCCAAGACCTTCTGGGGATCCATGGCCACACCCCCGGTTGATATTACCAGGCCGAAAAAGTGAATGCTCTGGCATTCGAATTCACATTTTTCGGCCTTTGCGTAAAGTCCATGTTGTCTTAACCTGCCCAGAACTTGTTTTACATGATCACGGTGTACTTCTAGGGAGGTGGAGAATATCAGAATGTCGTCCAGGTAGACGATCACAAAGGAATCTAGGAAGTCTCTGAAGATATTATTGACAAAATGCTGAAATGTGGACGGGGCGTTGCATAGTCCAAATGGCATGACTAAATATTCGAAGTGGCCAAAACGTGTTCGGAATGCTGTCTTCCATTCGTCCCCTTTGCGTATCCTAATTAGGTTATAGGCCCCACGTAAGTCCAACTTCGTGAATATTTTTGCAGGGCGGAGTCTCTGAAATAGTTCTGGAACTAGTGGAAGCGGGTACCGGTTTTTAATTGTCACTTTATTCAGATCCCTGTAATCCACACATGGACGGAGCGAGTGGTCCCTCTTCTCAACAAAAAATATTCCGGCCCCCGCTGGGAAAGAGGAGTGTCGGATGAACCCCTTTCTGAGGTTCTCGTCGATATACTCTTTGAGGACCAGGAGCTCAGGTTCGGACAGAGGAAAGATCCGCCCGAAAGGAATTTCAGCCCCGGGTAGTAGCTCAATCGGACAGTCGTAGACCTGATGGGGAGGAAGGGTGTCAGCTTTCTGCTTGTCAAAGACGTCCAAGAAGTTGTGGTACACTGGTGGCACCAGCTCTTTGAATTCAGAGACCGCTCTTAGACAGCCAATGACTGGGGGAATGTGGTGGAAGGGTTTGAGACCGTTCTGGAGACAATAAGAGGACTGAAAAGTCACCTCACCGGTGACCCAATTGACCTGAGGATTGTGGACTTGCAGCCATGGCATTCCTAAAATGATTGGAAACAGGGGTGAGGGAATGACATCTAGACGAAGTAGCTCCTGGTGGCCTGGTGAAATGCTGGTGAGCAGTGGTTGCGTCTCAAGAGTAATAGGCCCGGACTTGATGTTTGACCCGTCTGCAAGCCGTATGGAGAGTTGATGCTGCTTAGGTGTTAATGGAATGCTGTGTTGTAGGGCACAGGCATGGTCCACGAAGCAGCTACAAGCGCCAGAGTCAATTATAGCCTGAACTCGGAGTATCTTTTCTGGAAGCTGTAGGGAGATAGGGACAGCAATGTGAGCGGACTTCGTTAAAGACAATGCGTAAGATACACAAGTTGATGGGTTAAACCTACGGGTCTTGTTTGGGCACCCATTGGCGTAGTGTCCGGCTTCCCCACAGTAAAGGCAGAGGTTGTTCTGGCGCCGCCGTTGTTTTTCCTCTGGTGACAAAGGTGAGCGGAGCAGGCCTACTTGCATGGGCTCTGGTGCCCCTGGGACGGCAGTAGGTACCTGGGAGACGGGAGTAGGAGGATAGTTAGGAACTCTAGGCAACACCCATGTGGGGCGCGTCATGCTGGACTTCTCGGACCTCCGCTCTCTCAGACGACGGTCTATCTGGATGGCCAGCTGAATCAGGTCCTCCAAGGAACTAGGAATCCCTACACGGGCCAGCTCGTCTTTCAGTGCCTCAGAGAGGCCCATGCGAAATTGGTGGAGGGGGGCGGCGTCGTTCCAAGAGGTGTCAGAACTCCACCGCCTAAAGTCTGTTACATAGTCCTCCACTGGCCGACGCCCTTGCTGGAGGGCATGGAGGTTGGCCTCCGCTGTTGAGGCGCGCTGAGGATCATCATATAGCTTTGCCATTTCATTCAAGAATAAGTCCAGGGTATCCAACAGAGAACTGGCTTGTTCCAACAGATTGTGGGCCCAAATTTTAGGTTCCCCTTGGAGTAGTGAGACGATGAACCCCACCTTAGTGCTCTCCAGGGAGAAGGTGCGTGGTTGTAGCAGGAAGTAAAGCCGGCAGGTATTCCTGAAGGAACGGAACTTGCTGCGATCCCCTGAAAACCGTTCTGGAGGGGGCACACGAGGCTCTGGGGGTGGTACCATTACTGTGGGTGCTGATGCGGAGGTTGCTGGACCGGAGGTCCGGGATGCCATGGTCGCCTGGTGAGTTGCAGAGCGTGGGGATATGGATTCCACTCTCTGTTCCAGTTGGTGATAGCCATCTCGCAGGCCCTGGACTGCCTGGGTAAGGGCCGCCATCTGCTGGCACAGGGCTTCCAAAGGCAAGGCTCCCCCTTCAGACTCCATTCTGGCTGGATCGTACTGTCACGTACCTTATAGCGGAGTCTGGATGCTGGGGGTGGCCTCGTGCAGGGTTCCGGTCCCAACACCCCTGGTGGTGGGAACAGGGAGTGCTGGGGCACGAAAGGGTGCAGGTGCCCGCAGCTAGGAGACTGGTGCTTGGAGGTACCGGTTCTTCTGGAAGGCAGGTGTAGAGGGTGGTAACCAAGACTGTATCCAGTGATGGCCGAACAGGTGGAAGTAGGCACTGCGAAGTCAAGACAGGCAGGGGTCCGTAACTGGCTGGCAAACGAGGTACAAAAGCGGAAGGCAAGTTCGTGGTCAAGTGCAGGCAGAGGTTGGCAACGGGCAGGCGATGAGGTACAAAATCAAAGAGCAGAGCCGTAGTCAAGGAATCCAAGTCGAGGTCAATTCAGTAGAGGTAGTCAATAAGCAGAGTTGATCCAGGAAGGTAATCAGGTAAGCCGGGTAAATCAGGAACAAGGTAGCAGGTAATTCAGGCAGGTATTCAGGACATAGACTGAAGACGATCCAGCACTGACACCATGTGAAGGCCCTGTTTATATAGGGCGCCTAGTGCTGGGATTGGTGGAGGTGAGCGTCCGTGCGCGATTGCGCACACACGTTCGCACTGACGTGCGAGTGCGTGCACCCGTTCGTATTGGAAGGCGAGGACGCGCACACTTTCGCGTTGGTACGCGGGCACGCCCGCACGTTCCAGAGCTCGTTCGGTTCCATTGGGGAGACTGCGCATGGGTACTGGCACCCGCAGAGTGAGGATTCACTCCTGCTGAACGAAGACGGGCATGGGAAACGTGAGTTCTCTGACAATAGCTCCTATGTGTGCTGACAACACACTATAGCTCCTATGTGTGCTGACAAAAAAATATAGCTCCTATGTGTGCTCACAACACACTAAAGCTCCTATGTGTGCTGACACAAACACACTATAGCTCCTATGTGTGCTGACAACACACTATAGCTCCTATGTGTGCTGACAAAAAAATATAGCTCCTATGTGTGCTCACAACACACTATAGCTTCTATGTGTGCTGACACCAACACACTATAGCTCCTATGTGTGCTGACAACACACTATAGCTCCTATGTGTGCTCACAACACACTATAGCTCCTATGTGTGCTGACACAAACACACTATAGCTCCTATGTGTGCTGACAACACACTATAGCTCCTATGTGTGCTGACAACACACTATAGCTCCTATGTGTGCTGACAGCACACTATAGCTCCTATGGGTGCTGCAAAAAAATATCGCTCCTATGTGTGCCTTACAACACACTATAGCTCCTATGTGTGCTGACACAAACACACTATAGCTCCTATGTGTGCTGACACAAACACACTATAGCTCCTCTGTGTGCTGACAACACACTATAGCTCCTATGTGTGCTGACACAAACACACTATAGCTCCTATGTGTGCTGACACAAACACACTATAGCTCCTATGTGTGCTGACAAAATAATATAGCTCCTATGTGTGCTCACAACACACTATAGCTCCTATGTGTGCTGACACAAACACACTATAGCTCCTATGTGTGCTGACACAAACATAATATAGCTCCTATGTGTGCTGACACAAACACACTATAGCTCCTATGTGTGCTGACACAAACACACTATAGCTCCTATGTGTGCTGACACAAACACACTATAGCTCCTATGTGTGCTGACAACAAACTATAGCTCCTATGTGTGCTGACACAAACACAATATAGCTCCTATGTGTGCTGACAACACACTATAGCTCCTATGTGTGCTGACACAAACACACTATAGCTCCTATGTGTGCTGACAACACACTATAGCTCCTATGTGTGCTCACAACACACTATAGCTCCTATGTGTGCTGACACAAACACACTATAGCTCCTATGTGTGCTGACAACACACTATAGCTCCTATGTGTGCTGACACAAACACACTATAGCTCCTTTGTGTGCTGACAACACACTATAGCTCCTATGTGTGCTGACAACACACTATAGCTCCTATGTGTGCTGACACAAACACACTATAGCTCCTATGTGTGCTGACACAAACACACTATAGCTCCTATGTGTGCTGACACAAACACACTATAGCTCCTATGTGTGCTGACACAAACACACTATAGCTCCTATGTGTGCTGACACAAACACACTATAGCACCTATGTGTGCTGACACAAACACACTATAGCTCCTATGTGTGCTGACAACACACTATAGCTCCTATGTGTGCTGACAACACACTATAGCTCCTATGTGTGCTCACAACACACTATAGCTCCTATGTGTGCTGACACAAACACACTATAGCTCCTATGTGTGCTGACAACACACTATAGCTCCTATGTGTGCTGACAACAAAATATAGCTCCTATGTGTGCTCACAACACACTATAGCTACTATGTGTGCTGACACAAACACACTATAGCTCCTATGTGTGCTGACAACACACTATAGCTCCTATGTGTGCTGACAACAAACTATAGCTCCTATGTGTGCTGACAACACACTATAGCTCATATGTGTGCTGACAATAAAATATAGCTCCTATGTGTGCCTTACAACACACTATAGCTCCTATGTGTGCTGACACAAACACACTATAGCTCCTATGTGTGCTGACAACACACTATAGCTCCTATGTGTGCTGACAAAAAAATATAGCTCCTATGTGTGCTCACAACACACTATAGCTTCTATGTGTGCTGACACAAACACACTATAGCTCCTATGTGTGCTGACAACACACTATAGCTCGTATGTGTGCCCACAACACACTATAGCTCCTATGTGTGCTGACACAAACACACTATAGCTCCTAAGTGTGCTGACAACACACTATAGCTCCTATGTGTGCTGACATAAAAATATAGCTCCTATGTGTGCTCACAACACACTATAGCTCCTATGTGTGCTGACACAAACACACTATAGCTCCTATGTGTGCTGACAACACACTATAGCTCCTATGTGTGCTGACAAAAAAATATAGCTCCTATGTGTGCTCACAACACACTATAGCTCCTATGTGTGCTGACTCAAACACACTATAGCTCCTATGTGTGCTGACACAAACACACTATAGCTCCTATGTGTGCTCACAAACACACTATAGCTCCTATGTGTGCTGACACAAACACACTATAGCTCCTATGTGTGCTGACAAAAAAATATAGCTCCTCTGTGTGCTGACAACACACTATAGCTCCTATGTGTGCTGACACAAACACACTATAGCTCCTAGGTGTGCTGACAACACACTATAGCTCCTATGTGTTCTGACACAAACACACTATAGCTCCTATGTGTGCTGACAACACACTATAGCTCCTATGTGTGCTGACAAAAAAATATAGCTCCTATGTGTGCTCACAACACACTATAGCTCCTATGTGTGCTGACACAAACACACTATAGCTCCTATGTGTGCTGACAACACACTATAGCTCCTATGTGTGCTGACAACACACTATAGCTCCTATGTGTGCTGACAAAAAAATATAGCTCCTATGTGTGCCTTACAACACACTATAGCTCCTATGTGTGCTGACACAAACACACTATAGCTCCTATGTGTGCTGACAACACACTATAGCTCCTATGTGTGCTGACAAAAAAATATAGCTCCTATGTGTGCTGACACAAACACACTATAGCTCCTATGTGTGCTGACAACACACTATAGCTCCTATGTGTGCTCACAACACACTATAGCTCCTATGTGTGCTGACACAAACACACTATAGCTCCTATGTGTGCTGACAACACACTATAGCTCCTATGTGTGCTGACACAAACACACTATAGCTCCTATGTGTGCTGACAACACACTATAGCTCCTATGTGTGCTGACAAAAAAATATAGCTCCTATGTGTGCTTACAACACACTATAGCTCCTATGTGTGCTGACACAAACACACTATAGCTCCTATGTGTGCTGACACAACACACTATAGCTCCTATGTGTGCTGACACAAACACACTATAGCTCCTATGTGTGCTGACACAAACACACTATAGCTCCTATGTGTGCTGACAACACACTATAGCTCCTATGTGTGCTGACAACACACTATAGCTCCTATGTGTGCTGACAACACACTATAGCTCCTATGTGTGCTGACACAAACACACTATAGCTCCTATGTGTGCTGACAAAAACACTATAGCTCCTATGTGTGCTGACACAAACACACTATAGCTCCTATGTGTGCTGTCAAAAAAATATAGCTCCTATGTGTGCTGACACGAACACACTATAGCTCCTATGTGTGCTGACAACACACTATAGCTCCTATGTGTGCTGACAACACACTATAGCTCCTATGTGTGCTGACAAAAAAATATAGCTCCTATGTGTGCCTTACAACACACTATAGCTCCTATGTGTGCTGACACAAACACACTATAGCTCCTATGTGTGCTGACAACACACTATAGCTCCTATGTGTGCTGACAAAAAAATATAGCTCCTATGTGTGCTCACAACACACTATAGCTCCTATGTGTGCTGACACAAACACACTATAGCTCCTATGTGTGCTGACAACAAACTATAGCTCCTATGTGTGCTCACAACACACTATAGCTCCTATGTGTGCTGACACAAACACACTATAGCTCCTATGTGTGCTGACAACACACTATAGCTCCTATGTGTGCTGACATAAAAATATAGCTCCTAGGTGTGCTCACAACACACTATAGCTCCTATGTGTGCTGACACAAACACACTATAGCTCCTATGTGTGCTGACAACACACTATAGCTCCTATGTGTGCTGACAAAAAAATATAGCTCCTATGTGTGCTCACAACACACTATAGCTCCTATGTGTGCTGACACAAACACACTATAGCTCCTATGTGTGCTGACACAAACACACTATAGCTCCTATGTGTGCTCACAACACACTATAGCTCCTATGTGTGCTGACACAAACACACTATAGCTCCTATGTGTGCTGACAAAAAAATATAGCTCCTATGTGTGCTGACAACACACTATAGCTCCTATGTGTGCTCACAACACACTATAGCTCCTATGTGTGCTGACACAAACACACTATAGCTCCTATGTGTGCTGACACAAACACACTATAGCTCCTATGTGTGCTCACAACACACTATAGCTCCTATGTGTGCTGACACAAACAAACTATAGCTCCTATGTGTGCTGACAACACACTATAGCTCCTATGTGTGCTGACAACACACTATAGCTCCTATGTGTGCTGACAACACACTATAGCTCCTATGTGTGCTGACACAAACACACTATAGCTCCTATGTGTGCTGACAACACACTATAGCTCCTATGTGTGCTGACAAAAAAATATAGCTCCTATGTGTGCTGACAACACACTATAGCTCCTATGTGTGCTGACACAAACACACTATAGCTCCTATGTGTGCTGACAAAAAAATATAGCTCCTATGTGTGCTGACAACACACTATAGCTCCTATGTGTGCTGACACAAACACACTATAGCTCCTATGTGTGCTGACACAAACACAATATAGCTCCTATGTGTGCTGACACAAACACACTATAGCTCCTATGTGTGCTGACACAAACACACTATAGCTCCTATGTGTGCTGACAACACACTATAGCTCCTATGTGTGCTGACAACACACTATAGCTCCTATGTGTGCTGACAAAAAAATATAGCTCCTATGTGTGCTGACAACACACTATAGCTCCTATGTGTGCTGACATAAACACACTATAGCTCCTATGTGTGCTGACAACACACTATAGCTCCTATGTGTGCTGTTAAAAAAATATAGCTCCTATGTGTGCTGACACGAACACACTATAGCTCCTATGTGTGCTGACAACACACTATAGCTCCTATGTGTGCTCACAACACACTATAGCTCCTATGTGTGCTGACACAAACACGCTATAGCTCCTATGTGTGCTGACAACACACTATAGCTCCTATGTGTGCTGACAACACACTATAGCTCCTATGTGTGCTCACAACACACTATAGCTCCTATGTGTGCTGACACAAACACACTATAGCTCCTATGTGTGCTGACAACACACTATAGCTCCTATGTGTGCTGACACAAACACACTATAGCTCCTATGTGTGCTGACAACACACTATAGCTCCTATGTGTGCTGACAACACAATATAGCTCCTATGTGTGCTGACACAAACACACTATAGCTCCTATGTGTGCTGACAACACACTATAGCTCCTATGTGTGCTGACACAAACACACTATAGCTCCTATGTGTGCTGACACAAACACACTATAGCTCCTATGTGTGCTGACACAAACACACTATAGCTCCTATGTGTGCTGACACAAACACACTATAGCTCCTATGTGTGCTGACAACACACTATAGCTCCTATGTGTGCTGACAACACACTATAGCTCCTATGTGTGCTGACAAAAAAATATAGCTCCTATGTGTGCCTTACAACACACTATAGCTCTTATGTGTGCTGACATAAACACACTATAGCTCCTATGTGTGCTGACAACACACTATAGCTCCTATGTGTGCTGTCAAAAAAAATATAGCTCCTATGTGTGCTGACACGAACACACTATAGCTCCTATGTGTGCTGACAACACACTATAGCTCCTATGTGTGCTGACAACACACTATAGCTCCTATGTGTGCTGACAATAAAATATAGCTCCTATGTGTGCCTTACAACACACTATAGCTCCTATGTGTGCTGACACAAACACACTATAGCTCCTATGTGTGCTGACAACACACTATAGCTCCTATGTGTGCTGACAAAAAAATATAGCTCCTATGTGTGCTCACAACACACTATAGCTTCTATGTGTGCTGACACAAACACACTATAGCTCCTATGTGTGCTGACAACACACTATAGCTCCTATGTGTGCTGACAACACACTATAGCTCCTATGTGTGCTGACACAAACACACTATAGCTCCTAAGTGTGCTGACAACACACTATAGCTCCTATGTGTGCTGACACAAACACACTATAGCTCCTATGTGTGCTGACAACACACTATAGCTCCTATGTGTGCTGACACAAACACACTATAGCTCCTATGTGTGCTGACAACACACTATAGCTCCTATGTGTGCTGACAACACAATATAGCTCCTATGTGTGCTGACAACACACTATAGCTCCTATGTGTGCTGACACAAACACACTATAGCTCCTATGTGTGCTGACACAAACACACTATAGCTCCTATGTGTGCTGACACAAACACACTATAGCTCCTATGTGTGCTGACACAAACACACTATAGCTCCTATGTGTGCTGACAAAAAAATATAGCTCCTATGTGTGCTGACTACACACTATAGCTCCTATGTGTGCTGACAACACACTATAGCTCCTATGTGTGCTGACAACACACTATAGCTCCTATGTGTGCTGACACAAACACACTATAGCTCCTATGTGTGCTGGCAACACACTATAGCTCCTATGTGTGCTGACAAAAAAATATAGCTCCTATGTGTGCTGACACAAACACACTATAGCTCCTATGTGTGCTGACAACACACTATAGCTCCTATGTGTGCTCACAACACACTATAGCTCCTATGTGTGCTGACACAAACACACTATAGCTCCTATGTGTGCTGACAACACACTATAGCTCCTATGTGTGCTGACAAAAAAATATAGCTCCTATGTGTGCTGACAACACACTATAGCTCCTATGTGTGCTGACAACACACTATAGCTCCTATGTGTGCTGACAAAAAAATATAGCTCCTATGTGTGCTTACAACACACTATAGCTCCTATGTGTGCTGACACAAACACACTATAGCTCCTATGTGTGCTGACACAAACACACTATAGCTCCTATGTGTGCTGACACAAACACACTATAGCTCCTATGTGTGCTGACACAAACACACTATAGCTCCTATGTGTGCTGACAACACACTATAGCTCCTATGTGTGCTGACAACACACTATAGCTCCTATGTGTGCTGACAAAAAAATATAGCTCCTATGTGTGCCTTACAACACACTATAGCTCTTATGTGTGCTGACATAAACACACTATAGCTCCTATGTGTGCTGACAACACACTATAGCTCCTATGTGTGCTGTTAAAAAAATATAGCTCCTATGTGTGCTGACACGAACACACTATAGCTCCTATGTGTGCTGACAACACACTATAGCTCCTATGTGTGCTCACAACACACTATAGCTCCTATGTGTGCTGACACAAACACGCTATAGCTCCTATGTGTGCTGACACAAACACACTATAGCTCCTATGTGTGCTGACAACACACTATAGCTCCTATGTGTGCTCACAACACACTATAGCTCCTATGTGTGCTGACACAAACACACTATAGCTCCTATGTGTGCTGACAACACACTATAGCTCCTATGTGTGCTGACACAAACACAATATAGCTCCTATGTGTGCTCACAACACACTATAGCTCCTATGTGTGCTGACAACACACTATAGCTCCTATGTGTGCTGACACAAACACACTATAGCTCCTATGTGTGCTGACACAAACACACTATAGCTCCTATGTGTGCTGACAACACACTATAGCTCCTATGTGTGCTGACAACACACTATAGCTCCTATGTGTGCTGACACAAACACACTATAGCTCCTATGTGTGCTGACACAAACACACTATAGCTCCTATGTGTGCTGACAACACACTATAGCTCCTATGTGTGCTGACACAAACACACTATAGCTCCTATGTGTGCTGACAACACACTATAGCTCCTATGTGTGCTGACAAAAAAATATAGCTCCTATGTGTGCTGACAACACACTATAGCTCCTATGTGTGCTCACAACACACTATAGCTCCTATGTGTGCTGACACAAACACACTATAGCTCCTATGTGTGCTGACAACACACTATAGCTCCTATGTGTGCTGACACAAACACACTATAGCTCCTATGTGTGCTGACACAAACACACTATAGCTCCTATGTGTGCTGACACAAACACACTATAGCTCCTATGTGTGCTGACAACACACTATAGCTCCTATGTGTGCTGACAACACACTATAGCTCCTATGTGTGCTGACACAAACACACTATAGCTCCTATGTGTGCTGACAACACACTATAGCTCCTATGTGTGCTGACAAAAAAATATAGCTCCTATGTGTGCTCACAAACACACTATAGCTCCTATGTGTGCTGACAACACACTATAGCTCCTATGTGTGCTCACAACACACTATAGCTCCTATGTGTGCTGACACAAACACACTATAGCTCCTATGTGTGCTGACAACACACTATAGCTCCTATGTGTGCTGACAAAAAAATATAGCTCCTATGTGTGCTCACAACACACTATAGCTCCTATGTGTGCTGACACAAACACACTATAGCTCCTATGTGTGCTGACAACACACTATAGCTCCTATGTGTGCTGACACAAACACACTATAGCTCCTATGTGTGCTGAAAAAACACTATAGCTCCTATGTGTGCTGACAACACACTATAGCTCCTATGTGTGCTCACAACACACTATAGCTCCTATGTGTGCTGACACAAACACACTATAGCTCCTATGTGTGCTGACACAAACACACTATAGCTCCTATGTGTGCTCACAACACACTATAGCTCCTATGTGTGCTGACACAAACACACTATAGCTCCTATGTGTGCTGACACAAACACACTATAGCTCCTATGTGTGCTGACAACACACTATAGCTCCTATGTGTGCTGACAACACACTATAGCTCCTATGTGTGCTGACACAAACACACTATAGCTCCTATGTGTGCTGACAACACACTATAGCTCCTATGTGTGCTGAAAAAAAAATATAGCTCCTATGTGTGCTGACACAAATACACTATAGCTCCTATGTGTGCTGACAACACACTATAGCTCCTATGTGTGCTCACAACACACTATAGCTCCTATGTGTGCTGACACAAACACACTATAGCTCCTATGTGTGCTGACAACACACTATAGCTCCTATGTGTGCTGACAAAAAAATATAGCTCCTATGTGTGCTCACAACACACTATAGCTCCTATGTGTGCTGACACAAACACACTATAGCTCCTATGTGTGCTGACACAAACACACTATAGCTCCTATGTGTGCTCACAACACACTATAGCTCCTATGTGTGCTGACACAAACACACTATAGCTCCTATGTGTGCTGACACAAACACACTATAGCTCCTATGTGTGCTGACAACACACTATAGCTCCTATGTGTGCTGACACAAACACACTATAGCTCCTATGTGTGCTGAGACAACACACTATAGCTCCTATGTGTGCTCACAACACACACTATAGCTCCTATGTGTGCTGACAAAAAAATATAGCTCCTATGTGTGCTGACAACACACTATAGCTCCTATGTGTGCTCACAACACACTATAAGCTCCTATGTGTGCTGACACAAACACACTATAGCTCCTATGTGTGCTGACAACACACTATAGCTCCTATGTGTGCTGACACAACACACTATAGCTCCTATGTGTGCTGACACAAACACACTAGCTCCTATGTGTGCGACACAAACACACTATAGCTCCTATGTGTGCTGACACAACAAACTATAGCTCCTATGTGTGCTGACACAAACACACTATAGCTCCTATGTGTGCTGACAACACACTATAGCTCCTATGTGTGCTCACAACACACTATAGCTCCTATGTGTGCTGACACAAACACACTATAGCTCCTATGTGTGCTGACACAACACACTATAGCTCCTATGTGTGCTGACACAAACACACTATAGCTCCTATGTGTGCTGACACAACACACTATAGCTCCTATGTGTGCTGACACAAACACACTATAGCTCCTATGTGTGCTGACAAACACACACTAGCTCCTATGTGTGCTGACAACACACTATAGCTCCTATGTGTGCTGACACAAACACACTATAGCTCCTATGTGTGCTGACACAAACACACTATAGCTCCTATGTGTGCTGACAACAAACTATAGCTCCTATGTGTGCTGACAAAAACACACTATAGCTCCTATGTGTGCTGACACAAACACACTATAGCTCCTATGTGTGCTGACAAAACACACTATAGCTCCTATGTGTGCTGACAACACACTATAGCTCCTATGTGTGCTGACAAAACACACTATAGCTCCTATGTGTGCTGACACAAACACACTATAGCTCCTATGTGTGCTCACAACACACTATAGCTCCTATGTGTGCTGACACAAACAAACTATAGCTCCTATGTGTGCTCACAACACACTATAGCTCCTATGTGTGCTGACACAAACACACTATAGCTCCTATGTGTGCTGACACAAACACACTATAGCTCCTATGTGTGCTGACAACACACTATAGCTCCTATGTGTGCTGACAACACTCTATAGCTCCTATGTGTGCTGACAACACACTATAGCTCCTATGTGTGCTGACAACACACTATAGCTCCTATGTGTGCTGACACAAACACACTATAGCTCCTATGTGTGCTGACACAAACACACTATAGCTCCTATGTGTGCTGACAACACACTATAGCTCCTATGTGTGCTGACAACAAAAATATAGCTCCTATGTGTGCTCACAACACACTATAGCTCCTATGTGTGCTGACACAAACACACTATAGCTCCTATGTGTGCTGACACAAACACACTATAGCTCCTATGTGTGCTCAAAACACACTATAGCTCCTATGTGTGCTCAAAACACACTATAGCTCCTATGTGTGCTGACACAAACACACTATAGCTCCTATGTGTGCTGACAACACACTATAGCTCCTATGTGTGCTGACACAAACACACTATAGCTCCTATGTGTGCTGACACAAACACACTATAGCTCCTATGTGTGCTGACAACACACTATAGCTCCTATGTGTGCTGACAACAAAATATAGCTCCTATGTGTGCTCACAACACACTATAGCTCCTATGTGTGCTGACAACACACTATAGCTCCTATGTGTGCTGACACAAACACACTATAGCTCCTATGTGTGCTGACACAAACACACTATAGCTCCTATGTGTGCTGACAACACACTATAGCTCCTATGTGTGCTGACACAAACACACTATAGCTCCTATGTGTGCTGACAACACACTATAGCTCCTATGTGTGCT